>CM062811.1:162157907-162345041 GCA_031772625.1 Pinus tabuliformis
ATTCACTGTCAGAGATGGTTACAAATTCCTCCAGGCATCCACTTCGACAGCCAAATGGAACCTCTTCACAACTGTTTGGAAATCAGAATGCATTCCAAAGGTCAAACACTTCAATTGGACTCTCCTCAAAGGAAAGGTGCTTACCGCTGAAAATCTAAGGAAAATAGGGATCTTGGGGCCATCAATATGCTGCTTTTGTCGAGCTGTGGAGGAGAGTAGCCATCACCTATTCTTCCACTGCCCCTTCGCTCAGAGTTGTTGGACTCAGATAGTGAGACCAATAAAAATGGAAGAGACTTTTGATCAGCTATCCTCCCTTCAAAAAAGTTGGGTAAAAGGTTATCCTTATTCCAAGAAAGGTAAAAACAATATCACCCGTATTTGGAAATGCATCCCAGCTACCCTTAGTTGGAAAATCTGGTTAGCTAAGAATAATTGTATTTTCAATGACAAGAAGCCCAACCTTGTTCGCATACTGGCAAAAACAACAGCTTTCATATCTGAAACAATAAGTGCAAACTTGGTAGCTCCTCCAGACCAATCAAGCTGGCACAAAGAAGAGATGGAATGGTATAATAAATTCGGCATCAATCACAGTAACAATCAACTAGCACACCCCAAAGCTAGCAAGAGAAGAACACACTGGAAGCTCAGAGGCACAAGGGAAGAAGTAAGTCAATGGATCCTAGATCAGAATCGCCCTACTTTGCATTTCGATGGGGCCTCCAAAAATAACTCGGGGGAAGCTGGAGCAGGGGGTATCATAAAGGACAGCCATGGAAAAACTCTGGTAAGCTACGAATGGGGTTTGGGCCAAATGTCCAACAACCTGGCTGAAGCTTACAGCCTCTACTTAGGCACCCTCATTCTAAACCGGCTGAGAATCAGGAATCCAATAATAGTGGGAGACTCGGCCATCGTCATTGCAGCTATGGTGGCGGGAACAGAATTTAAAAAAGAGGCCCTTAATAATGTAAAGCTCAGGATTGAGGATAATGTCAAAGAAATGGGGGACACAACTTTCAAACACGTTCTAAGAGACAACAACACTGAAGCGGACCATTACGCCACTAAGGCATCCAACAGACAGATCGGCCAAGTTAAAGAAAATGATATCATATATGAAAAACCAGTCCCATAGTCGGCTTAGTTGCCTGTCAAACTCCCCGACCAGTCATTCCAGCATCCATTCGACCTTCTGTCTTATCATTCCCCACCTCCCTTCTTGTGATCTCTGGCCAAAATCAGTCAAGTCGCACGCTGCACGCCAGGCTTTGAATTTAGATCCCCCCTTCTCCATGCCCACCTCTCATCATTTTTGGTCCGATCACAGGATCTCGATATCCCAGCTTCCTCGTGACTCTCCCATGCAGAATTCAGGTAAAAGTCTTTTCACGATCTCCTTAGACTGCTGCAAAGATTTTAAGATGGTGCCTAATCCTAGCCAGAACACTGAGCTTATGTCACATCCACGGCCCGCTCACCCTCCCACTCCGCTCTATATATTCACCAATCCTTCTCTCTACGAGCACATCGGAAACACGTTCCTTTCTTCGCAGGCGAGTAAAGGTTCTTTTCTTGGCATTCAGCTCAAGAAGTTCGGCATCAAGAGAGGTAGCTATCCGTTCAAATCGGTTGTGAGATCGTTCTCAGAAGCTCCTAGGGAAGTTAGCAATCTCCAAGACCAGAATATCGCCTTCAGCTCGGCTGCTCCTCTCCTCCTCGACAGTTTGGTAAAACTCTGTGCCTGGTTCTCCATTTTAAGTGTGATCTCTCCCCTGCTCTGTTCCTTCTTCGTTGCATTTTCCCTCTTTCGCGCAGGTCTCCTTCCTCTTCACCCCAGCTCCTTTTCCCTGTTCCCACTCTGCATCCATATTAGTTCCCTGGAAATGGCAGAGATCCCGGAAAACAGAGAGCATACTGAGGCTCCGGAAAATCGAGAGATGCCCGAGAACCCTTTGGACAGAGTGCTTGGAAACGGAAACTGCACGCTGTGTAAAGCCCATTGCTTTATGATTGCAAGGTTTTTCAAACATTTCAACGAGCTCAAAGAGGACTTTCAGGCTGATAGCAGATCAAAGAGAAAGAAACTGGAAAAACACAAGGCAAAGATAGAAAGCCTAAAGGAAAAATGCAAACACATGGAGGAGGCAATCGCCCACATCAAATCCATCACTCAGAGTATGCAAGCTGAGACTTCAACCAGAGCAAGCGTCAAGAAAGAACCCCAGATTGATGACTCTATCAATCAGCTCCAGTAATCTAACTAATGACTAACAAATTTTGTCTTCTTGCAGGCCTGTTTGTAAGGCTATACAGCCATTTTCTCTTTCATTCTACACTACTCAAGTTTGTCTATAAGAAGTCAGGGTCTGTTGTTGGGTCCCTATAATACTAGTGATTACCCCATTACTATTGTAGTTATACCCCTTATTTATATTGTTGTGCCCCTATTACCCCCATATTGTTATTTATGTGCCCCATAGAATCCCTCTATTGTTATTTTTGTGGCTTTATATTATTATTGTTAGGTCGGCTGGATTATATTGTGACTCCTTAGACTCCTATATATAGAAAGGAGGTTTTGTCATTTGTATCATCCAAGAATTGTTCATTTATGTAATGTAAAGGAGGTTGCCCCCTCGAAGAGGCTGAATTCTAAGGCGTTGATCTTTCTTTTCTATCTTTTCTTGAGCTGGTTTCATAACATTTGGTATCAGAGCTTTGGATTCTAGGGTTTCGCTGCTCCAAACAGGTCATCGTGGAATTTTCGCTATAACTTTTTTCTGTGACGTTTCAGAAGTCACAAAAAAAACCCATTTGAGAAGAAATCGCGCTGAACCTTGGGTCCGAATTTCAGAGCTTTTCGCGCTATATTTTCGGAGATATGATCTGAGGAAGTTGGTCTTTTTGCAGACTCCTGAATTACATTCAAAACAGGTGACCTGGGGAAAATCGTCATAACTTTCTCTCTGAGGATCGGATTGAAATTTCGTAAGAAGGTACAGAAAGAGGACGGACTGTAGTTTCTTGTATATATTTTTCAGAGTCAAAGGTTGAAACAGTGACACGTGGCACTCGTACAAGTTCGCTCTACTGAACTAGTCTATAATCAAGTCACTGTGGGAGATTTGCATAACTCTTTCTTGGAGAATCCAATTTGGATCAGACTTGTGGCATTGGAAAGAGGACATAGAAGGCTACTACAGGTCACAATTTCAGAACTGGATGATTCGAAATTACAGAGATACATCAGATTCAATATCAGGCTTCTACAAAGTGAAAAAAGGTGTGTAGTTTTTTTTTAATTTTTGCATAAGCTTGGTTTGAAGGAATTCAAAGGGCATAGTAAAGCATTATTATCGGTAACTGATGCCCCGAGGAAAGAAAATGCAAACACCTAGTAAGGAACCTGAAAGCTCTAGCATGACTCATGAAGAAGAGGAAGAAATGCTACATGATATATCAAAATTACAAGAACAAGTGCAACAAATGTCACGCTCACAAAAGCTAACAGATGCTAAGATAAATGGCGTGGAATCTAAGATAAATGGCGTGGAATCTAAGATAAAGGGCATGGAAGCTAAGATGGATGATCTGAAGACAGATTTGAGGACAGATTTGAAGACAGACATGGCAGATTTGAAGACAGATTTGACAAATTTTCTACAAGAAATACTTACTAATGGTGAAAAGGTAGTAAAGGAAACTCATGATGAGAACAAAAGAAATGTTAATCATGATTCCATAGACTCTAATGTTGGATCGAAGACCCACCATATTCCAAAAATCGATATGAGGAAGTTTGATGGCAAGGATCCCGCCACATGGATATTACAGATGGAGCAATTCTTCGATCTCAATAATGTGCAAAACACACAAAAGGTACGTATGGCAACTTTATATTTGGAACCAAATCAGTTTGTATGGTATCAATGGCTTTGCTCTCGTAAACAATTTATCACTTGGGCAATTTTTACGGAAGAATTGATAGCACATTATGAGGATACAAAAAGCAACACTTTTTTTAGCCAATTGATAAGTCTCAAACAAAAGGGTTCAATAATGGAGCACATTGAGGAGTTCCAAAAATTGAACATAAGGGTAAAAGATATTCCAGAGGAGCATAGGATTGATGTGTTCATAGGGTCTTTAAAGGATAATATCCAACATGATGTGCGCCTTTGGGAACCTGATTCATTAGAGAAGGCATTCAGGTTAGCAAGAAAAATGGAAAGCAAAATTATGGCAACTAGGAAGCATACCATTCACAACTATAAAGACGGAAGTGTTGTTGCCCATAGTCTTCCACAACCTACAAGGTTGACACCACAACAATTGGAAGAAAAAAGAGCAAAAGGGCTTTGTTACAATTGTGATAGCAAATACACAAAAGGTCATAAGTGTGCTGAGAAGAAATTATTCTACATAGATTGTGAAGAGGAAGAAGAAAAGGAGCAAGAAAGGTCAAAAGAAGAGGATATATTCCAGGAACAAAGCCTAGATGAAGAACAAATAAATCCGACCATATCTTGTAATGCATTGGCGGGAATTACCACTCCTCAAACCATCAAGATAGAAGGACAAATCAAGAAGAAAAAGGTAATAGTGTTGATTGATTCAGGAAGCACCCACAATTTTATTCATTGTAGGGTAGCAAAAGAATTGAATTGCTTCCTATATCCAGCACCAGAGTGTCAAGTGATGATTGCAAATGGAGGAACAATAAATTGTTCTGGAAAGTGCCATAATATCAAGCTATCCATGGGAGAATATGTATTGACTAGCCCAATGCTTTCCATTCCAATGGGAGGTGCTGATGTTGTACTAGGAGTCCAATGGCTACAATCCTTGGGTACAATAGCTTTTAATTTTCAAGAACTTTTCATGAAATTTTCTGTGGAAGGAAAGGAAGTTGAATTAAGGGGTATTGCAGGGAAACCAGGAAAGATAATCAGCTCTAATGGCATGACAAAGCTTCTAAAAAAGGAGCAAAGAGGTGTAATTGCACAATTATGTTCGCTAGATGTTTCCACATTGGAATCATCTATTTCTCCAGATCTCCAAAAAGTCCTGGACAATCATTCCAAGGTATTTGAGACTCCCAAAGGTCTCCCACCTATGCGTGATCATGATCATGCTATTCATCTGATTCCAGGAAGTGTTCCTCCAAACATCAGGCCGTACAGATATCCCTATGTCCAAAAAAGTGAAATTGAACGTATGGTTGCAGAAATGCTAGAGGCTGGTATAATTCAACCGAGTCAAAGTTCTTTCTCAGCTCCAGTAGTATTGGTGCACAAGAAGGATGGATCATGGCGCATGTGTCCAGATTATAGGGAGCTCAACAAGCTCACTATTAAAGATAAGTTCCCCATTCCTGTCATTGATGAATTACTGGATGAATTGCATGGATCAATTTACTTCACCAAGTTGGATCTTCGTTCGGGATATCATCAAATCAGAATGAAGATTGAAGACATTCCGAAAACGGCATTTAGAACTCATGAGGGTCATTATGAATTTTTGGTCATGCCTTTTGGCCTTACCAATGCACCTTCAACATTTCAAGGTTTGATGAATTCAATTTTCAAACCATTCCTTAGAAAATTTGTGTTAGTATTTTTTGATGATATACTAATCTACAGCAAGTCTTGGAAGGATCATGTTGAACATGTTGACAGGGTGCTACAACTATTGGAGGAGAAACAATTATATGCAAAAAGATCCAAATGTTTCTTTGGAGTCCAGGAGGTGGAATATTTGGGTCATATTGTATCTCATGAAGGAGTTAAGGTAGACCCTAGCAAAATTAAAGCCATTAAGGAATGGAAAATCCCCACATCCATAAAGCATCTGCGAGGATTTCTTGGGTTGACAGGGTATTATCGCAAGTTTGTTAAGAATTATGGGAGAATAGCAGCACCTCTAACAACATTATTGAAGAAAGATTCATTTTCATGGACTCCGGAAGCAACAAAGGCCTTTGAACATCTTAAAGAGGCAATGTGCCAAGCACCGGTCTTAGCTACACCGGACTTCACAAAAACCTTTATTGTGGAATGTGATGCTTCAGGAAATGGAATTGGTGTTGTTCTAATGCAAGATGAAAGACCCATTGCTTTTGAAAGTCGTCCAATCAAGGGAAAGTTTTTAAGCAAAGCTATTTATGAGAAGGAAATGTTGGCAATACTCCATGCACTTAAGAAATGGCGACCCTACCTAATGGGAAGACACTTCAAGGTAAAAACGGATCATGATAGCCTTAAATACTTTTTAGAACAAAGATTATCCTCTGAAGAGCAACAAAAGTGGGTCACAAAGATGTTGGGTTATGACTTTGAAATCATCTACAAAAAAGGGAAGCAAAATGTGGTGGCAGATGCACTCTCAAGAAAGGATGAGGATGTGGAAGCATTGTTGTGTGCCATTTCTATTATCCAACCAGATTGGATAAACGAAGCAAGGGAGGAATGGAAGAATGACGAAGAAGTGTGGGCACTTATTCGAAAGCTACAACAAGATTCCAGTACTTCTGATACATTTAGCTGGCAAAATGATTCGTTATGGTACAAAGATCGCTTATACCTCTGTAAGAATTCCCAGCTAAAACAAAAGATTCTTATGGAATTGCACACTTCTCCCTTAGGAGGGCACTCAGGATTTTTAAAAACTTACCACAGGGTTAAGAAGGAATTTTTTTGGGATGGCCTTAAATCAGATATTCAAAAGTTTGTGGCGGAATGTTTGGTTTGCCAACAAAATAAAGTTGAAACAATTAAGACACCGGGTCTATTACAACCTTTATCCATTCCAAGCCAACGTTGGGAGGAGGTTTCAATGGATTTTATCACAGGTTTACCCAAGTCTGAGGGAAAGAGTGTCATCATGGTGGTAGTTGACAGACTTACCAAGTATGCACACTTTTGTGCATTATCACATCCATTTAAAGCCAGTACAGTTTCTACTGCATTTATGGAAACAGTTCAAAAGCTACATGGAAACCCAAAGATTATTGTAAGTGACAGAGATCCCATTTTCACTGGAAATTTTTGGACAGAATTATTTTCTTGTCTTGGTACTCAGTTAGCTCATAGCTCATCTTATCATCCTCAATCTGATGGGCAAACTGAGATAGTAAACAAATGTTTGGAAGGATATCTTCGTTGCTTTGTATCTGATAAACAGACACAATGGGTCAAATGGTTGCCTCTGGCTGAATGGTGGTATAACACTTCCTTCCATACAGCAACAAAAATGACCCCATTTATGGCACTTTATGGGTATCAACCACCATCCATCACATCATATTTAAGAGAAAATTCTAAGGTTCAGGCAGTGGAACATCACATCGAACATCAACAACAAGTCCTCCAACTCTTAAAGGATAACCTCGTGTTGGCACAAAATAGAATGAAACAACAGGCAGATCAACATCGCAGTGAAAGAAGTTTTGATGTAGGTGATTGGGTATTCCTACGGCTACAACCATATAAGCAAATGTCCCTAAAGCAAGCTAAGAAGGATAATAAATTATCACCAAAGTATTATGGTCCGTACAAGGTGTTGCAAAAGATTGGTACTATGGCATACAAATTGGAGCTTCCTGCAGCTTCTCGATTGCACCCAGTTTTCCATGTTTCATGTTTAAAGAAGGTTATAGGCGACAAGCTCCCAGTTCAAACAATATTGCCAGAACTTGACGAGGAAGGAAAAATTATATTGGAACCGGAAGCAGTCACAGAAACAAGAACTCGACAGCTACGAAATCGATCAATTTCAGAGTATCTTATCAAGTGGAAGAACTTATCCGCTGAAGATTCCACATGGGAGGATGAGAATTTTATGCAGAAGTATCCAGAACTACTCAAGCGTTGAGGACAACACTTTTTTGAAGGAGAGGGGCATGTTGGGTCCCTATAATACTAGTGATTACCCCATTACTATTGTAGTTATACCCCTTATTTATATTGTTGTGCCCCTATTACCCCCATATTGTTATTTATGTGCCCCTATTACCCCCATATTGTTATTTATGTGCCCCTTAGAATCCCTCTATTGTTATTTTTGTGGCTTTATATTATTATTGTTAGGTCGGCTGGATTATATTGTGACTCCTTAGACTCCTATATATAGAAAGGAGGTTTTGTCATTTGTATCATCCAAGAATTGTTCATTTATGTAATGTAAAGGAGGTTGCCCCCTCGAAGAGGCTGAATTCTAAGGCGTTGATCTTTCTTTTCTATCTTTTCTTGAGCTGGTTTCATAACATCTGCGAACCCATTTTGGACTTCTCTTTATCTACTTCCATCCACTTATGTAACTGGATTTGGCTCCAAGCAGTTTTATAATATATAAGTACCCGATCATGTTAAAAAAAAAAACTTATAGTCAAACATGTAAATCTTCATCAAACACATGAATCTTACACCAAGACCCCATACTCCAACTTCCAAGAACATAAACAAGTACAACAATCCACTTGAAGCACTTAAACAAGTCTCTTTCTCCATACACATATAGAGCAAAGAATAAATACATCTACAAAATTGTTGTAATCGATGCCGCAGAAAACATATGGAGGTTGGAAGACCCCTGCAAGGTCATCTCCATCTTGGAATCCCTCCATAAACTGAATCAACACTCTAGTTGACCATGGCACTGTTACACAGTATTTTGTCACACCTCCTACACTTCCTTGTGACATACCCTGAAGTGCCCAAACCATGACCATTATGCAATGTACTCATTCATGTATATAGCTCATATCCCTCCTAAGACATTGATTGGAAAATGCCTTGAGCTTTCCCTGAAGAAATAGCTCTAAAACCCTAAATTGAGAATCATCGCTCATATAAGGCTTAAAAAAGGGATGGTCGCGTGTTGAACTGTACTTGACCATCTATGGCATCTCTCTGTTCCCTTGCATACCCGCGATGATCCCAAAGGGGTAATTTTCCTAAAGAGGATGAGAAGCTTTGTGATATAGAAGCTTCCAAAGCGACGAGCTGGAGGTTGTTTGGCATAGATGAGGTCGAATCCTACCAACTTGGCCTCTTGGTCTTATCCCTATGAGCTACCTCCTTGAGATGAGGGCCTAATCCTATCTTTGGAGAGGTCCTAACTCCCTTTCCTAACCTATAAATTCATCCTCTCCCATTCCCAAATGGTTGGTCTATGTCTATTTGCACCCTTATGCTAAGATTGTGCCTAAAGGCTACTCATTTGACTTGGAGAAGGAGTGATTGGAGAGATCTTGGCTTGGACTTGGATTACCACTCAAGGAGAGCCTGTCAACATCAAGGCTTTGGTTGTAAGCTTCCCTTTATTTTCTAATAATACAAAATTGTTGGTTCATCTTCCCACAATGCATATATTCATGTATCATTTAGCTTGACATTCCTTGATTAGTTAAGTAGGTTCTTATTGGATTTGTTATTCGTTTTGGCATGCCTTGTTGTGTCTTGATCACTTGTACAGATATATAAACACTGAGAGAAGCATAAACAAGCCTGTGATATAAGCGGTTCAGGGTCCTCAACAAAGGAGATTGGAATAGCATCAGAAGGAGTTAGGCCATATCTTTTGTTCTTATTTTCAATTGTAACCTAGGAATATGTCTAGTTAATTGTCACTTCAGTTACTAGACCCACTCATCGGGTTAGAGGGAGTGTCTCTGTCCGCAGAGAGGATTAACCTTGACAACAAAATGGCGACTTCACTAGGGAGCCTATGACCTTTCCTTTCAATTCTTCACCTTGTCTTTTGACAATTTTGATCAACCATCCATTCCCAGACTTGATTGTTTGTCTGTAGCCAGTCTCACTTTCTGGTAGATGCTTGAAGGTTGTTGATTTGATTTGTTCTTAAAGATTTTGTGTTTTTCTTTGTTTTTCTCGCCCATCATGTTTTTGGCCCTAATGGACGTGATGATATAGCGGATGTATTGATTACAGTAACGATGATCATTGATTTTCTCTTAACAACTGCGCTGATAGCAGAAGTTAAAGAAATTTAGGGTTTTTCTTCTTGTTTTTAGTTCTTTTTTCCTTCTCCCAGAGATTTACCAGTGTGATTTTAGTTTACTCTTTTCTTGTCTAATTACAATCACCTCTTAACTTGGTTTAAGTTCGTTTGAAGTTTGATTAGCCTTTTATGGTTTCTAGGTCTTCTAGGGCATCCTTCATCCCCTTGTTGGTCTTCTCATCAGAGATCAATTACCTGCGTTAAAGAGTATTTTATGTGTTTGGGAGTCCTTTGCAAATCACTTTTGGTTCTTGAGTCTTAAGTTGTTTTCATTAATGTCGGATTTAGTAGACACTGTGAAAGTTGCTTAAGTTCCACTTGACCGAAAATAGATTACAAATTGATTGTCTCATTTGAATCGAAAGGAAGTGTTTGCTTTGAGTTTGCATTTCGAAAAGTGAAAGTGAAAGTGTTTATCTTTTAAGTAGTTTTCGAAGCATTTTTTGTTGCATTCAAATCATTAATGTGAAATAGATTTTCATGTTTGTTGGCTTGCTTGCATTCTCTTTTACTTTTTTCACTAGATTACATTGATTGCACTAAAGTGAAAAGGGAAAAATCATCATTATATCTTAAGGTATTTCGCTTTAAGGTTTTTGTTTTGGCATTGCATTTGCTTATGATATGAAAGATTAGATTTCATGTTTTGCATTTAGCATTTGAAAATTGTCATTGATGCATTTTTGCTTGTTTGATGCATGATTCAAGTGTTTCTCTTCCCTACATAGGTAGCTTTCATCAAATTGAAGGATTTCAATTTCGTCATCTAGTTGCATTTTAGGAACATGTAACCTCGTTAAGGCCTTGAAATCGAAACATAATTTCAAGATTAACTTTAAAATCTATCAATTAATCTAAGGAGCATTTGAAACATTAACGTTCATACTTAGATGTCTAGGCTAGAGATGTGTTTTGGTGTCTATAAAACTTATCAGTTGTCGTTCACTTTTGCATTAGACAACGCTAACATGGACTTGTGATCCTCGTACCATCAAGTATATAAAGGGAGACCCCCATAGGTTGCAAACCTTTATCCATAGGAAGTCGAGTCTGCCGCCCTGTAAACGTGATACACCGAACACAACATTCAGGGAGATTGCCTGCACGTACGTCAAGTCCTTGGTAAATTTATTTGCTAAGGTGTATATTGCAGTTCACGGTTACTTGGTACTCCTTTTTCCTAGAGTTACCTGAGTGGTCATTTCAATCTTTTCTGACTCTTTAAATTTGAAAATATCATCAAGCACTTGTCCTTTCAAGCTCGCTAAACCATTGAAAGTGACTAGAGTCACCTTTTCGTCCTTTTCTCGACTCTTAAAATATGAAAAGGCAAAGTTTTTGTTTCTAAAAATAATTGCCCATGATAAACATGTCAAACCAAAGCAGATTCTTCTTGGACCAATATTGAGTAATTACCTGTTAATTTCAAGATTGTTCAAAAGCCCTCAACAAATCTCCTTTCATTTTCTTCTCTTGAGAGGAAGTCATCGTGGCTGAACCATTCAGTTCATCTCACAATTCCCCTTCACTGTCTGATACTGAAGGGTCCTCCCAAGGTGTTCATTCGAAGCTTCCTCAGTCACTTGAACATCAAGGTTTTGAACTTAAGATTATTCCAAGTATCCAACCCCTGTCTTCTCATGCACCTCCATCGGATTCCTGTTCACCCCAAGAATCTGATCCTGAGACCCCAGACAATCCTATTCAGACCCCTGAGAGTCCGCAGAGGCTTGTTATTTATTCGTCGAATCCACTATTCGATTATGTTGTGATATCCCCTCAGCGTCCTTATAGTCCTTATGATCAGCCTGGTATTCCTTTGGAGTTATTGATCTGGATCTTGGGGGGAGACCCCCAAGGGGGAGAGGCCTCCAAGATCTGAAAAATTGATATGCCAGAATAAAAAGAGGAGAATGCCCAGTAAACAAAACCACAAAGACTTTTTTTATTAAAATGGAGAATAATTGTAAGAGCTACATTGTGGCGGACAAACTGTCCTTTTACAAAATGTTACTTGTTACTTATAATATTTTTTCAGTTACAATACCACGGGTCAATTCCATGGGTGAATGAATACCATGGGTGGATGTCACAATACCACGGGTCAATTCCATGGGTGAATGAATACCATGGGTGGATGTCACAATACCACGGGTCAATTTCATGGGTTAATGAATACGATGGGTGGATGTCACAATACCATGGGTGGATGTCACTTAGAATACCATGGGTGGATGCCACTTAGAATACCATGGGTGGATGAATAACATGGGTGGATGATACCATGGGTTGATGCCATTTTCCATTCGGATCATTCCTCCCTCCTTAAGAAGCAATGGTCCCCATTGCGTGAAGTTCCCTCCTCCAAAGCCTTTGTTGAATATGAAGAGCCACTGAAGAGAAGGGTTTTATGTGGTTAACCCATAACCATGATGAACGAAGATCTGACGATAGAGATACCCTGTAATGCTTGTGACCAACTGTGATACTGAAAGTGTGCGGCCTAGAAAATTGACTTCGATGAAGTGCGGGTTCGTGGATGACCCATAACCATGATGAATGAAGATCCGAGGATAGAGATACCCTATAATGCTTGTGACCAACTGTGATACTAACAGTGTGCGGCCTAGCAAATGGACTTCAATGAAGTGTGGGTTTGTGGATGACCCATAACCATGACAAATGAAGATTCGAGGATAGAGATACCCTGTAATGCTTCTGACCAAATGTGATACTAACAGTGTGCGGCCTAGCAAATGGGCTTCGATGACAAAGATTTTGTGTGGTTGACCCATAACCATGGTGTTGGTTGTTGATGAAGTATCAGGTGCCTACATAGCCTGGAGTGAGAGGGCACGCCTCCAAATAACCCAAGCCGAATGCTACTATGCTGAAACTGATGAATGTGAAGCAAGTGCCTACTAAAGTGCGGTGGGAGGGCACGTCTCCAACGAGAACCCGCTCCGAATGTTGCTCTTGAATTAAAATGGACATAAATCGATCAATATAACTCAGAATATTTGTTATAACCTATTTTTGGAAACAGAAAGACCATTTTGCATCTTCCCATGTGTTGGAAATCCTTATCTGGACACTTTAGAATCTCATATTCGCGCTGCAACTTTTCCGTCGTCACAAAAATTCTGGAAAAATAAAAAATAAAACAAAATAATAAAAAAAAAACAAAACAAAACAAAAAACAAAAAAAACAAAAAAAAAACAAAAAAAAAACAAAACAAAACAAAACAAAACAAAAACAAAACAAAACAAAAAACAAAACACCAAAAAAAAAACCACATCCGAACTTCGATTCGACCCATATTTTTTTTGAAATTGAGCGATTTTTCAAGAGGAGCTCAAATATAAAATCACTTTTCTGAAATTCCACACCAAAATTGCAAAAATAGAGAGAAGATCTGCCATCCACGAATTTCCATCAGAAACATTTCTACAACATAGCTGATTTTAAATCAGCGATATCTCCCTCATTGAGACTCCGATTTGGCTGATTTTTTTTTTGAAATTGATTATTTTTTCCAAGGAATCTAGATCTGTTATTGCTTTTTTGTAAAATTTTCACCAAAAAATTCAAATCTACATTGTGGCAGACAAACTGTCCTTTTACAAAATGTGACTTGTTACTTATAATATTTTTTCAGTTACAATACCACGGGTCAATTCCATGGGTGAATGAATACCATGGGTGGATGTCACAATAACACGGGTCAATTTCATGGGTGAATGGATACCATGGGTGGATGTCACAATACCACGGGTCAATTTCATGGGTGAATGAGTACCATGGGTGGATGTCACAATACCATGGGAAAATATCATGGGTGGATGTCACTTACAATACCATGGGTGGATGCCACTTACAATACCATGGGTAAATTCCATGGGTGGATGAATAACATGGGTGGATGAATACCATGGGTTGATGCAATTTTCCATTCGGATCAGTTATCTCCTCGCACATCTTGGGTTCCTCGTCACCAGTTGTTTCCATCTATGGAATCAGAGGGTGAAATCCCAACCTCTTCTCTGGGTCATTCGGAAGTTTCCGCAACTCACACTCCTCAAGTGCATGAGGAGCAAGACTATGAGTTTCCTCCTAAAGGTTTTCCTTTTGTAGGAAGAACCCCATCTCACACGTTCCTTGGAACCAGTGGACCTTTGCTTCCACATGGTTATATAACCTTAGCTCAGTTGGTTTCGGGAACACTCATTGCCTCATCATTATACCAAAATCCTATTTGGTCATCTAATGTCATGCCTACTTCAGGTTCGTTCATTCCAAACGTGACCCCTCAAGTTTTTGTACAAACTATTGTCACGTCAATTCCTATTCAACCTACGATTCCATCAAAACCTGTATTGTCATTTCAACCGGCCCTTCCGATGAAACCCACTGTTTCAGGTCAGGTTTTAGTTAGTTCTTCCACCCCTCTGTCAAGTGGACAGAATGTGCCACCGCTTGGGGGGCAGGATCTGAATATTCCTCTTGTGTTAGGTGAAACCAGTGTGAGTGGATTACAAACTCACATGGTCAGAGTTAATCAACCTTATTATGTTGGTATTTCTAACCCTGTTGGTCCATCTGGGTCAGGTAACATCCAATATCAATAGCCTTATATGGCTCATATTCGACTCCAACAGGCTTATGTCCCATATAGTTCGCAAGCCATGGTTAATCTGGCTTACATTCCTCAAGCAGGAGCTTATGTCCCGCCTGGTCGATCCGATATTCCTGGTGGATATGGTCAGATTCAATTCAGAAATTACCAATACCCACAATGTATATCCCAAGAAATTGTCCAACAACCCTTGCACCAACAAGGGCAACCCTTGCAGCAGCAAGGACAACCTTTGAAGTAGCAAGGGAAAACATTGTAGCAACAAGGGAAATCGTTATAGCAGCAGGGACAACCTTTGTTGCAGTCTCAGCAGCCTTTGCAGCAGCAAAGTCAACCTTTGCAGCAACAAGGTCAACCTTTGCAACAACAAGCTTTATATGTGTATCAACAAGGTTAGCCCTTGCAAGCCCAACGTCAACCCCTACAGTAGTAGGGTCAGTCTCTTCAAGTTCAGGGTCAATAGGTTCAACAACCTTATAACCCATATGCCACGTACAATGCTTATAAGTAGCCTATGGTAGGTCAATATCAAAGTTACCCTGGACAAAATCCACCTTATGGTCAAGGTAACCCTTAGTGGGGGCAAACTCAGGTCTCGTATGGAAAAAATCCTCCACTATGCGGGAAAAACCCTTACCAACAAGGTTGGAACCCACATTTTGGATCTCCTCAAAGACCCTATATGTCATTCAACATGAAATTGCCTTTCTTGGCTACGTTGGAGCTGCTTGATGTCTCACGGCTCACAAATGATCCTATTTTTCATTCGCCTTACTAGCCTCCTTTTCCATCTAAAATTCCAAGCGGTTTCCCAAAATTTGAGGGAAAGTCTAAAGATGACCTACAAACCCATGTGATGATATATCACTTATGGTACTCCTCCAATTCATATGTTGATGATTCTATCCATCTTCGCCTCTTTCAGAGAACCTTAACGGGTGTTGCCGAAAAATGGTATATCGAGTTGCCTTGAGCTACTTATGCTGACTTCAACACTCTAGCTATGGCCTTCCTCACCCACTTCCAATTGTTAGTTAGGCATGAAACTGGCACTCATTTGCTTACATCCCTTAAGCAAGATACTGCGACCCACATTTCTGATCATATCCATGAATGGAGATGTCAACATCGCCTCATCAAATTTGAGATTGCTGGTGAATTGTTGGCTGAATGGTTCAAAAAATCATTCATTAATAAGATTGCTAAGGATATAGCTATGGGTGGATGTGCTACTGAAGAACAAGATATTTTCCATGCTCAGTATCTAGACTTAGTCTATTCCCAATCTGGCACGTTGTATGAGATGTTGCCTGATGCTCCGAGACCATCTTTGGATTTGACAACACCAAAGTCTCATGATCTACCACTTGTTGATGGTGTAATTGGTTCTATGTCTCAGACTTCCATGAAAGCTTCCTCGAAGCAGAAATCTATTTCAAATACAGGTTCCAATAATCCCTCGAAAAATTCATCGAGTCCTGGTAAAACCTCTGAGGTACATGTTGTTCAGTCTACTGTAGCGGATAAGGCCGTTGGTATACCAACCGCAATCCTCTGACTCCTATGGTTCCCAAGTTTTCATGATGCAAGGTTCATCACGTATTTCGCTTGCTACTCAAACGAAGGACTATTAAACCCCGCATAAGCAGACGGTGGAGAAGGAAGTCATCGATATACCTTCTACTTCCACTCCGTCCAGTTCTGGTCCACTCCATATTTAGCGCCCTAACACTGAGTCTGTAATCCGACCACCTCCCAAGGGTGTACTTCGGAAATCATCTTATAATCTGAATGTTAGAGCTGCACAACACTACAATATTGTTGAGGATTTAGCTCAAGCACCTTCGACAATGTCTGCCTTGGAGGTTCTCGAAACTTGTCCAACGCAGCGGAAATCATTTTTGTCTACTATAGGCGCTATTGATCCCGTCAATTCGACTTTGATTACCTTTGATCTTGAAACTCGCATTCCTTGTCTTCCTCATCATATTTCTTTTCTGATACAGGTTCTTATCAAAGGAAAGATGATCCATCAGACTGTTATTAATGAAGGTGCTTTTACCTGCATCATGTTTATTTTGTGTTGGAAGGCCATTAGCTCTCCTTCTCTTAACCAATCCCCAAACACTTTGGAGACCTTTGATGGAAAAGGCTCTCGTCCATACGGTATTCTCACGAACTTGTCGATTACATTGGAAGGAAAGACCGTTGAACTAGAAGTGGAAGTTGTAGATGTGAATATCAACTACAACCTTCTTCTCGGGTGAAGTTGGACCCACTATATGTTTTGTGTGGTTTCTTCTTTGTTATGGGTGCTTCATTTTCAACACGAAGGAAAAATTGTCACTGTCGACTAATTGCCCTTTTTCTCTTCTGGTCCGTCGTGTTATCGCTTGAAATTTCACCTCAGGCTGAGAAAGGTAAACTTCAAGGCAACATCAAACCACTTAGCCTCGTAGCTAGCCCTACGGGGCAGGAGAGGGCTCTCTCCGGTCTATCTCGGTAAAGATCTTCAACGGGCGAGATAGCCAATGAGGAAACACTGATTTTAGGCTAGTAAACTAATAAAAAGGTTTGATTTGCGATTTTTAGGGTTTTGGTGGAAAGTTGGGGAAAGGCAATTTTGGGTGCGGGGATTGGACACAGTTTTTGCAGGGGGTTCTTTGGGGCAAGGTAGGAGACTGTACTGATGCCTTTGAATTAAGTGAATGGATAGGAATGACCGGTGAGGAGCTAAAGAGAGCAAGAAACCTTCAAGGGTTCTCTTTAGATAGATGAAAACATAAATATTAAGCAAACTTAAAAGCAGAGCATGGCAATCATGAATTCTACTTTAACACTTCATTTGCCTAATTTGCAGAAGGAAAAGTAAGAAGATGAATCACATAACAAACTTACAAGTACAAAGAGAAACACACCATCAATACATGTAACCACAGGAATCCCAAAAAGGACTGCAAAACCCTGGTCTTTCTTCCTTTGCCAAAATTGCAGAGATACAATGAATAATACAATAGAGCTTTCTCCCTCAAGAGTCCAACCTCTGAAAATGACTAAGAAAATACATAATATAGGCAATCTAACATCTTTCTTTGCCTCTAGGGGTCGATTTCATCCTTCTAGGAGCTGTTTCAACCAATTCTAAACTGAGCACTAAAATCTAGGCAGTCAAAACAACTTGCCTCTATAAGCTAGGAAACCAATTCATTCATTAAATGTTTGCTATTTCATGAATGAATCTTCTAGAATAGGTAAATAAGTGTCATATCAACATGAAAATACATTAATTACATCAAAGAGGGTGAAAAATCCCATCCCAAGTCAAAACTGGCCAAAGCTAGGCGAATTCCTGAGCTGTAGGTGAAAAATTATGAAAATTGCCTGATAGGTCGCGCCCTAATCCTGATAGGTTGCGCTTCTTTGGAGCTCCATTTGAGGCACTTCCAGGTGTCAAAATGAGGCAAAAGTGGGCTTGTTGGAAAGGTCTGAATGTCTACTTTCCAACCCAAGTAGAATTTCTGAATTTGGTGGCCATTTGCCCCTCCAAAATTGCAATCTCCCAAGACTGCTTCCTGTTTGTCAAAAAGGTGGCAGAAAGTCAATTTTTGCATGTTTTTTGACCTTCTGGAGGCTCAAAACTTGATGAAATCTCTTGGTAATTGCTGAGCAGGTGTATATTTGCATGACAAATCCAGAAATGCTGAGTTTTCCCAAAATGAAGTTGCCCATCGAATAGGCGCGGGAGAAAAACCTGTTTTTTGCCCAAAAATTCATAAGTGACCAAAAATGCTCAAAATTTTTTGAAATTTGTGCTGTAGTGAGGTCATTTAATATCATGCTCCTTCAAGGAAGCCTCAGCCAAGATGTGGAGGGGATCGGGCCTTTTCCGTCGTTTTAGTGCCTTGGCCAACCTCCTTGGATCTGGCGATTGTAATTTTGACATTTTTAAAGCAAATATACATGAACCTCTCATTTCAACTTGATGGCATTAAAACACATTTCTCATGCCCATTTTTCCTTATCAAGCAAAATACTTTGATGATCAAAGGCCTACCTGCAATCTTGAAGAAATTTGGGGATGTTTGGCAGTTTACAGGCAATTTTTGTGGATAAATTCCCAACAGGTTGCGCGCACCCAACAGGTCGCGCCAGTGTATTTTTTCAACTGGATGAACCCCCCTGATAGGTCGCGCGCACCCAACAAGTCGCGCGCTTTTGCAGGAGGCTTTTGGAGGCCTTCCCAGTGTCAGAATTGGGTGCAGGATAGCTCGTTGGAAAGTTATTTGAGTCTACTTTCCAACCCAACTAGAATTTTTCAATTTGGAGTTCATCTTCCCTGTCAAAAATTAAATCTCCCAAG
This sequence comes from Pinus tabuliformis, assembly GCA_031772625.1. Taxonomy (NCBI): domain Eukaryota; kingdom Viridiplantae; phylum Streptophyta; class Pinopsida; order Pinales; family Pinaceae; genus Pinus; species Pinus tabuliformis. The sequence continues at coordinate 162,176,931 of CM062811.1, forward strand.
ACTGGTCAAAAAGTGCCAAATGAGGCTGCCTCAAGGAAGAGTGCTGTTGCAGTGAACTTTTGAATGCCTTCCTCAACCCCAAATTGAGCTCATGATAGCTCATTGGAAATATCTTTGTGTCTAGTTATCATTTTACCCATCAAGCAAATCATTTGGCCAAACAAGCTAGGAGAAAACTTGTTTTTCCCAAGGTCACTTCATAGGTGTCTTTGAATCTCCCGAGGCAACGGTATTCTTGACATTTCTCTCAAACCATGACACCTGTGCAAAAAGTGAAGGAGATTTTTCTTCTTTGGCATGTTGTGGACAAAAATCTCTCTCCGTTTTCAAAAATTCATCTTTTATTGCTCTGAAACATCTTTTGAGTGAAACTTATCCCGATGTGTGGAACAAGGGATTTTGTCAAAATGAAGCGAAATGAAGGGGATAAGAGGCTTCTAAATTCTTGGGGAAATTTTTGGAAGTAGGGAGGGATGTTAGGAAGTAGGGGAAAGTGGAATCGCAGAGATTGAGTGAGGGGAAGAGGTCCAAAAGGGCAAAACACAGGCCCAACCTAGAAAATTGTCAGGTTGTAGCTAGAAACTAGGGTTTGTGCAAAAATGAGGAATTTGGGGGATCTCAGTGATGGAAAGTGTTTGATAAGGTACATGAAGGATAGGGGAAGGTGTATGAACATCTGGATACAAGTTTTGCTAATGATTTGATCATTCAAGAGAAATTGGCTTCAAAACCCTAGGAGAGGGAAATGACCTTGCCTAAGTGCAACTAAAGCATGAACAAGGTGTAAAATGACTCATTAGAACTTGACATGATAATGACAACCCTATGAATGATGATAGACTCAGCTGAATAGTGACATAGATTGGCATTTGGGAAATTTTAGAAGGAGTGAAAGCAAACCCTAGACCTAATGCCTAGTGACCAAATTTTGCTTGAAAACTCTTTGAAATGACAAAATTTGACCTGGACACTCTAAGACCACTTTGTAAGAGCATATTTGATCACTGGAGGAAGGCTGGAAAGACTGAAACTAACAAGTCGAACAACAATTTCCCTTACGTGGAAATACTGAGATTCCTTATGAAAGTGTGGGGGCATGTCTCTTTAAAGACTCTGCTTTAATGGGTACTTTTACTCTCCCACCTCCGCATGTTACTTTAGTCAATATGATCTCGGTTTTTATGGATCCTTGGATTATTCCTACTCCAGATCAAATTGATTCATTTGGCAATTCTATGCCTTTAAGTCCATTGGAGCATAATTATCAAGAAATTGTCTTGGCTTCGATGTCTGTTTTAGAAAGTCATGTTGTTTTCAGTATGAACCTGGATACTTATGTGTCATCTCCTTGGCTTGGTTCTTGGGATTCTCCAGATCCTTTGAACTAGACATTCCCCACCAACGAGAGTATCGTTGAGGTCATGTCCCTGGATGAAACTCCTTGGAACAGTCTCCATCATTGTTCTTTTCTTGAAGCATTTGTTTCTCATTGCCCAATGTCTCCACTTCAGACATATGTCCTAGTGCATGAAGTCCTCTCAGAGGGTAACATGGGAAAAATCACCGCTACTATGCCTCTTGACATTTCCATTAAACCTGGAATTGTCGAGAACATTCATATTGGGGTTTCTTGTTCTCCAGATGAGATCAGGGTTTACACTCAACTTTTTAAAGAATTTCGAGACGTATTCACGTGGTCATACGAGGAAATGCCTGGTATCGATCCAGCAATAGTGGTGCATGAAATACCGACTTATCTTGGTGCCAAGACTGTTCGCCAATGGCTTTGCCCCATGCATCCTCGAAAGGCTATTGTTATTAAAGCAAAAGTGGAAAATATTTTAAAAGTTGGTTTTATTTAGCCCATCCCATTAACAAATTGGGTGTCCAACATTGTCTTTGTTGCTAAAAAGCACGAAACAATCCATGTCTGTGTTGATTACCGCGATATCAATCGTGCATGTCCAAAATACAATTATCCCACTCCATTTATCGATCAGATCATCGATGAGTGCACTGGGAGTGAGATTTTCTCATTCATGGATGGTTTTTCTAGCTACAACCAGATCAACATTTCATCTATTGATCAACATAAAATGACCTTTATCTCTCCCTAGGGCACTTTTTCTTATAAAAAGCTTCCTTTTGGTTTAAAAAATGCTAGCGCTACCTTCCAAAGAGCAATGTCCTATGTATTTCACGATATTTGACACATTGTTCAGCCTTACCTTAACGACTTACCAACCCATTTTGCTAAGCGTCGTGACCATTCAGATCACTTAAGATCCATCTACTATGTCAGCATTATAATATTTGTCTCAATCCGCACAAGTGCGTTTTTTGCATTGAATCTGGTTGACTCTTGGGTTTTGTGGTGTCCCGCGAAGCTATCCGAATCGATCCTTTAAAAGTTGAGGCCATTGTCAACTTACCCCCCCACCTCATTGGTTCAATTGTAAAACCTGTAAGGAAAGTCTAACTTCCCCCGTCAATTCGTTCCTAATTACGTTGAACTCGCCAAGGGTTTTACTCACTTACTTAAGAAGGGTATCCCTTTCGTTTGGGAGGAAGTGGCCCAAAAATCCTTCGATGCTTTGAAAGACACACTTATTAGTGCTCCTTTACTGCATCCCCTTGATTTTCGACGTGATTATTTCCTATAATTGGCTGCAACTGATACTACTATTGTTATGGTGTTAGTTTAGGATGAAGATGATGGCAACGAGCACGTGGTTTATTATTTAAGTTGAAATCTTCTTGATACTGAGTCTCGATATGCCCATGTCGAGAAGCTTGCTTTGGCAGAAATCCATGCTGTCTAAATATTTTGACATTATATCCTTTTACAGAAAACCACAGTGATTTTCCGATTACAACCCCATGACCTATATACTGACTAGTTAGTTACTGGGGGTAAAATACTCCAAGTGGATCACTATCCTACAGGAGTTTGATTTGGAGTGTACTACCACCAAATCCAATAAATCGCTCATTTTTGCTGAGTTGATCTGTGCCCATCCATCTGCAAGCACTTCTATTGATTTCACTGAGAAAATTCTCGATGAAAGTCTCTTTCTGATCAGCGCTCTTGACCCGTGGTATGGAGATATTATCCTTTATCTTCAAACCTAGACTTTTCGATCTGAGTTGTATCGATCTGACCAACGTCGCATTTGGCATCATTCCCAAGCCTATCGGATCCTTGGTGATACATTGTATCGGTTTGGTGTGGACTATGTTCTTTGCAGGTGTCTCACCCTAGAAGAGGTTGAACAGGTCTTCAATGATTGCCACTCTGGTGCCTATGGTGGTCATATGTCAGGCTACCCCACCGCTCATAAAATCCTCCGTGTCGGTTATTTATGGCCTTCTATATTTAAAGATTGTATTCTAGCTATTCAGAAATTCCATGAATGCCATATTTTTAACCGCAGGCAGTGCGCACCACCAACACCCTTATACCCACTAGTTACCATTGGCCCATTCGCTAAATGGGCCATTGATTTCATGACATGTAACCCTCACTTGGCCGGGGGGCACGGTTATATAATCCTCGCCATCGACTATTTTACTAAATGGGCCGAGGCAATGCCTACATACAATTCGGACGGTATCATTGTTGCTCACTTCCTCTTCAACCACGTCATAGCATGTTTTGGTGTTCCTCAAGTCATTGTTACTGACCATGGATCACATTTTCGTCAGTACATGATGGAAGATATGACTCCTCAGTTAGGCCTTCGTCATGATAGCTTAACTCCTTACTGTCCACAGGCCAATGACCAAGTCAAAGCAATTATTAAAGTTTTAATTACTATGCTTCAATGTACCATTGGGAAGCACAAAAAGGATTGGCATTTGATGCTATTCTCATCTCTCTGGACTTACAGAACTTTTGCTAAGATGACCATTGGATTCACTCCATTCCAACTAGTGTATGGTTTAGAGGCAACTCTTCCAATTGAATGTGAAATCCCTTCATTCAAATTAGCTATCAAACTCCTTCTGAATACCTCACCTAGAGAGGAATGGCTACTGTATCATGAGAGGCTTGGTGAGACTCGTTGCATTGCTGCAATGGTCATTGAAGCTCAAAAGAAACGTGTCAAAGCTCATTTTGCCCAAACTGTTTCTCCATGCACTTTTGTTGAAGGTGACTTGGTCCTTATTTATGATCAAGCCAATGATAAATTGGGAGCAAGAAAGTTCGAGCCCATGTGGCATGGGCGCTACATCATCAAGCATGTCTTACAAAAAGGTGCCTACGAGCTATGTGACTATGAGGGAAATGCGTTGTCACAGCCCTGCAATGGGTTGTACCTAAAGAAATATTATGCGTGAAATTCGTGTAATAACTTTTCTACATTATTGTGTCAATTCATTAGTGTGCATTTTGAGTTTTAGTGTGTTTGTTTGCTTTGCAAACATGTGTTTTTCTGCTTACCTTGTCTTCCACTCGGTTTGCAAATGTCGTCAAGACATTATGTTGGTTTTGTTGATGGTTCTTGTCGTAGCACACGGAACCTATCTTTTTCAACATGGGTACTCTATGACCCTAATGGCGAGCGGATTAACTTACAAGGTATATGCCTTGGTCGAACAACTAACAATATTGCTAAATACATTGCAGTCATTGAACTCTTGTCAAAAGTAGTCGCTCTTGGCATTAGGGATTTAGTTGTCAAGTTGGATTCACAGCTCGTTGTGTTATAGTTAAACAATCATTACTCAGTGGGAAATCCTCAAATATTGTGTACGTATCTACGTGTTAGATTACTGGAAAGAAATTTTGATTTCATCACATATCAACATATTCCACGTAATTTAAATACATTAACAGATGCATTAGCGAATTTTGTTCTAGATAAGAATTTGCGTCATTTACAAAATTGATCATATTATGGACACGTAAGTAGAAAATAAAACATTCATATATATATATATATATATATATATATATATATATAACGTCTGTTAGAGCGTTTACATCAAGATATCAAAAAATAGAGTGTTCTGGGACACTTGGCTTTCAAAGCCTACAAAATGTGTAAAAGAGCTAGAAAGGCTATCAGCCTGCATGGTGCTCATGATAGCACGAGACCTCTCTGATCACTCAGCCTAACAGCCGACGCAATCTCGCAGATACTCCCACTGTGTGTCTTTGCCAATGCAGTGGCACCTTATCAATAGTGGCATACTCTAGGACTCCTCGAGTTATCACCTCCAGGTTGTGCTCCATTTCAGCTAAGGGGTCTGCCCCTTCTTCATATTTTGCACCCACGATCTAATGACCAACTCGACGTGCTATTGGCGACATGCCAAATGCTCTCTCTGGTCCCACATACGCACATATATCACAAGTTTAGTCTGAGTTTACACTTTTACAAAAAAATCATAAAACTTGAAAAAATCCAAAAAAAACAAGTTTTTACGTGCATCGGTCCAATGTTCTTCTGGTGGCAGAGGTAGATCTAGATCCCACATGAAATATGTACTAACATAAGCATAATCGTCTACCATGAGTAGTTGGAATTCTAGGCAAGTGAAAAATTGTGGTGGGTAATGCATATGTTGACCCGTTCCTCCTCGAGGCATGAGTTGACTCCATCTCACTAGTCTCGGATCTCGGGGGGCAGGATTTGGTACCTCTACCCACTGATACCAAAATAAGGGCACTCGCTTTAAGAAGAAAGTCATCAGTATCGAACTGAACCCGAATTGCTTCAGGTGTCCATGCTTCCCCTTGGTCAATTGTCTTTTCATATTTGCCAGAAGGCCTTCGCACTAGTTAAATATGGTGGGGGTCAAACACACAATAGCATATTGGAACTGGGATTTTGAAGCCTCATGCAAGGCTTGCGTGCCAGATACATGCGTCATAGTGAACAAGATCGTTCTCAAGGGAAGATAGTTGGTGATTGTCGTTGTCTTCACCTCCCCTTCGTTGGTCATTTCAGCACCTAAAAAATGCCTCTGGATTAGAGTTCTTGTACTCTCACCCCCTGGGCTAGATCCAAATAGTTGGATGGATTCTCCTCTTTGGGATAATCCTCTGATGAAGTAGATTTCCGCCTCCTCAAGTTCTATTTCATGGCCTTTTATGATGAAGATCTCTCGATCTAAATCCCAAAGACTGATCAAATAGGACAACAATTCGATCTGGACCCTTAACCCTATGGTCCTAAAGAACTTTAGTAACCCACAATTCCTTAGAGTGTTGATACATTCAGGATTATCAGTTTCTTGGTGGTCTTCAGCCTCATGGCCTCTTTCTTTCCATTCCAGAACCATGATCTCCTGCAAAACATCATTTAACACCAATTAATGTTTTTTTCATGGATTAAAATCAAAGTTTTTTGCTTGAAAAGAAGGATTTTTCTTCCAAGAACTCTGCCTCGGCGCCATCACGCTTGTTTTTACAAACAGAGCGATATCATCACGTGGATCTTTTGGCTCGAATGTGATCATCGTGGGTTCGCTTACCATACCTGCGATGATCGCCGATGCCCTAAAAATTGAAAATCCTCCCTTATAGCACATAAATTACCATTAAAAATGCATAAAAAGGTGATAAAATGCAAGAGAAAGGATGGGCCTCTTACCTGTTGCAGACGGTTTGTGAAATGACACTCTGGATCTCCCGTAACGGCCACTTGAAAATCGAGAAAATTAGGGCACAAATGCACTTTCAGAGCTTACTATGGTAAAATGGTAAAAAATAAAATTACTTTTGGTTATTTATAAGTTTTGCAAGTCATTTTTGTCAATATTTTAATAATATTTTATTATTATTTCTCGATATCAGTGATGGGTGTGTTTCTTTGTGCAGTTACAGGTACCTTCAAGTGAACAATGATCATTATTGATTGATTCTTGTGAGTTTTGTTTTATCTCTTTTTCGAACTCATTAAATAAACAAAAAAGGAACCCCCCTGGAGTCATCTTTGAGCTCTTTTCTGACTCTCGAAAACTGAAAAGATTGTCGAGTACTTGTCGTTTTGAACTCGTTAAGGTAAATTAATCAACGTCACCTTAGTATATTTTTACCCCTTTTTCGAGTTGAAATTTACGACTTACGAAAAAGGCACACCTTGATCAACATGGTCAAGAGGTTCTCTCGGATATTGTTTTCTACCTTTTCGGGTTCGAGGGACAAATTCTGAAAAGGGACATGTTGGAGTTTTATTTTTCGTCTCTTTTTCAAACTCTCTACATATGACAAAGATACCGAGTTATTCTTATGTCAGACTCGTTAAAATTTTACGATCAAAGACTCGTCACCATGATGACACTAAGATTCTCCTTCCTAGGGCTCGTAAAACTTACTAGGATGGATTCATTTGAGGAATGAACTTACATGACAAGAATATGCTATCCCCTTCTAGCTTGTGATAAAAATAATTGGGGTACTCACTAGAAATAGCGGGCAAAAATGAAGATGAAACATCCTTTGTATAGGCAGCATGTCACTCTTAAACATGACACTCTTCTGCTCTCGTGTCGAGTTTGGGATATCCTCACTCAGTCACTTGTCCTCTCGAGTTTGGGTAATCCATTTTTGCTTCTCATTTTACTATTCCATTTTTTCATTGCGACCTTTAGTCCTATGTCAATTCAGATGCTGCCACACTCTGGAGTCGTGGTGCTAGTGTTCAAGAGAAGTCTAATACTGCAGTGATTTACCTATACATTGTTTGAGTCATTATCACAGTATTGAGAATTATTCCACTTTATTCCTTGTTTCATGTCGAAGATGGGGGATTCATCATTTTCCTCCTTCGACAGGACACTTTATGTCGACTTCAGCTCATTATCTCGGAAGATGACTTAGAAACTCCCTTTCAGTAACTTAGAGCTTGTATGCCTTAATGGCAAGCTCTTCACATCCGACAACAGGTCTTCATCAATGTATTTCAATCGGGTGATTCCACGAGTGTTCGACTTCAACTTCATTATCACATTCAAATATTGTATTGTTGTACCTTGAGAGCCATTTTCATTATTGGCGGCTTCTCTCGTATCTATTAATGGTCCACACCATTGGATGGTAATCAAGTGGTTTTCTAGCATGTTCAACTTCAACACGTTCATTCACATGTTGGAATTCGTATTTTGATCGGGTTGGGAAGGAGCGCAAGACCCTAGGTCTTGTCTTATATGACTCAGGTTGTGTGAAATTATATGTTGTTAATGATTGTACACATGTTTCTACTATATGGATGGCTATGAGCATACTGTGGGACTTTATATTTATGGTGATCCTCGTTATCTAGATGGTTGCGCCCATACCATGGATCTTTTCATGTAGTATTCATCATCCGGATGGCTGTGTCCATGTCGTAGATTAATGTCTTGATCTCATATATGTATATGTATATGCGTCCTTGATTTGCAGGTCTCCTGACATTGTGTGTCCTCATCCTTGCAAAAGCTCGTAAAGCATCTCAACCATCACTCCTCGTTCTGCCTTCATGCTTTAGGGGGCATCTGTTACACAATATTTTGTCACACCTCCTACACTTCCCTGTGACATACCCCGAAGTGCCCAAACCATGACCATTATGCAGTGTACTTATTCATGTATATAGCTCAGATCCCTCCTAAGACATTTATTGGAAAATGCCTTGAGCTTTCCTTGAAGAAATAGCTCTAAAACCCTAAATTGAGAATCATCGTTCTTATAAGTCTTAAAACAATGATGGTCGTGTGTTGCACTGTACTTGACCAGCGATGGCATAGCTCTGTTCCCTTGCATACTCGTGATGATCCCAAAGAGGTAATTTTCCCAAAGAGGATGAGAAGCTTCGTTATCTAGAATCTTCCAGAGCGATGAGTTGGAGGTTGTTTGGCATAGATGAGGTCAAATCCTCCCAACTTGACCTCTTGGTCTTAACCCTATGAGCTACATCCTTGAGATGATGCCCTAATCCTATCTTTGGATAGGTCCTAACTCCCTTTCCCAGCTTATAAATTCATCCTCTCCCATTCCCAAATGGTTGGTCTATGTCTATTTGCACCCTTATGTTAAGAGTGTGCCTAAAGGATATTCATTTGACTTGGAGAAGGAGTGCTTGGATAGCTCTTGGCTTGGACTTGGATTACCACTCAAGGAGAGCCTATCAACATCAAGGCTTTGGTTGTAAGCTTCCCTTTATTTTCTAATAATACACAACTGTTGGTTCATCTTCCCAAAATGCATATGTTCATGTACCATTTAGCTTGACATTCCTTGATCAGTTAATTAGGTTCCTAATGGGTTTGCTATTCATTTTGGCATGCCTTGTTGTGTCTTGATCACTTGTGCAGGTATATAAACACTGAGAGAAGCAGAAACAAGCATGTGATACAAGCGATTCAAGGTCCTCAACAAAGTTAGATCGGAATAACATCAGAATGAGGTAAGCCATCTCTTTCATTCTTATTTTCAATTGTAACCTAGGAAGATGTCTAGTTGATTGTCACTTCAGTTGCTAGACCCACTCATCGGTGTAGAGGGATTGTCTCTGTCCATAGAGAGGATTAACCTTGATAACAGGAACCCATAGGCTTCACTTTGCAAAAAGCCTATCCAGAAGTGCTCCTTTGACTCTGAAACCTATTCCAGTGAGTCTAGAATGCCCCAAAATGGCTATCTAGCCTCTTTTTGCATCCCATGTGGTCAAACATGCCTTAGATATGAATTATGTCAGTCTTTCCACAATTTTCTCCTCCAAATTTGGCTTACTGCCAGTTAAATTCAATAATCGCAGTCAAAAATAGCAGTGCCGCCAAAATCGGTGGTTCCACCATCAATCCCGCTAGTCTCATAGTTAAGGCTGAGTGATCACATGCGAAGTGGAGGGTCTGGTGGTTAAGGCTATGGTTCCTTTTTTTATCAGCCATTGCAATTGTTCTTTGCTGGGAGTAATCCTTAACACAAGAGTTAACGCATGAAAACATGCAAACTAGCGATATAATGTACCCACCAGGATTATTAACTGTAGTTATGGAAAAATATTGCGTTCGTATCATCCCACGCATTGCAATCGACGTTATCACATCGGGACTTAATCCACGCCTGGATCGGGGCGGATAACCTGTGGCCGATGCGATTGCGATATGCGATCACATCGCATCATAACTCCATACCATGTCAGGGTCGGGGCCGATTCTTATCGTCGATACGATTGCGATATACGATCGCATCGCATCATAAGCCTTACCTTGTTTTTACCTGTTCTATTCCCTTTCGATGATATGTGATTGCAAATAGACCGCATCGCGACTTCGACCAATATCCCATCACACTCCACGCTTGAACCAGGGGCCGATTACCATTAACCTGCGATGTCGGGGTTCGATTCTTTAACCCAACCTATCTACCACTGCAATTTGAGAGGGCCAATGGTGGGCTGCCACTTAGCACCTCCTGATTGGCTAGGACCTTTATCACATCATCCCAATCCTGCCATGTCATCATGTCAACCCTAAACTTTGACCGACTCTAATATTTTGCATACGAACTCGGATTTGAGTGTCGTTCACACCATTGGATTCAGAATGACGAGATCTTCAGTCTGAAGTTGAACTTATCAAAATTCTGACACTTTGAAATTTTGACAGATTTTAAGCTCCTGATTAGTTACTATAGCCTAGGTTGGCCAAAACATCAGTAGGACCTAGTGGCAATCTGTCTAAAGTGCTTGTTTGGTTCTTGTGGGTCTTGAGACTGGTGTTGGATGTCTGTGTGTTATGGTTCCGTCGATTCCACTTCCTTAAGGTCACATAGGAGGTCAACTACCATCATAGTAGCCTCTCGTCACATGTTTACCCTGGTTGGTTGGTTACTTGGGTAGACGTGGGAGGAGGGTGTTACAAGTAATTAAAATTATAAAAGACCCTATATAATATCCACATGGTATCAGATCTTTTGGATGAAAGAGAAGCTTTATCAAGTTAGCCTGATTTGATAGAATCTCCATGAAAAAGGAGTACATCTAGAAGCCCTAGTCTAATATTGCAATGGGGAAAAAAGCTACCTTAGGACCATATTATAGTAGGCTAAAAGTATGTTGTGAAATTAGGTTGAAATTTGGTTGTTGGATTTAACATTTTATATACTTTAATTGTGTCCCTCTCTATTTTAGTGGTCAATTCCATGGACTTATTTTTTCATTATGATAACTTTGTAAACATGTCATGGTGACATCATATTATCACATTTGAGAAACATGAAACATACCCATAAATGAAATCTGATTCTAGGACTTTCATCATTATTTAGTATGGCCTTGTCCTTAGACTTCACATTGGAATATGTACAAGCTATATACATGATTTACATCATAGGTGTTTTATAAACTACGTGCATAGCTTGACACTAAAATAATAACCAAGTTAGTATACATATATATAATATCATCGCGCATCATTTAAAGGTCAAAATTGAGGCATTGCATCCTACTCTCCCTTGGAATAATACAATTCTTTGTGTGGTTTTATCTTCATATCTTACTGTCATTATTATGTTGTTGATGTCTTTTCTGTAATTACTTGATGATGTAATAATGGATAAGTATGTGAATAAGATCTAAATCACATGAAGTAATTAATAGTATAAAATACCCTACATAAAATCAACATGGTATCAGATAGTTTGGGTGAAAGAGAAGCTTTATCAAGTTAGCTTGATTTGATAGAATCTCCATGACAAAGGAGTATGTCTAGAAGCCCTAGTCTAGTATTGCAGTAGGGAAAAAAGCTATCTTAGGATCACATTAAAGTAGGCTGAAATTATGTTGTGAAAGGAGTATTTTTTTGCAAAAAGAATAACATATACATCTGAAATATATTCATGCATTTCGGGTTCGAAGTTCTATTAACACCAAAGATTTGCCAAAGGAAAAAGGGACTGAAGATCTCAGGTCTTGAATAAGCCAAGGTAAATCTCATTGTGTCTGATCTGAATATCTAAAATCTTGATGTTTCATTACATTAAGCCAAATATCCTCATATGGAAGGAACTAGGATGAAATTTTGATTGCATAAGATCAAAATGCTAGTGAAAAGTAAAGGGATAGATTCCCTATTTCAAAATCAGAGTTTCATTTTGTTCATTGCTGAAATATGTGATTCATTCTTGCATTTCTGAGAAGGCCATAATTCTAAATCCTATGTTGAAGAATTTTCAGACACCATACCAAGCCTTTATCTAAGCCTCAATTCGAGCCTCGGGGCCTATTTTAGGAGCCAATATATTTCAGGGAGTCCGAGAATCTACAGGAGGTCAAACAATCTTAAAACTAGGCTTCAAAATCAACTAGACCTTAGGAGTAATCTTAAGCCGAGGGTCCAGTCTGTGCTAAGAAAGGTGATCGAGACCTTGCAGAATGAGACCTTAATCTTCACTTAAGCATACATGGAAATTTTGTCATGAGTCTAAGCCTCTATGGCTAAGAGTAGTCTCTAGAAGTAATCAAAAAGGGGAGTTTGCAATCATCTCTATCTAAGTTCACCTTGAATGTAGATTATGACTTCCAAGACCACGATAAAATATATATACATTGTCTATATGAGGGACTTTGTTTCTAATAAGAGCACATTATAGAGTTAAAGATGATGAGTATGAGACCAACAAATAAGAAGTCTACTTAATGCCTAGAATGTAAGGTATCTATAATTTCTCATTTATATCAAAAAATTTGCTTTGGATATAAGAAATGTTGGCTTTTAATATGCTCGTGGAAAAAATCTACAAACTCTAGGAGACCTAAAATAATATGTGTAAAGGAAAGGTTTCTATCAAAAAATGAACATTTGAGATGTAATGACTTCTTCACAATAACCACATGCACTTGTGCCAAAAATATTTGGCATCCTGAAGACGAGTTGAATTTAGTTTTTGTATAGACCTGTGTAAGAGATATTTCCTTGATACAAGAATATGTCACCTCTATGGAAATATCATATCAAGTATGCAGGAAATGCCTTGCATTATGATTATTGATTTGATCTTTGAAGTTCCTTTCTTAACCAAAGGAAGTTAAAAAAATTATTTGTGAGAAGTCATTCACTATCAAATCTATGAAAAAGATCCTTGAATTCTCTAATTTAAGAATGCATCTTGGATACATTTGTTGATTTGAATCACACTCAAAGGAAAGTTGAGATACTTGATTTAAGGAGACATGAAGATTCTAAGATCTTGAACATGGAAAGATAGTTTTCTATTGATTTGGAAAACTAGTTTTTGAACAATGAAGAAGAGGTTGAGCTCATCTTTAAGAATTGAGACCGAAAACATCTTAAGAAAATTGAGTCATTTGCAAAACCTCTTATTATGATCACTAACAATCTACTTGGGTTGAAAAGATACGAATAAATGTTTAGTTGAGAATATTATAACAATAACCAAGTATGTTGTGATCTTGATTGTTTGCTAAAAACATGGGTATTTTATGATTATGGAATATGACTTAAAAGAGGTAAATCTAGGGCTTGAAAGACTGAAAGTCTTGGATAAGAAAAATTCTAGAATTTTAGATATTTGGATATCTAGGGTTTGTAAACCCTAGCAGGTAAAAGGCCTTGAATAATAAAGCTCTAGGGTTTATGGACAAAACCATAGGATTGGACCTAAATCAACATTTCCACTCAAAGAAGAAACCCTAGCTCACACAAAGAAGGAATGACATCGGGATGTAAGGAAGCTAAGATCAAGAGGGAGTTGACATTCCCTATAAACCTCGAAGATAAGTTTCGTATATCTCTCTTCCTTGACTATTACTGTTATTTTTAATTATTCTCTTGTCCTTGTATCCTTTTCTTGGTTGTAATTGTTCTTCCATGGCCTCCTAGTGAATATTGGAGGTATATAGTAAAAGTTTCCAAGGCACTGGAAAGCATATGGAAGAAATGGAAGGTCGAAGCAAAGTAAGAGGAATTTCCTAAAATCATGATTTGTGTTGAGAGATATTGTACTAGAGCCAGAGGGAATATGAAAATCAGCAAGTTTGAAGTATACCTTGATTGTGTTGAAGATAAGTCAATGATATCACCTACAACATATGGCAGCATAAAAGCAAGAATTGAGAAGGTTCTACCAGAAAGAGGGAGAGGATCATGACAAGACATTTGGTCCAGTTATGAGGTACACTTATGTTATAATTATTATCATTTCTTTTGCTCCATGTGGATGCAAAGATTGTTTATCTCAATAAAGAAGAAAAAGTGTACGTAGAGAGCTTTGAAGTACATAACACTATGCACATTCACAAGAAGACATGTTGGACTTTGGTTAATGGATCAAGGATGATCCTATATGATTTGTATCTAATAGAAGTAGAAGGACTCATGTGTTAGAGAGTGAAGATATGGTAGAAATAATTGCTTCTATAACATAGGGAGTAGTCAGAAAGCCATGTTGACCTCTGAGTTGGAGATGATGAAATATCATTGATATTGTTAGAATAGATAGTTGATATGGTGGAAGAAAACAATGGAAAATGGAGTCACTAGACTCACCATAACAAGATATGTTTTAGTGTGAAGAGAGAACCTAATTAGGATAATTGGATAACAATTTTGATAATGAACCCAATGAAAGGAAGTTGATCTATTTTATGAGCCAAGGCATGTTGCTCACATGGTTTGGAGTAGCAACATGGTATAGTTGGACATTGCAGAGTCATTTATGTTTTGAGATTTGTCTCAAATAGTAAAGTAGAGTCGCAGATTCAGATCGGGTAGAGAGTGCTGAAGGCGGAAAGAGCTATGTTATAATTCCCTCTATTAGCATGAAGCAATCTTCTATTGCACTCAGTATTGATGTTTTCCATGCATATTGTAGTTGGATTGGCAAGTTGAGAAGCATTTTGGCTTCAAAGGCTACTTGTAAGATTGTCTTGATCAAGTGCATGTGGCGACCATGAAGATAGGATGAAGCACCGAAAGTAGTTTGGCTTCAGTTTAATTCTACAATATAGCAGTTTATTGGTAAATCCTCTATCCTTATGTGAACTCTATATATATACTTCAGGGATAAGCTTGTACTTATTGAATATGCCTATCTCATTGAGAGGGAGTGTTGATGAGATAGAATTATGGACTGACATTCTCTTTTCATCAAGTATATTGAATTGAATTAGGGAGAATAGCCTGGTAAAGGACTGGAATTCTCTATGTGTCAAGTATACTAACCTAAATGAGAGAGAATGGCCTGATAGAGGACAATTACTCTTCCTATGTCTAATATGTTGACCCGAATGAGGAACAATGGTCCTATAGACTCATGTTCATTTAGCATGAGGCCTTGAATTGTATGGCTAAAGTTTGGCCTTGAATTGTGTGGATAAAGTTTGGCCTTGAATTATTGTTGTACCTTGTGTCATAATTGTTGACTCGATTATGGTACTTGGATTTGTTATAACCTTTTCTTCAAGAAACCTTCCAACATGAGAACATCTAGATAGTTTTTTGGTTATTTAGTTTCTCTTTAGAAAGACCAACATACCTTTAAACATTAAATTGTCAACCCGGAACTCGTCTAGTTGTTTCAAGGTTGTCTACACTGTATGTGCAAAGATTAGTGTTTATGTAACTTAGTCTCTCTAGCCCTATTGAAAGGTAAATGCATGAAACCACAAGAAACAACTAGAATTTCTTAAATTAACACTTTACACACAGCTCCATAAATTCACAACAAGAAAAAAGAGTATTCAAGATACTCAAAACATTGAAACTTATGAAAACAACTCTGTTAAGCACACGCTATTTCCTAGGAAATGGCAGCTACAAAGAAACAACACACTTGACTTAAACGAAATATGTTGAAGGAAATATCATACCTTGCTCTTAACAATTCACTATCAATCATAAGAAGTAACAGAATGAATAACACTTCAGGAAATCAACTATCAAAGATCTAATCTTAATAATATTTACTAAAACTTTTATAGCAACTATCATAGTAATGATCAATCAATTCTGGAAGAAAAATCAAATAATTGCATAACGAGAAAACAAATGTTGAAATGTAAATTTAATTATACAAAGAGGGAAGTAATCACTTCATGATTGGGCCCACGATCACTAGAAGTCAACCACCTTAAAGCAAAATTAGTGCAAGAATAAAACTAAACCGTGTAAGTCTAAATTATATTAATCAACAACAATATTACAATGTTTGTAAAAATTCAAAGCATAAGTATGAGAATAATAGTAAAAAAGTTTTTTCTCACTAAGGATTTATTCCTCACTTTTATAATTACAACCAAGTCTATAATTAAAAACAGAGTGATCTTGAGAATCTAAAGATTCTTAGGATGCTCAATTTGAGTTACAAAATCTCTTAAGTTCCCTCGGAATAGGTGGAAAAAATCTCGTTCACGGCTAGTCTTCCCATGATGATCGTTAATCCTTGCTTATCCAAATCACAATCAACCCAAGTAGCTCCGTGTGACTCACTCTTATCCAACTATCCAGAGAACAACATCCACTTATCGACATCCCTATCAGTCATCATTTTGAATCGTAAGCGTAAGTCATCTTTCCATGGTCAAATCAATTCATTGAGAGAATAAAATGGTGAACTACTTTATTAACTATTTTCTAAAGTTCTCAACACACAAATTACCATATTTTATTCATAAAATACTAAAAAAACTAATGAAAGGATAAGGAAGCAAAGTAAGAAAATGTGTCAATTTTGGAGCCCAACATCTCCCCCTTGCTTACCTGTTTGCATGACCTCATGCAAACAAATGATTAACATGAAGAGCAGTTAAAGAGTAAGCTGGGTGAGATTCCTCTCCATAATGTCGTAAACCATTCCTACTTCAGACTTCCTAGAGAGCGACATACTTGTTTAGTCAATTTAGTATGTCCTAAATTGCTACATTAATTATCAATCCGGGAGTCGTAAACTGATGAAGTGTGGCGCACTATATGTGCAAGACAACCTCTTTCTTACTTTTTATTGTTTTCAATTTTTATTTTGTTTTGGGGGTTTTATCTTCATTTATCTCCTAATGTGAATGGAAATCCTATCCCTGAGTTTTAAGAATACTCTAGAAGGCAAGTATGGATATAGATTTTAAGGCAATTATGTCCTCTATAATAATTTCCAGAACTTAACACTTCAGAAGGCCTTAAAACATACTAATAATGAAATCAGTACTTGAACAAGAATGGAAATATGCTGCTATTCAAATCAAACAAATAATGAACTACTGATCATGAAATCACTATCTCTGTTGCGTATCTAAATACAAAAAAATAAAATAAAATAAATAATAATAAATAAATAAATGAGTTAAGCTACTGCACTCAAAAAAATCAAAAACTGTAAACTAATAAAAGTAAAATCAATTCACTTCATTTATAGTCTGATAGCTCACCAAGTAGTCCTTTCGGGGTTATGCTATGGCTCTGGAGATAACATCAATAATATGAGGAATTGATATATAATTGCAAAAAAATAAAACTAAAATCAAATCACATCATTCATAGTCCAATAGCTCGCCAAGTAGTCTTTTCGGGGTTAAGCTATGGCTCTGGATATAACGTCAATGACATGAGAAATTGATATCTCATTGCAGAAAAATAAAGCTAAAATCAAATCACATCATTCAAAGTCTGATAGCTCGCCAAGTAGTATTTTCGGGGTTAAGCTATGGCTCTGGAGATAATGTCAATGATATGAGGAATTTGATATCTAAACTAACTAACAAAGCAAATGAATAAAACTGAAATCAAAGCACAACTGAAATTGAAAAGCTAAGAAAAGAAAAGTCGGCAGAGAGGCTAATCTCATGTCACTAGTTATTGTAAAAATTGTATGAAAATGCCCAGGCCTAGCCTATCCTAAAACACACACTGATCAGTGTTAGCAACAATATACGATGCTTGAAAAATCATGTACAGGAATGTAACGTTAACATCATAACTAACTTATGAAATATACACAGGTGAACAAATTATGAAATATGTGCAATGGAAATAAGGAAACAACACATAAAAACTTTACAGAAAAGAAAACAAAACCTCAACCAGCAGGGGCCCTCTGCACAGCCTTGGTCAACACGCTATCAGTCTGGAATTATGCTCACACAGTCATATAAAACAGAGTTTTATTGTATTGCAAAATAGAGGAAGACTCCTCTCGTTACAACAGCAGGACCAGTTCACGGCACAGTACAATGACTAACAGCAAAACGACATCAAAAACTAACTCTACATGCGTTTGCAAACGCATTATTTATAAGGGAAATTACATAACAGTTTTCCTATGAAACTACTTCAGCAGAAGACACGTAAAAGACAGCATCCGTGAGCTTAGCATGATGGTTGCCAAGATCATTCAATCTACCAAAAGGTGGTTGTTGGATTTGTGTTGTGGGGGCAGTCTACAGCTGTCAAAATGTGTCCACAGATCTAGGAACGGTCTCGGACCCTTTACGTGTTGAAACAGAGACCTGTTTGTTGTAGAACTCCTTCGTTTGACCACCATTTTACCAAGGGCTTCCTTTGAGAATTTGGCTGAACCAATAGGACCTGATCCATGTCTAGATCATTCCTGAACTGCTCACGTGCCTCGTTTTGCTTGATGACACCTGTAACCTAGACATCAACAAAAACAGTTGCGGAAAGTCGAATCAACTGCGGAAAGTGGTTGTATTCCGCAGCTAATGAGAAAAATCTAATTCAAATAGAAAACACAAAAACATAGTTAGAAAACCACTTAAATGCTCTTTTAGAATCAATATGCAATGATATTTGATAGCGTATGAGGTACTGGTGAGGGGCAAAAGTCTAGGAAAATGTGTAGGAGAGATACAGTTTGAAGGCTCAACATAACCCCACTGTGAAGGTGTTGCATGTCTTCATGCAACCAAAGTTGTGATCATCCTCCCTTCAGTTCATGTGTTCTGAGACCTTTGCCAGCACATCCAGCCTTCTTTTATTCTTTCTTGGTACCACTGTCATCCTAGGCTTCCTCATTAGGCACTTGAATTTGAGGTTGATGAGAGCTCTGCTCAACCTCCTGTTCTTTTTCTTCGTTTTCTATTTTTCTTCTACCATAGCCCGAGATGCAACATGGTGTTGTTGTGAATAATCTTATCCAACTTGCTCTGTTCTTTTAATGTTTCATTTTCTCTTTTGATGTGTCTATTTAAGACCTCCAGTTCAAAAACTTCTTGTTTTAGTGATTGGATTAGAGCTTCCTGGGTTGTATTAGGCTAGGCAGATGAAGTGCCTTGATCTGTGGCAGTTTTCTCCAACGTCTCAATATAATTATACATTTCTTGCTGGGTTGGATCTATATCAGGTGTAGTCTTTCTTGGGTTGTCCCCAAAATCTGGCTAAGAAGGACTGATCTCAAAATCTGGTTGAGAAGGATTGATCTCAAAATCTGGCTAAGAAATAGGAGTATGGTGTGGGCCATGGCCAAGAGGGATTGCTGGAGGCTGTTCCGGTTTTTCCCCTCCTAAATCAATGAAGTGGGGCCCCTTAGTTTTTACTTTCCTCAGTTTTCCTTCAAGTCTGGAGCTCCTCCTTAGATTTTGTGAGCTAGTGTCTTCTTTCTCCACACTCTGTTTTTATTTCCCTTTCCTCTTTGCTGCAGCTGACTGTTCCTGAAGGTAAACTAGTTTTTCATAAAGTATTTGGTGGTCCTCTTCTGAGGAAGGTTCTGGGGTTTGATAAACAGCTTCAACATTTTTTTCCCCTTTAATTTTCTTTGATTCCTAACCTCAGTTCTTTCCTTCCTACTTTCAGACAGCTTCTCTTCTTTATTAGTTTCTTTAGCTATGTTAGTAGGAGTGTCCTGAATTTTCACACTTGTTTTCCTTTTCCTACTTTTCCTTGCTGAGCTGCTCTCGGGTGTTTCAGGTGGATCTTGAAAGAATTTTCTAACCAAAAACTATTCCCAGGTGTCCTTTTCCTTCAACTGTTTTTGAATCAAAATTTTTACAAGGTCGTGATGGTACAGGTGGGGTTCTATGTCCTCCAAATTATTTTGTACAGTTATGGACATCTTTTTCAGACTATTCAATAAAAAGTAAGGCAAATTGATGGTTTGATTTTCTAGAAAATTCATTAGCAACCAGGTGTGGTACATATACATGGACCCGAACCGTCCTTCACATGTAATAAAATTCTGGATTAACAATAATAGTCTAGCCCACTTTTCTTCTAAAGCAGAGACAGGGATTCCATGTTTGAAAATGGTTATATCCATACCTGGATTGTGTAGGATAACCCTCCAGGCCCTCTCATCAAAGCTTTTATTTTTGAACTACCGTTCCCCCTCCTGTGGGAGTTCCGTTGCTGCAGCGATAGATGCCTCTGTAACTGAAAATTTAAGGTCTCCAACCTCAACTTCCACGCCATTAAAATACCTCGCAAATGTCTTTGTAACTTCTTTGTTGTAGCCTCTGAATTTCTGGATGAACTGTAGCCACCGTGCCTTCCTTAGTATGCTTTTCAATTGTGGATACCCCTCCATGAATTTGGGCCCTTCGGTTCTTCTCTTAGCAAAAGACCCATTCCTTCCTCCTGCCTTAAAATACGTCTGGGTGAGTAATGGATTGACGAAGGTGAAACAGCTGTGTTAGTGGGGAATGGAGAAGGTTTATGGAGAAAACCAGTAATCGTAAACGAAAGAGCAGAGACAGGTAATGAGAATGAGTTCATAGGGATGTAAACAAGCCAGAAATAATCAAACGAGATAGTATGAGAATAGAGTGAGCTTAGCTTTTGAGATAGAAGGTTGCAGAATAGGCGTGAACACGTTTTCAAAATGGTTGCGGATTTGTGCGGTGGGACAGAGCCATGATCAAATAGATTGCGTCCTCATAATTACCCCGTTCAGCAGGTGGAATGCCAACGTACAAATAAACACGAGTTAAATTCGGAGGCGGATCATGAGGCCGTTAAAAATTAATGCAAGGTTCATGGAGGAATCATATAAAGGTCATGGAGTGGTTATGGAAGCTATCAATGCTAATCATTACATATAATGGAGCCGTGGTTTCATAACTATATAGAATGTGCTTTTTAAAATTCTATTTGAAATGAATCTTACTCATACCTTGGAATTTTTTCCACTTCCGTCCATTAACCTTTGAAATAGCTGCTTCCTGTTGGTGCTTTAGGTGCTTTATATCTTCAAAATATTTTCCGTTGTCATACCTGCACTTGGTTTTCATCATTATTTGGCTAACATCTGACTGTGAGTGCTGAATAACAGAGTGTTAGTTGTGGAATCAATCAACTAGCTGCAGAATCAGTTTCTAGCTGCGGAAACTGACACAGTGAACATATGACTGAATGGAGATGGATGGAAATGAATGATGACTGAGTGAATGATATATGGAAATTGGTCATGAAAGGAATTTTATTGACGGAATGAGATGATGAAATGAAATGAAATGAAATGGAGTGAAGCGAAATGACATGAAACTATGAATAAAATGAGGAAAGAGATTTTTTTTTGGAAAATATAGGGCGTCAAAAATTTCTGATTTTCGCCCTGTATTTTTTGTATAAGACTGCCAATCAGTGATTAGTTTTCATGCTTATACAAATTTATTTATTTATTTATTTATTTATTATTTTTTATTTTATTTTTTTATATAAAACAAAAAAGGACAAGGACTAGGCTGGTGGAGAAGAAGGATTCTTCTTCACCAGCCTTATTGCAGAATTATCTTGAAAGATTTTGACAAATTCCTCATTTGAGAGTGGCTTATGATAGATCTTTAATCTGTGGCCATTCACAATAAGAGGAGTTTGATGTTCATCAATGGTTTTGATTCTTACCGCTCCATTGCTAAAGATTTTGTCAATCTCATATGGCCCAAGCCAATGAGTCTGAAATTTACCTTTGAAATCTTTAAACTTGGAATCAAATAGCAATGCCCAATCTCCTTCTTGAAACTTTTTCTCCTTGATGTATTTGTCATGCCACTTAGCTCTTTGGTATTGAACCAGATCAGTTCTTAGGATTGCTTCTTGTCTGATCTCATCTAGCTCATTCAACTGCTCCATTCTATTCTTTTGGGCTTCTAATAGATCCATTCCCAATTGAACTGCCATCTTGAAGGTTCTAACTTGGAACTCAATGGGGAGCAGAACTTCTTTCCCATAAAAAAGTTCATAGGGAGAATGTCATGTTGTATTCCTCCATGTAGTTCTGTAGACCCATAAGGCTTCAGGAAGCCTTTCTGCCCAATCTCTTCTATGTAGATGAACAGTCTTGGTAATGATGCCTTCAAGAACTTTGTTTGTAGACTCCACTTGACCATTTACTTGCGGATGGTAAGGAGTAGATTTTTTGTGCTTGACCTTGTACTCTTCCATCATCTTCTCCACCAATTTGGATGTGAATTGACCTCCCTGATCTGTCACAATTTCTCTTGGAACACCAAAGCGAGTAAAAATATCCTCATAAAGAAAACTAACAACTGAATGCTCAGTAGCAAAAAATAATGCTTTGGCTTCTACCCATTCAGTGACATAATCAGTACATACCAATATATACTTTCTTTGTTTAGATGGTGGGTTAATAGGTCCAATAAAATCTAAAGCCCATTTTTCAAAGGGTTCGATGAGTACCTGTGGTTGTAATGGCATTTCATTTGAGAGGGTAGGTTTCCCTACTCTTTGGCAGTTGTCACACCTTTTGACATATTGTTTTGCATCTTTGAAGAGGGATGGCCAATAATATCCTAAAGAGAGGATTTTATAGACTGTCCTTTTGTCAGCAAAGTGTCCGCCGCATGGTTCATCATGACATGCTTTGAGAATATCAGGCATCTCATCTTCCCTAACACATCTTCTGATCACAAAGTCTGGCCCTGTTTTAAACAATTCGTTAGAAATCCATGAATATTTTGAACTCTCCTGAATAATCTTTCTTCTTTCACCAGGAAATAAATGTGGATGTAGTTTCCCTGTAACCAAATAGTTAGTTATATCTGCATACCAAGGAGTCTTAGTAGTTACTGCAAATAAATATTCATCAAGAAACTTTTCCTTTACAGGAGAATCTTCTTTAGTATCCTGAATCCTAGACAAGAAATCAGCTATTGTGTTTTGTTTCCCTGGTCTATCTAACACGGTAATATTGAATTCCTGTAAAAGTAAGAGCCACCTTGTAACTCTGCCATTAGTAATGGGTTTGTTCATTAGATATCTAATTGCAGAATGATCAGTATGAATAAAAGTTTCATAGCCTGTTATATAATGTCTGAACTTATTGATTGCATGAACAACAGCTAAGAACTCTTTTTCAGTCACAGTATAGTTCAACTCAGTGGGAGTTAAATTTTTACTGGTATAGTAAATGGCATAAGGAACTAAATCTTTATGTCCCAATACAGCCCCTAGAGCTGTATTTGAAGCATCTGTAGAAATATGGAAAGGGGTTTTCTAATTTGGTCCTCTCAAGATAGGCGCTTCAGATATTCTTGTTTTCAAAGTTTCAAATGTTGATTGGCAATCAGGACCCCTTTTGAATTCACAGTCTTTTGTAAGCAGTTTGAAGAGTGGAGATGCTATTTTAGTGAAGTTTTCTATAAATCTTCTATAATATCCAGTAAATCCCAGAAAACTTCTAACATCTTTTTGACAATTTGGAATACGTAACTTGGAGATGACTTCAACTTTCGATCTATCAACTTTAATCCCATCCCTGAAATATGATGTCCTAAAACAATACCTTCAATAAACATCATAAAACATTTTTCATGGCTTAGTGAAAGGTTTGTTTTTTTACATCTTATAAGGACTTTTTCCAAATTTTCTAATGCCTCTTCAAACGAATCACCATAAATTGTAAAATCATCCATATAAACCTCTACACAATCATGGATTAGATCAGAAAAAATTCCTATTACTGCTCTTTGGAATGTTTCGGGTGCATTACATAATCCAAAAGGAAGCACTCGATAAGCAAAAGTTCCCCATGGACAGGTAAATGTGGTCTTATCCTGGTCTTCAGGTGCTACCTAAATTTGATTATAACCACTAAAACCATCCAAAAATGAAAAATACTTTTTTCCTGCTAATGTATCTAATACTTGATCGATGAAGGGCAAGGGAAAGTGATCCTTCAAAGTTGCTTTATTCAATTCCCTGTAATCAATGCATACCCTCCATTTACCATTCTTTTTGGGTACTATAACCAAAGGAGAAACCCATCGACTATCTGAAATTGGGTAAATGAAATTTAAATTGAGTAGTTTTTGGAGCTCTTCTTTCACTATCTCCCTAAGATTTGGATTCATCCTTCTCTGAGGTTGTTTGATTGGTCTACTATTTTCCTCGATATAGATATGATGGATGCAAGTCTTAGGGTCAATACCTTTCATATCAGTATACTCCCATGCAAATGCAGTAGAATGTTTTTGCAAGATTTTGGTTAGCTCTTCCTGTTGTGACTTTTCCAAATTTTTGTTGATATTCAGTGTTTTTCCTGGAAAAATCTCAATGGTAGAGCTACCAAACTCTTCCATAGAGTAAAGAGACATTTGTCTTGATGATAGATATTCAATATCAGAATCTAACTGAAATTGTGTGTGGTCATATTCTGAAGATGTTTCAAAATTTTCTAATGTGTTCAGAATTTGACTATCTTCACTAATTTCAGAGACAGTAAAGACAGGTTGTATAATATCTTCATCGTCGACCCATTCATTGTCTCCTACTTCTGTAATTGCCTTTGTTGGAGGATACAAATTGAATTTCTTTGTTGAACTACCATCAGAAATATACATATCTCCATATCTACAACTAATGAAAGCATCGGCTGTGGCTAGCCAGGGTCTTCCTAAGATGAGTGGATATCCTCCTAAATTACTCTTGGGAGTCAAAATCATGAAATCTACTGGATATTCCCAAGAATATAAGGAGACTGAAATATCTTCTAGTACACCATCTGGTTTGATTATTGATCTATCTGCAAGTTGCAGTAAGGTGGGTGTAAAAAGAAGATTAGGAAGTTTAAGTTGTTCCATAGTCTGTCTACTCATAATGTTGATAGCAGCCCCTAAGTCAATCAAAGTGTTTGGAATTTCTATCCCATTTATATGTGTCTTGACAATTGGACTACCTGGATCTACATACTTCTGCATGGTAATTTTCCCATCATGATATCTGCAATTTTTCCTACCAGGTGGATTCTTCTTGTGTCCCTTGGTTTCCTTCCTGGTCTTTTAAGACTCAACTCCTTTATTGTTTTCGCTAGAATAGGAATCTCTCTAATGGCTTGTAGCAAGGGAATCTTGATACAGACATTCTTTAATTCATCTAGAAAATCATAGTCAGGCAACAAGATTTGTTTTTCCACCCCTTTGTCAATTTGTAATCTTTCAGGGAAAGGAGGCGTGGATGAAGATGCAGGTTGCTCAACTATAGGAGTTGTGGGGGTTGACTCTTTTTCTTTTACTTTTTGAATGGTTGGGTTTTGAAGAGATGTTTCCTCAGAACCTTTATTGACTTTAAGAGAATCCTCCTCAGAGGTACCTTGCTCTTGAACATCTATAGAAGGTTTTTCTAAAACTCTACCAGATCTGAGTTGAACATCATTAAGAGGAACAATCATATAGGTAGGAAATTGTTGTCCTTCTACCATGTAAGCATTCTGAAGATTTTTGTTGTTGGGATTTGGCAATGGCTGGGCTGGTAGTTGATTTGTCTTTTGTTGGAATGGAAGCAAGAGTTGAGAATTTGGATTTTGTTGAGAAGGTTGTTGTTGTGGGAATGGCAATGAAAGTTGTGGGTTTTGATTTGGAAAAGATGGAGGATATTGATAAAATTGAGCAAATCTCCCGTAAGGATTTTGCATTCTTTGTGCCCATGATTGGTATGGATTTTGAGGTTGGGGCCAAGGTTGTTGCCAAGAATTCCAATTTGGCGGGAGCTCAAAGTTCATAGGATTGTTAAATCCTTGATTTTGTTGCCCCTGCCATGGTCTTCTTGAAACAAAACAAAGAGACTCTACTAAATTCGGATCTTCCTGAAAGATAGCTTTGAGCCCAGGAATTGAAGGACAATCCTTGGTCTCATGGCTTTCTGAGAAAATCATACATGTTTCTACAACTTTTCCATCCAAGGGGCATTCCCTTAGGGCATGTTTCTTTCTACATTTTGGACAAAACATGGCCAAGGCATCAGCTTCTGCTTTCTGCTTGTTTTGTATTTTAAGGGTGTCTAATTGTTCACTAAGGTTCCCTAGAATATCAGTTTTGAATTCATCAAGCATATTGCTAATCTCTGCCCTACTTACTGATCCAGTTGCAGATTTGTTTGCTCTAATAAGAGAAGGATCTCTCAGCCCTTTTCCAGTTTTAGATTTTCCTCTTGAGAGATGGACACATAGTTCTGCTATGTCCTGAAGTGGAAGTTGAGAAATATCTCCCTTCCCCATCATGTTTAAAATATCTATCCATTCATCTCTAATGGCTTTCAATAGAAGGGCTTTCAAGGTTTCCTCATCTAAATTACTCATTTTTGCTCTCTTTAGGTTGTATTGAAATCTTTCAAGTAAATCTTCCAAGTTTTCATCTTCTCTTTGCATCATCTTGAATACCTCATCCTTATGATTGGTGGGCATACAATAATCCAGGTATCTATCCAAAAATGTTTGTTTCATATCATTCCAAGTCCTAATAGATTGAGTGACTAATCCCACGAACCATTTCAAAGCAGCTCATTTCAATGTTGAAGGAAACAGTTTGAGTTTTTTAGAGTCTTCCATATAGTCATAGGTTCGGCACAAGACTTCAAACTCAAATAGAAATGTTTCAGGATCCTCACTTCGCAACCCATAAAAGTTTGGGAGGATAGATGGTGAAATGTTTTTCATTGTTGTGTGAGTTTCCTCATCGGCTATAGGGAATCCAAATGAGTTATCTCCATCCCTATTTCCCCCATTTTTACCTCTACCTCCTCCATTATTTCCTCTTCCTCTACCTCTACCCCCTCCTCCAAATCCATTTACTACTTCCTCTGTCATGATAGTTTCCTCAGAGTCCTCAGAGTCCTCTAGTTCTTCTATTAATGGTGAAAGAGGAAGAGTTTCTCCCTCCTCTTCTTTGGGTGATTCTACTTCTTTGATTACAATATGTTCCCCTATAGAAGTGAAGAAAGGTTTCTCTCCTAGATCAGATCTAGTAGATAGTGTGGGAGAATCTCCTAATTCGGCTGCTGCCCCTTGAATTCCAGGAATCCTAAGGCTGGGAGTATGAGTCGGAGATGATGGAGGTGTATCTTGTCTATGCCTTGGAATAGCTGGAGTTGTGAAAATCGAACTTTTAGCCCTAGCTATAAACCTTACCCTAGAATCTCTTGCTATATGCATGTCATTTTTTTTATTATTATTATTATTTTTTAATTTTTAAGTCAGGATAATAATTCTCTTTCTGATCTTCTAGATCACACTAGGTGCAAGAGGAGAGCATACTTCAAGAAGTTATCAATTTTTCCCTTTTTTCCTTTTGTAAGAGATTGGCTACCTAGTTACACTTCCCTGGCAACGGCACCAAAATGTTTAGTCAATTTAGTATGTCCTAAATTGCTACATTAATTATCAATCCGGGAGTCGTAAACTGATGAAGTGTGGCGCACTATATGTGCAAGACAACCTCTTTCTTACTTTTTATTGTTTTCAATTTTTATTTTGTTTTGGGGGTTTTATCTTCGTTTATCTCCTAATGTGAATGGAAATCCTATCCCTGAGTTTTAAGAATACTCTAGAAGGCAAGTATGGATATAGATTTTAAGGCAATTATGTCCTCTATAATAATTTCCAGAACTTAACACTTTAGAAGGTCTTAAAACATACTAGTAATGAAATTAGTACTTGAACAAGAATGGAAATATGCTGCTATTCAAATCAAACAAATAATGAACTACTGATCATGAAATCACTATCTCTGCTGCTTATCTAAATACAAAAAAAAAAAAGAGTTAAGCTACTGCACTCAAACAAATCAAAAACTACAAACTAATAAAAGTAAAATCAATTCACTTCATTTATAGTCCGATAGCTCGCCAAGTAGTCTTTTCGGGGTTAAGCTATGGCTCTGGAGATAACATCAATAATATGAGGAATTGATATCTAATTGCAGAAAAATAAAACTAAAATCAAATCACATCATTCATAGTCCGATAGCTCGCCAAGTAGACTTTTCGGGGTTAAGCTATGGCTCTGGAGATAACGTCAATGACATGAGGAATTGATATCTCATTGCAGAAAAATAAAGCTAAAATCAAATCACATCATTCATAGTCCGATAGCTCACCAAGTAGTCTTTTCGGGGTTAAGTTATGGCTCTGGAGATAACATCAATGATATGAGGAATTTGATATCTAAACTAACTAACAAAGCAAATGAGTAAAACTAAAATCAAAGCACAACCGAAATTGAAAAGATAAGAAAAGAAAAGTCAGCAGAGAGGCTAATCTCATGTCACTAGTTATTATAAAAATTGTATGAAAATGCCCAGGCCTAGCCTATCTTGAAACACACACTGATCAGTGTTAGCAACAATATACAATGCTTGAAAAATCATGTACAGGAATGTAACATTAACATCATAACTAACTTATGAAATATACACAGGTGAACAAATTATGAAATATGTGCAATGGAAATAAGAAAACAACACATAAAAACTTTACAGAAAAGAAAACAAAACCTCAGCCAGCAGGGGCCCTCTGCACGACCTTGGTCAACACACTATCAGTATGGAATTACGCTCACACAGTCATATAAAACAGAGTTTTATTGTATTGCAAAACAGAGGAAGACTCCTCTCGTTACAACAGCAGGACCATTTCACGACACAGTACAATGACTAACAAAAAACGACATCAAAAACTAACTCTACATGCGTTTGCAAACGCATTATTTATAAGGGAAATTACATAACAGTTTTCCTATGAAACTACTTCAGTAGAAAACACGTAAAAGACAACATCCGTGAGCTTAGCATGATGGTTGCCAAGATCATTCAATCTACCAAAAGGTGGTTGTTGGATTTGCGTCGTGGGGACAGTCTACAGCTGTCAAAATGTGTCTACGGATCTAGGAACAGTCTCGGACCCTTTACGTGTTGAAACAGAGACCTGTTTGCCGTAGAACTCCTTCGTTTGACCACCGTTTGACCAAGGGCTTCCTTTGCGAATTTGGATGAACCAATAGGACCTGATCCATGTCCAGATCATTCCTGAACTGCCCACATGCCTCGTTTTGCTTGATGACACCTGTAACCTAGATATCAACAAAAACAGCTGCAGAAAGTCAAATCAGTTGCAGAAAGTGGTTGTATTCTGCAGCTAATGAGAAAAATCTAATTCAAATAGCAAACAAAAAAACACAGTTAGAAAACCACTTAAATGCTCTTTTAGAATCAATATGTAATGATCTTTGATACCTTATGAGGTACTGGTGAGGGGAAAAAGTCTAGGAAAATGTGTAGGAGAGATGTAGTTTCAGGGCTCAACAATACTTACTTGCTTCAGTCAATACATGCTCAACCTTATAGTAATTTTGAGGGCACCAAATTATTGGGTGCCTTTATCTGCATCATATCAAGTTAAGGTCCTCCTCTAATACTATGTGGGCGTAATCCTCTGCCCTATCCACTACAACTTCAAAATTTTGATGATTGAAGGGCTCCCTATTTTTTATTTCCACGGTTGAGGCCTTCCACCTCTGTTTGGATCCCTGTAGAGCCTCAAACTTAATATCCAATAAATATTCTAACCTTGAATTCATTACATCATTATGAATGGGTGCTAAAGATTTGACAACTCCAGTCTGCTCCATGAATCTCTTGTGGTAGATGAGTGTGCGTAAAGGACTTTGTGGCTCCCCTCTAACACAGAGGTCAAGGACAAGTTCTCGTCTCGGGAACATGTTGTAAGATTTTTCCCATTTAATCTGATTTTTGGGAAAGGATATGAAATCTTGAAATTGTACATCCCCTATGAAGGGGGTAGGCTTCTCATCTATTTTATCTTCCAGAAAGAAATTATGCATATATAGTTCACAAAGGAAATATTGTGTGTTATCATCTTGTTTATGAAAGGAGTCAATGAACTCCGAAACATTAATAAATTCATAAGGTTACCCTAACGAGATAGCTTTGACCTTGAGCAACAAGTATCGCTCCAACAAGAATAAATCACAGTTCCTCGTTGGGGACCTGCTTGCCAAGGAGTCGCAGTATAAAGAACAAACCTCTTTTGTTTGTTCTATAGCCTTTTCAAGTTGTTTTTCCAGAGTTTTAATCTTCCCCCTTGTTGCTTGCAATTTGGCATATGTTTCATCTTTTGTGACTATTAATGCCTTAAATTTTTGCAATAACTAGTAATGTTCTTTCTGGGGAACTACCTCCCTTTGATATCGTATTATGGTTGTTCTTCTATTTTCCTATTCATGACTTGGATTGTGGCTTCCACAATCAGAGGAGTATACAGAGGGATAGGTTCGGTTTGTATTCTTCTTGTAGTAGAAGTTGGCGTCTCTGTATGAGTTCCCACTTCGCTAGTAGGCATTTCTAGCTCAGTCTCGGTCCCTGCAGTGGAGGAAACAACAAGAATCTCGTTCTTGGTTTAGGTCCCAATTTCTTGAACCTCCCACTTCCCTTCTTTCCTCTTCTCAGGCTGCATCTGAATTTTACTATTTTTCAACCATCTTTTGAGTTTTCGGACCCTTCTCTGCAATTTCTTATTTTCTTTCTTCAACCGCTCCATTTATTTACTACCGTGTCTTCTCGTTTGTTTCTTAGTCCACTATTAGTTCTTTGTGCAAATTTTCTAGCTAAGGTAACTGGAAGAGAG
This sequence comes from Pinus tabuliformis, assembly GCA_031772625.1. NCBI lineage: Eukaryota > Viridiplantae > Streptophyta > Pinopsida > Pinales > Pinaceae > Pinus > Pinus tabuliformis. The sequence goes on from CM062811.1 coordinate 162,207,762, forward strand.
GGAACAACAACAATGTTTGTTGGCTTTTCAGTCACCAATTCCTCAACAAGTTCAATTATATCCTCAAACATGGGTTCAACAAGGCTTCTAACATCCCGGGATCCCCTGGGAGAGTCATTATTGGATTTTTGCTCCCTATTTTCCCGAGGAGACTGTACCTCTTCAGAAGGTGATGGTTCCCAAATGGTTGTGACTGAGTCAACAAAGCATTATTTAATATTTTTAGGCTCTCCTGAATGTTCCAAAATAACAATAGCAAAAAAATTGATAGGAGAGGCTGGTGGTACAGGTGACGCCATCTCTTCAAGAGAGTCCTTTGAACAACCTGTAGTAGCTTCTAGGTCCATTGAATTCAAAAAGCTTTCCAACCCCTCCAAGACTTGGGTCACTTCTACTTCTTGTTCTTGAGGAGGGTCTTCCTCATGAGTTTGAGGTTCAGATTCTTCCAACAACTGTTCTGCAAGGTTTATGGAGTCCTGGGGTTTAGCCATCCTCACTGACCTTCTCCTTTTTCTGGGTAAAGAAACTAGAATAGAGGTCATCCTCTTTTCTAACCTCGTGAATTGTTGAGAACCAAGGGTATTTGGAGTCCCTTCCATCGTGACACTCTCAGTTTCTTAGCTTCTCCTAATTTCTTATCATCAGGTTCTTCATTGGTTGCTTCTTCTCTTAGCAAAGTTTCTAGAATTCCCAAGAATTCCTCCCAATTTAACTGTGATTGGTTCAGGTTTTTGACAATTATCAATTTTATCATTCCATGGTAGCTTACCATTGAAGGCTGATCCTTGGACCTTCTAAATCTCACAACGGTTTCATGCAGAAGTGAACTCGAAAAATAGGGCAAGTTCAGAGTTACCTTTTGTCTTAATGTCATCAGTAGCTTTAGGTGTGGCCCTCTTACCACATCATAACGTCCATCACATGTGATATATCTTTGGACTACTCCCGCCAGTTCCTTCCATGGTTCCATCAATGAAGTAGGGTTGTAGCCCTTCCCTTTCCTTACCAACTCTTCCCCATGGTTTCAAAACATAGATGTTTCGCTCTGTAATGGAGTGTGCAATTCGAACCATTTATCACCTTTCGAAGGTAGGCTTGTTACTTCAGCTAGTACTTCCGCATTCACCTAAATTTGTCTGCCTTTGACTTTCATCTTTCCATCATTCTTCTTTCTTATGATTTCTTAGGCCACTTCACCATTAAAACCTTTAACTAGAGGAAGTATATTGTCCATCCCACCTTATCCAAAATGCTTCGTGCTTGCTCCAAAACCGTAATTGTACAAGTTTGCTACGAATTGAGCGACCACCCATTTTTGTTGTCTCTGTAAGGAGCAATTTTGGAAACAACTAGAAACAACAAGCTTTAGCAAATCCAGGGTCAAAAACACTATTAAGTAGTGAAAACTTCAAAATACCATAAGATGCAATGATTATTGCAAAGTTTACAAATATTTGTTATATTTTTAATATTTTCATCCCCCAAGGCAATTAAAGGTCGTCCTCGACCATTTATTACAGTTGATTCAACAAATAATCGACATTACTTATGGAGATAGGAGCGCATTTATTTAACATGATGGATTAGCCGTCAAGAAAAAGGAAATAATGGTGAGGCATGCGACTCATTTATTGGAGGGATTAATCGTAGATTATGCTGACGAAACAAGATATTTGTGACACCCAAGGTAAAAAAAAAAACAACAACAAAACAAAAACCAAAAATAAAAAACAAACAAAACAAAACAAAAACGTGTGGAAGAGACCTTTAAGCTCTTACCATGGGTAAAAAAAAAAATGTGTGGAAAAGACCTTTAAGCTCTGACCATGGGTAAAATGGGTTTATTAAAAGACCACCTTTAGAGGAAAAAGGCAAAAGAAATTTAAAAATTTTCATTGGAAGATTGCCTTTAGAGGAAAACAATAAAATAAATTTAAAGTAGATTTACAAATTCCCTAAGAGTTATATTCTTGATGTGTAGAATAAGAAGTAATTATTGATACAAATTCATCGTTACCACCTTACGAGGTAAAGAAATAAGCCCCTATAGTAATTCAGTGATTTTCCTTTGTTATGGTAAAGGGAAAGTGAAATGGCTTGTTTTTCTAAATGGCAATTTGAAATATACTTCAATACCACAGGCATGTCCTCTGCTGCCAGTAGGCGTCTATAGCCTCAACAGGGTTTCCTTTTAACCCAATGATTCGCCACTATCCCATTTCACTTATTTTTTTAAAGAGATTCACGACTTTTTAGTGTTTCTTTAATTATTGACAAAAGGACATTGTTCTGGCATGGTAACCAACTAATAACAATGACATTCACTAGAAATAATGGGATGAATAAGTCGGCTCGTCATGAGACCTCTTGTCTTGTGATTTGATGATCAGAGGCCATTAACCTGGCCTGGTGACCAGAGTGGTAATATCACCACATTAGATCCTATGATCATGGTAGGTCGGCTCGTGATGAGACCTCCTATCCTTTGTCCATTTTCTTCCTTTATTGTCTTATGATGATAAAATATCAATGAATGGGGTGTCTTATCAACTCCTTAAGAGTTAGGGATGGTGTAAAAGGTATCACAATGGTTACCTTCTTAGTTCGCCATTTTTCTTCCCAATATTTATTTTTAAGGAGATCAAAGAATTACGAGAAACTTTTGAAAAAAAAGAAAAAACAAAACAAAACAAAAAACAAAAGTAAAAAGCAAAAAACAAAAACAAAAAAACAAAAAACAAAAAACTCTTCAGGTGGTATTTTAAAGAAGTGTAGGATAAATATCTTTATAGACTTACAATATCAGGATTGTTTGAGAGGTTTAGAAGTTTGTCGAAATCTACTTGAAAAGTTTCTTATAATAAATTTTGTAATGGTAATCATTCAAGAAAGTTATTGAATTTACCATAATTCCAAGGAGGGATTCAAAATGAAGGAAAGAATTCTAAAGAAACAAATTTGTAAAAAATGGTTAAAACTAGAGGGAGCAGCAATCGTGTTCAAGGAAACAACAAATGTAGCAAATGAATAGTAACTGTGACTACGTGAACAATTGTTGTGACTAATGGAATAACAGCTGTGATAAGGGAACATCAATTGCAGCCAAGGGAACAACAACTGAGACTAAGGGAACAATGACTACGACTAAGCGAACAACAGTTGCAACAAGGGAACAACAACTATGACAAGGGAACAACGACTGCGACAAAGGGAACAACATCTAAAACTGAGGGAACAACAGCTGTGACTAAGGGAGAAGCAGTTGTCATTAAGGGAACAACAACTACAACTAAGGGAACAATAATTGTGACAAGGGAACAACGACTGCTACCAAGGGAATAGTAGTTGAAACTGAGATAACAACGGCTACAGCTAAGGGAACAATAGTTGTGACTGAGGGAAAAAAAGCTAGGACTAAGGGAATATCAGCTGCAACCTAAGGGAACAACAACTGAGACCTAAGGGAATAGCAACTACGACCTAAGGGAACAATAATTGCTACTTAAGGGAAAAACAACTGCGACCTAAGGGAAAAACAATTGTGACCTAAGAGAACAACATTCCCCCATGTTTTATTATTATATTATGAAGTTTATATATATATATATATATATATATATATATATATATATATATATACGTTTTCCTCAATAAATATATACATTTTGTACAAAATGGAAACCTGTAAATTCAAGTAATTGTTTAATTCATGGAGAAAAGACTCCCGTGTAACCGACTAATGTTATAGGCATAATCGGTGTCCATTGGCAAGGAGAGATATGCCAGATCCATCAATGGTAGTAAGGCTCACTGTACCATTGTCATGAAATTCGGTGACCTCATATGGTCCCAGCCATCTAGTTTGAAGCTTCCTCAGGAAATCCTGGAATTTGGAATCGTCCAATATTGCCCAATCGCCTTTTTGGGAAAAAATATTTTTTATGAGACAATCATGCCATTTGGTCCTTTATTGTTGAATAACAGTTGTGCATTGTAAGGCTGCCAGGAATATTTCATCTAATTCATTAAGTTGTTGCAAGTGGTGTTTTTATGCTTCTTTCAAATCCAATCTGACTTCTCTTACGGTTTTGAGAGTTTTAATTTCAATTTCTATTTGGAAAATGGGTTCCTTCCCAAAAATGAGATGGTATGGTGAGTAACTAGTAGTATTTCCATGTTGTTCGATAGGCCCATAGGGCCTCATGAAGCTTGGCGACCCAGTTCCGGCAATTGGTGGATATAATTTTGGTTAGAATCACCTCTAGAACTTTATTAGTTCTTTCCACCTACCCATTTTCTTGCAGATGGTAGGAGGAAGTAACCCTGTGTTTAATGTGATACTTTTGCATTGTGGCAGAAATTTTGAGGGCAGTGAATTGTGAACCTCCATCTATGATGATCTCCATGGGCAATCCATATGGCACGAATAGTTCAAACAAGAAGTTAATAATTGTCTCTTCTGTGGCTTTTGAGAGAGCTATCGCTTCCACCCATTTGGTCACATAATCTGTGCAGACCAAAATATATGTCTTTTAGTTTGAAGGTGGGTTAAAGGGGCCCACAAAATCTAATGCCCATCTCTTAAAGGGTTCAAGTACAACTTGATTTTGTAGGGGCATTTCATCAGCTTGAAATGGACGACCCATCCTCTGACAACTATCATATCTTTAGACATATTTTTTTGCGTCTTTAAATATTGTGGGCCAGTATAGCCCATATGCAATACCTTATGCCCAGTCCTCCGATCAGAAATATTCCCTCCACATGGTTCATCATGGAAAGCCTTAAGGATATCGTAAATCTTGTCTTCCCTACTGCATTTGCGGATTTGAAGATTTGGCCCCGTGTGAAAGAGATATCCATCAATCCAAGAAAAATCATGCACTACTTTGAATAATAAGCTTCTTTTCCTGATATGGTAAATGTACTGGTAATTTTCTTGTTGTCTAGTAGTTTTTTGCATTTGCATATCATGGTGTTTATACCGTTACAACAAACAAGCCTTCATTTGGAAATTGATCTTCCACAGGTGACGAGTCGGCTATTGCAAGGATTCTGGGTAAAAAGTTTGCGACTAGGTTCTACTTCCCTAACCGATCTTTTATGGTAATGTCAAATTCTTGTAATAATAATAGCCAGTGTGTTATTCGACCATTAGTAACAAGTTTATTAGCTAAATATCTAATGGTCGAATGATTAGTGTATAAAAAATTGGGATATCTTGTTATATAGTGGCAAAATTTATTAATAGAATAAACAACACCTAAAAATTATTTTTCTGTCACTGTGTAGTTCATCTCTGCGGGTGTGAGATTCTTGCTAATATAATAGATAGCATATGGCTTTTTATCTTCTTCTTGCCCAAGTACAACTCCTATTGTTGTATCAGATGCATCAGCTGAAATATGGAATGGAAAACTCAAATTTGGCCCTCGTAACACAGGGGTTGTTGAGACCAACTTCTTAAGATCTGCAAAAGAAACATCACATTTTTCAGTCCATTCAAATTCCACATTTCCCGTTAACACATACAAAAGTGTTGTTATCTTTGAAAAATGTGATATAAAGCAACAATAATAACCAGCATATCCAAGGAAACTGCGTACCTTTGTCTATGTATGCAGAGTATGCAACATAAGAATTACCTCAATTTCTGCTGGATCGACTTGAACACCTACAGCAAAGATATAATGCCCCAGAACTACACCTTTTCTTATCATCATATGGAATTTTTCATTGCTAAGGCATAATTTGGTAACAATACATCATTCAAGAACTTTCTCCAAATTCTGTAAGGCTTCCTCAAATTCATTTCCATAGGGGGTAAAATCATCTATGTAGATTTCAATTCCTTCACTGATTAAATCATAAAAAATGCTCAAAATTTCCCTCTGGAAGGTAGTTGGCACATTACACAACCCAAATGGTAAAACCCTGTATGCAAAGGTTCCCCATGGACAAGTAAATGTGGTTTTGTCCTTATCTTTAGGAGAAATTTAGATTTGATTGTGTCCGCTGAAACCTTCAAGAAAAGGACAAAAAAATCTTCCCATCAAGAGTATCAAGGACTTGATCTACAAAAGGAAGAGGGAAATGATCTTTTGTGTATATAATTTAATTCCCTATAATCCACACAAATTCTTCATTTGCCATTTTTCTTGGGGACCACAACCAGAGGTGAGACCCACTGGCTATCAGAAATAGGATATATAAATTTAACATCAAGAAGCTTTTGTAGTTCTTGTTTTACTATGTCCCTAAGTAGATTTAACTTTCTTTGTGGTTGGCGAATGGCTCGGGCATATTTCTCAATGTAAATATGATGTGTACATAATTGAGGTTCGATGCCTTTCATGTCGGTATACTCCCAAGTGAAAGCCTATTTATATTTCTGGAGAATCTAAATCAATTTTTTATGTTCTTTCTCATCCAGATTAGCGTTGATGTTCAAAGCCTTTCCTGGTTCAATTTCAATGGGAGTGTTGTTGTGAACCATAGTTATGAGTATATGATCATCATTTTGAACATTTAATGGGTCTACCTGGGCATCATTATCAAACATTGCTTTTAACATTTGGCATATCGGATTCCTGAGAGTGGATGGTTCGTTAATAAAACTACTAATCATATCGTCCTCAGACTACCTTTTAAAAGTAAGAGGTTTGTCTAAAGTAAGGGGAGGACACATATTTTCTTCCTGATATTTTGGAGGAGATAGTTGGTAATTATTAATGGATAGGCTAGGTCTAGCAGGTGGATATAGGATAAGGTTTTTAACAACAGTTCCTTTTGCAATTATCATATTTCATGTTCGACACCCGATATATGCATCAAAAGTTGCCAGCCATGGCCTTCCTAATATCAGAGGGTCTTCATCCAACCGATTTCTGGGGTTAATAACTAGGAAGTCTACTGGATATTCCCAGGAATCCACAAAGACGATAATGTCTTCCAGAGTACCTTATGGTCTAACTATCGATCTATCAACTAGTTCCAACATAATGGTGGTTGGTTTAAATGCTGTAATCCCAAGGATCCCACAATTTTCTATAGTTAAGATATTTATTTCAACTCCTAAGTCCACAAGGGTGTTTGGAAAATTATGCCCCTGAATTTGAATGGTAAATATTGGGTTCCCTAGGTCGTCATACTTAACAAGTACTTGCTTCCCTAAGATAAGGTTAGAAATTGTTCCCAACCCATGGACAGTAGCAGGGTATTTTGGTTTCCTCTGAGGCTTCTTAACACATAGTTCCTTTAAAGTTTTTGCATAAATTGGAGCATCTCGAATGGCCCGGAGAAGAGGAATTTTAATACATAAAAATATCAATTCCCCTACAAGATCAAAGTCAGAATAAACTGGCGGTTTAATTACAGTAAGTCTCTCGGGGTATGGTGGAGCAGCATCCGCAGTTGTAGCGGATTCTTATTGTTTCTCTAATTTGTTAGGTGCTTATGTTTTAGTGATAACTACGGGTGATGAAGAATGATCTATTAAAGGATGCTCTTCAATGAGGTTTTCATTGTCTACCTTCCCCTGTTTCCCTATATCATCTTATGAGAAGATCATCCATCCAAATCTTAACCACAGCTCATTACATTCAAAGGAAGTAGAGTCATACTGTGGATTTTTGACAAGTTCCACATACTGGACAGGTCTACTATTAGGATTAGGATTTGGCTGGGCAGGTAGCTGAGGGCAGACTGGAGGTGGAACATATGGCGGTAATTGGAGAGGAGATTGCAATGGTTCTTACGACTGAGGAAGTGTCCCGACAGATGGGTTGACTGGTCTCATAGGGCGTTGTCAATTCTAGGGCCACATTGGTCCCTGTCTGGAAGAATTTTCCCAATGGGATTGGTATAGGTTATTTGAAGAATTTTTCCATGTGGGTGTAGGATATTGTTGATTAAGCCATGAATGTCTAGAAAACTGTTGATGTTCCCATGGAAGTGCAGAGTATGATTGGGATTACCAAAAAGGTTGTTGCCATTGTGATCCAGGAGTCTGTCATTGGATATATTGTCCATAATGAAACAAAGTAGGATCTTGGATCATACATGTAGGGCATGTTTGCCACTCTCGTCATTGCGCCATAAGAGATGCTGACTCAGGATCTTCCTCCGCCTCTTTGAACACATATTTCAATCTTGGGAGCGAGGGACAATGTTTTGGAGAGTCATATTTGGCACATACGACACATATTTCGACTGCATCAAGCAGACACTCTTTGCGACTGCGCTTCTTTTAGAAACTAGGGAAAAAATGGCTAAAGCTTGTTCTACCTCTGCTTGTTTCTGTTTTACCTGCAAGACATCCAATTATGTAATTAATGTACTCAAAATATCAGTTTTAAAGTCTTCCAGGAGATTACCAATCTCTGCATGAGTCAACCCTCCTCCTGTATTTCTACTGGTTCTATTGAGGGGGTCATGAACTTCGGATCTGGCTCGTGTACTTAATCGAGAGCACCTAATACACAGATTTGAAATGTCATCACTTCCTTAGAAATATCACCTTTTCCCATTAGATTGAGTGTCTTTATCCATTCATCTTTCGTTCCTCTAATCCAAGTAGTTTCAGGACTTATCTAGGTAGAGTGGTATAAGGTGATCTTTGCAAATTGTATTGAAACTTTTCGACATATTCTTCTAAAGTCTCATCTTCTTTGGACATCATTTTAAATATTTCTTCTTTTAGATTCCTAGATTGGAAATATTCCTGGTACTTGGTGAGGAAATAATTTTTCATATGATCCCACGAAGTTATGGTACCTCCTCCTAATCCCATCTAGCATAGGGTTGACCCCTTAAAGTAAAAGGAAATAGTTTCAGTTTTTGAGGATCAGTGGTATAGTCATGTTGTAGTGGCTACAACCACTCTCCAAAATTTTGGCCTACATCCAATTTTGGAGCCTCCTTTGAGGGTTTTACTTGATGATTGCATGCACTCGGGTTCACTCCATGAGCTCGTATGAGTCCTCACACCCACCTTGCTTTATCATTCCATTCATAGCTTTTGCATGTTGATGTCAATGTCATGCTTGTGACCATGTCCTCGTCATACTCAAGGTCTTCGCTTTGTGTGTACATGTTGTGTTCGCTATGTAAACATTCGTCGCGCTCACACATGGAGTCACATACACTGTGATGCAAGCGTCATCACAGTCAACCAATGATCAATCACAAGTGTCACGCTTGTCGCTCACACTCTTGGTCAGTCATGTTGAGCATACGTGTCTTGATGGTTTGAGTTGCCCTGTCGTCAAGTCATGTAAGTGTGTGTTTGCAAGATCACGTATGCATCTTTCACTTGTTCACACACTTAGTCACTTTATGACCGGATTACCATCTGACAACCAGACCATCACCTCACCATCGACTCAATCGACTATCACACAGAACAGCGTAGAAGCACCAAGCAAGCCATTTCAAGTTGCGCTGCCCGCAAGCAGATCAATCAACCTTCTTTCTGGTCAACCAGAGGGTTTGACCCGGCAGCACGCAGAGGTTTCAGACCTTGCCCGCTCTGCCCACTGAGAAAACTACACAAACAAGCCGGGAAGACACCCAGTGCCCATCCCTGTCTCCCTCATAAAATTGCACAGTTTTTCCAGTCAACCGACTGACTACTCACCCGGAAAACTGCGTAGTTTTCATGAGCAAACCCTTGGCTGCCCAGCAATCTGCTCAGCTCAAAAACTTCGCAGAGGTGATCAGCAAGCCATCCTCCCAGCATCAGCACAGTTTTTTCCCACCAATAACTCACGGCAACCGATTGACATTTCCCCTCAGGAATTACGCAGTTTTTGCTGCCAAGATCTAGTAGCTGACTGCCAATTCCCTCCAGGAATTGTGTAGTTTTTGTTGCAAGCTCCCAACAACTCACTACTAGTTCCCCTCAGGAATTGCACAATTTTTTATGCTAGTGACCCAGCAGGTGACTGCCAGTTCCCCTCAAGAATTGCGCAATTTTTTCTACCAGTGACCCAGAAGCTAACTACTAGTTCCCCTCAGGAATTGTGAAGCTTTTGCTGCGAGGCTCTCGCAGCCTATTCATTCCGAAAATTGCTCAGATTTTTCCTGCCCAGCCTTCCTGTAGCCTAGACTGTTCCTCCCAAAAACTGCACAATTGTGTCCTCTAGCTGAGCCAGACCCCGCGGATAGTCACTTTCAGTCTGAATTTCCCATCTTCATCACCCAGTGGCTCCTGTGTAGTTTTCATCAACAGTGCCTGGAGCCTCCATCCCACCTCGAAACCTTGTCATCTCTCCCGGTCACCTGCAACCGAAATGATCATGCATCATGGTAGAGTAGGAGGTTTATGTATTTTATGTCGTCTCATCTTGAGTGACTGCAGACACAGGTGCTCAAACAAACATGGCACGACAACGGATGGGATGAACAACGAAGCACATGAAGAAGGACAAGTTCACCAACAGACGAATAGACGATGTTAGCGCTTGAATTTGGCCTCAGGCTGAAAAAGACAAAATTCAAGGCAACATCAAACCACTTAGCCTCGTAACTAGCCCTACGGGGACAGGAGAGGGCTCTCTCCGGTTCTATCTTGGAAAAAGGTCTTCAAAGGGCTGAGATGACCAATAAAGAACACTGATTTTGGGCTAGTAAACTGATAGGGAAAGTTTGATTTCAAATTTTTAGGATTTTGTTGGAAAACTGAGCACGGCAATTTTGGGTGCGGGGATGAGACACAGTTTTTGCAGAGGTATTTTTGGGGCAAGGTAGGAGATTGTCTTGATGCCTTTGAAATAAGTGAATGGATAGATATGACCGGTGAGGAGCTAAGGAGAGCAAGAAACCATCGAGATTTCTCCTTAAACAGATGAAAACATAGATATTAAGCAAACTTAAAGGCAGAGCATAGAAACCATGAATTCTACCTTAACACTTCATTTACTTAATTTGCAGAAGAGAAAAGTAGGAAAATGATACACATAAAAAACTTACAAGTACATGAGAAAAACACACCATCAACACAAATCACCACAGGAATCCAAAATAGTGCTGCAAAACCCTGGTCCTTCCTTTGCCAAAATTGCAGAGATACAAAGAGTAATACAGTCTAAGCTTATCCCTCAAGAGTCCAACCATGAAAATGACTAAGAAAGTACATAATATAGGCAAGCTAACACATTTCCTTGCCTCTAGGGGTCGAGCTCATCATCCTAGGAGCTGTTTCAACCAATTCTAAACTGAGCACTACAATCTAGGCAATCAAAACAACTTGCCTCTATAAGCTAGGAAACCCATTCATTCATTAAATTTTTGCTATTTTATGAATGAATCTTCTAGAATAGGTAAATAAGTGTCATGTCAACATAAAATTACATTAATTACATCAATGAGGGTGAAAAATCCCACCAAAAGTCAAAATTGGTCAAATGTTGCGTTTTCTTGAGCTGAAGATGAAAAATAGAGAAAATGTCCTGATGCGTAGCGCGCCATTTCTCAACGCGTAGCGCGCCTTTGAGCCCACTTTTGGGGCACTTCCCGGCATCCAAATGAGGCACAAGTGGGCTTGTTGGAAAGGTCTGGATGTCTACTCTCCAACCCAAGTAGAATTTCTCAATTGGGTGGCCATTTTCCCCTCCAAAAATGCAATCTCCCAAGACTGCTTCCTGTGTGTCCAAAAAGTGGCAGAAGGTCATTTTTTGCTTGTTTTTTGACCTTTTGGGGGCCCAAATCTCCATGAAATGTCTTGGCAGTGGTTGAACAAGTGTAACTTGTCATGAAAAATCCAAAAATGCAAAGTTTTTGTGAAATGGACCTCCCCATCTTCAGGGTAGCGCGCAGCGCGCTACACGTTGAGGGCAAAAACCTGTTTTTAGCAAAAAAAATTCAAAATTGCTCCAAATTTTCTGAATTTTGAGCTGGGGGTGTATTATTGAGCACCATTCTCCTTCAAGGTGGCTTCAGCCAAAATCTGAAGTGGATCGGGCCTTTTCCTCCGTTTTAGTGCCTTGGCCAATCGTCTTTTGAGTACCTTCATTTTTGCTTTGCACACATGCATGCGGGCCCAATAATGATTCTTCATGTGGCGGAGCATATCTTTGTCCCTGTTTGCCTTGGCTATCAACTTCTCTAAATGAGTGTTCACCTGAATGAGCATAGACCCTTGCTCAATAGGTGTCAAATCACCTGGTCTCTTGCGAGCCAAGTTCCGATCTTCTCGGATCCTCCGCAACTCATCAAGAGTGTGTTCATCCTCTAACTGCTTGTTGCGTTGCTCTAAGTATGTGATTGTCCAATTTTCCATTTCCAACTTCTGCTGCAACAAGTCATTTTCAGCCTTTAGTTGCTGAATGATCTCCTTTGGCTCCGAGCTAGGAGAACTGATGTCAAGGTCAATGATGTCTATGTCCGGATCACCTGATGGTCCCTCATCAATCATGGGTTGCTTGCCTCTCTCTTGTACCTATGTTGCTGTCGAAAGCGAGGCCCCTTCCACCTGATGTGGAGATAACACTCGATGTGCTGATGAAGAAGGCGAGACCCCTTCCACCTAGTGTGGAGATAATACTCGCCGTGCAGATGCAAATAAGGCCCTGTGGCCTCTCTGATATGTAACACATGCTGGAGTGCTGACATGCTCGGGCTCTGGAATGTGAAACTGCTGTGAAGGCCCTCCCTCATCATGGACAATCTCAGGAGGTGGTTGTGGTACCATGAAGAAGTCACGAGAAATGAAATCCTCCCAAGCAATACCCTGCTGTGCCAACTGATGCATCACTATGATCTCGATCAGTGCATAATGATATATACTTTTGTGTTGTTGTGCGAGGTTCTTCCTTTGCACTACACGCACCATCTTCTCTATATTTCGGCACATGAAAAATGGAATGTTCATCATTCGTACCCGGGTGAAATGCATCAACAAATGGATATGGTACGAATATAAACGTGAAAATCTGCCCTCACAAGTGAAATAGCGCATAATGAGCCTCATCAAGGGTGCATACTCATCCCTTAGGAATCTGAGGGGAAAAACAGTAGTAAGGTGCCTCATACACCCTGGTTTGATATATGGTTGATAATGAAATCTGTCCAGCTGGTGGTGCTTGTTCCACTCCTCCCCAACATTTGGTATCCCGGTGGCTTGAGCAACAATTTCGGGTGATAGGGTGAAATCCACTCCTGCAAGGTTCACATGACCATTGTGCAAATGTAGGACAAACAAGCGGACTAGTTCTATGTGGTGTTGAATTTGTGAGATCCTCTCACAATATCCAAAGCATGATTGATACTGAAAACATGTCATTGCAAGTGGACAAGCTTGCAAATGAGCCAGAGAAGTGGGCTCCTCCCTGACATGCCAACCACCCTTACCACCCTTGTGATGTCTCCTTGGCACTTCTACCTCCAGTGTTGAATCACTGTCATAACTCTTCTGATAATCTGATTTGGTTTTTGACATGGTTTTGAAGGCAAGATGGCTGAAATGTAATGCTGACTTTGCACCCAATTAACTGTTGTTTGACCCTTTCAAATGCTGTCACCAAGGGGACATAAATACAAGGGGATTGTTAGGGAAAGGGGAACATGAGGGAATTAGGGACAATAAACAAAAATAAGGATTTTAGGGAAGGCAACATGGGACTTTAAGGTGGAAATGGGGTTTGCGAATTTAATAAGTTTTAGGGATTTTAGAGAGGAAAATTATGAAATTTTATGAGAAAATTTGAAGGAGAATGTTGGTGGAAATAAGGGAAAAGAGGGATCACAAATAGGCAACCTTGGACAGCAAAAAAAATTTGAAACCCTAGCACCATTAAGACTTTAAATCTTCCATACCAATGTAGGGTTTTGATTTCTCATTTTCATGGCATTTAAACATATTAATTTCTCATTCATCTTGCAAAACCAAATTTAGCCATGGAGGAGAGGCCTACCTGCAATTTGCTTGAGAGAAAAGTGGATTTGGTAGCTTGCTGACAGTTTGTTGGGCGAAAAACCCAACGCGTAGTGCGCCTTGCCCAACGCGTAGCGCGCCTCTGACGCGTAGCGCACGAGAAATTTTGCTCTGAGAAGCGCGCCCCTGACGCGTAGCGCGCCCTCCCTGATGCGTAGCGCGCCTCTGAAACTGCCCAATTTGCTCAATGACTCTTAAAATCGCCTTTGCAAGGATTCTCTTAGCTTGTGAGAGGCAAATGAGTTGCTAATGAAGAGTGATGTGCTTTTATAGGCTTCCTTTAGATTTTTATTTGCCCAAAACCCACTTTATAATGTTTGAGTGTTGACACTTTTTTGAATTAATTGGCTCTGACTTCTGGTTTCCTTTCTTTGAAAAAATTGATTGAAATGATGATTTCTTCTGAAAATTTTTGCAGGGATAGCTTCTAAGATGCTTTGGCAAAGGAGACCAAGGCTGCGCTTCAACATTTGAAGAATTTGAAATTTTGACAATTTTTACAAAAATGAGATAATGACCCTTGTTTTTCAAAAACAGAGTTTTTGAAAACAAGGTGAAAATTTAGCTGTACAATAGTGAGAATTATTGAAATGATGTTTAATGAAGGACATCCCTCTGGCCTGCTGGTCCTTTATGACCTCTCAAGACAAAAATTGACTCAACCCTAGACCTAAGACCTCGAAACTTAAAGCAAGATGAATGACCCTTTAAAGATTTTATTAACTTAAACAAACCTAAACCAGCAGTGCCAAACAGGAGGGGAATAAAAGACACAAACTCCCTCCACCAGGGTTATGGCATGCCTAACGGAATGCAACATGATCACACTGATGGGACACCTAATCATGAAATGCAAAGAGTTTTGATCTCTGGTGGAGGGCTACTAGACCGACTCTAACAGACGATGCATGCAAAGAGATGTGTTGGCGAACAAATGATCATGCAAAGATGTGTTCGCGGACGGACGGACGAGAAAACATGCAAGATGTTTCCACGGACGGACGAACATGCACCTTTAGCAAACGGACGAACTTGTCAATCTTACCAACATACAAGCGAGGAGCAATGTGTAAATGCAACATCAAGTGAACCAACGACCATCGAAGACTCATCGCACTTTGTCATGCGGAGGTGAAGTTGTGCCACACCATGAGGACATCCACCACCCAGCATCACTATAGCTCGACATGTACACCAACAGCAGCACAAATGTACCAACACTATCATGTTGAGTCATTTCATGAGTCATGTCGTCCACATCTCTACTGTGGGCCATATTGTCAATCAATGTAATGTAACGCGGAAGTCAAGGAGACCCACTTGTTGTATGAAGAGTCATGTAAAGTCGAAAATTCATGGAAGTCAAACAGTCATGAGGGTAGTCGAACAACCACAAGGGTCAGTTTCACCCTTGGCTTTAAATACCCCCTCATTTGTACATGAAGAGGACTTTTCACCTCAGCTCTTCCCACATAGCCTTGAGAGTCTGTAATCTTTTCTTTGAGGAGTAAGTAGTGGCTCCAACGCTCCGCACGCGAGTTTAGTGATGTATGGTGTAACGATGTGTCTTGGAACTTTTGTTTAATTCATAAGCCGGTTCACAAACCAACATGTTTTCACACATGTATTGTAACTGTTGTAAGACTAATCTTTAACACTTGTAATGCATGTTGCTTTAACCTGTGTTTAACACCAAAACTAATTCACTTGTTGTAATACCTATATGTTAATGAAAATGTGTTGTATATGTTGTTAACATTATCTCGCCCGTGTAGTCTACTCTCCCAGACATCAGAGAGACCTTTCACATAAAACTTGCTATAACAATCGTTTCAATCACGCGGACTAATCCATTGAGTGTTATACATGTTATCTTCCCTTGTGTGTTGTGACTGCCGCATCCGTGTGGACTATTCCACCGGAAACTGTGCATGTCATATTTTGTTGTGTGTTCCTAGCAGAGTTGGGACTTCTCCTAACCGACTTGGGACTCACTCCCACCCTCTGCCTCTATGGTGAAAGAACCATTGGCACAAGAGACACTTACGATCACCAGGCACATGAACCTCACTTCTCGCAAGACAAAGCAGACCACTCTCATGTGCTGACAAGCAATGGTTGAGGAAAATCATTAAGATAATGGCAACCAGGCCATCGTACCAGATGGGAATCCCACACCAAACCGTGTGAGGTCTAGGTGGGACTTCATACCAAGGTGATTCCCTGAATGTTGGCGGGTCCAACACTGTCAACCAGTCAGAACCTTGTAATAAGACATTGAATTCAAACATAAATGTGCTAGGATCATTAGAATCCATTCCATGAAATCTTGGAAGATTTTGTAATGGAATAGCTTTCATTGTTGAATTAGCCTACAGATCGACAATAGGGTAGTCTATGGTCGAATTCTAGGTTCTTGGTGCCGCATTTTCCTTTTGATAAAAAATCCAGTAATCCTCAAGTATTCCGTAATTAGGGGATATATTCGAGGAACAATGTGTTGGCTAAGTTATGGGTTTTAAGTAGGTTTACAACGCTACTTAAATTGGGAATTTCATATTCCCCCTTTACAATAGATGTTGCTAGAAATTCATATTATTGTAGTTGTGGCTCACTTTTTTCACCCACTCCCTCTCTTAGGTTACAAGAATGCTCCTTTATTTTACTGGAAGGACTGAAGTTATCAAAAAAATTATTTTTAAAGCTCTGCTTAGACCTCATAGCCTTATCGTGAATCTCAGTGTAAGCTGCAGATGATGATCCTATCGCTTGAGGGGCAACAGTAGAACCCTTCCCAGATGTTGTTCAAGGACCTACCGATGCTTGAGATTTCAAATGGCGAATGATTCCATCTATAAAGGTCTTTCTTCCAAGGCCATAATGACCTTGAGTTTTGGTGGTTTTTGAAATGGGTTTTGAATCTGTAACTTCTTGATTTATGGTCCTATGCTTCTTCCTAGCCATGCACACTAAACAATTATGAAAGTATTGGCTGAGGGCAAACACTCACGCAAGCCTTTTACTTGGTATGTGCGTAGGTTCTTACCTTTCGTCTTTAATACCCAACCCCACAAGGATACAACTAAACACTTATTTGGCAACCTCCCTGACAATGACGCCAAATGTTGGGTTATTTATTTGCTCTTTAAAAAGACCAACAGACCTTTAAACATTAAATTGTCAACTTGGAACTAGTCTAGTTGTTTCAAGGTTGTCCACGCTGTATGTGCAAAGAATAGTGTTTATGTAACTTAGTTTGTCTATCCCTTGAAAGGTAAATGCATAAAACCACAAGAAACAACTAGAATTTCTTAAAATAACACTTTACACAAAACTCCATAAATTCACAACAATCAAAAAGCTTATTCAAGATAATCAAAACATTGAAACTTCTGAAAGCAACTTTGTTAAGCACACGTTGTTTCCTAGGAAACAATAGCTACAGGAAAGAAACAACACACTAAACTTGAACGAAATTTGTTGAAGGAAATATCACGCCTTGCTCTTAACAATTCGTTATCAATCATATGAAGTAACAAAATGAATAACACTTCAGGAAATCAACTATTAGAGATCTAATCTTAATAATATTTAATTAAATTGTTGTAGCAACTATCGCTGTAATGATCAATTCAGTAATCACCAATCAATTTTGGAAGGAAATCGAATAATTGAAGAATAAGAAAACAAATGTTGAAATGTAAGTTTAATGATATAAAGAGTGCAGTGGTCACTCCAGGATTAGGCCCACAATCACTGGAATTCAATCACCTTAGATTGAAATACGTGCAAGAATTAAAACTAAACCGTGTAAGTCTCCATTATATTAAACAACAACATTATTACAATGTTTGTAAAACTTCAAAGCATAAGTATGAGAATAACAGTAAAAAATGTATTTTTTCTCCAAGGCTTTATTCCTCACTTTTATAATTACAACCAATTCTATAATTATAAATAAAGGAGTGATCCTGAGAATCTAAAGATTTTGAGGATGCTCAATTTGAGTTACAAAATCTCTTAAGTTCCCTCGGAATAGGTGGAAAAAATATCGTTCATAGCTAGTCTTCCCATGATGATTGTTAATCCTTGTTTATCCAAGTCACAACTAACCCGAGTAGCTTTGTCTGACTCGCTCTTATCCATCTATCTAGGGAACAACGTCCACTTATCGGCATCCCTGTCAGTTATCATTTCAAATCATAAGCGTAAGTCATCTTTTCATGGTCAAATCAACTCATTGAGAGAATAAAATGGTGAACTACTTTATTAACTATTTTCTAAAGTTCTCAACACACAAATTACCATATTATATTCATAAAATACTAAGAAAACTAATGAAAGGATAAGGAAATAGAGTAAGAAAATGTGTCAATTCTGGAGCCCAACAATTGTCATTATGAATGCCTCCCCAGCGAAGAGGGTTATTGAATTTTGTAGCTATGGTCGGTCTTCATAATTATTAATTTAGTCATTGATGTATTTGTAAAGCATGTTCTTCATGTTATTGTCAAAAGAGAAAAATGTTTGACATGTTCTTCATGTTGATTTTTAAAAGAAGAAAAAATAAATTTTGAAAATGTAATTTTTGGCTACAAGAAGCTAGGTTGACCCTCCTCCTATTCAAGTCGGCCCTAGGGTAGATGCACCCATTTGGATAGCCAGTCTACTATATGTATGAGACCTTCAACCTCCCTCCAAGCACAAAATTTGGATTTGTTTTTTTCAAGCACATTTGACTTCTTGAGGAAACAGAAAGGGACAAGTTTGAGGCGTTGTCTAAATGAAGAGAAGGACTAATCCTTGATAAAGAATATTGGTTTGTCTGAGGTGAACGAAGGTTTCTTTGAGGCCAGTGAAGGTATGTCTAAAGATAACAAAGGTTTGTTTGAAGCCAGCAAAGGAGAAGTTTGAGGCTAGCAAATAGGAGATCTAAGGCCAGCAGAGAATCTAAGAAGAGGTTTGATTCTTACGTTAAATATGAGGCTAGCGAAGAAGATGATTCTAAGGTAGATTGAGTTAAAGCAAACCATGTGCAGGAGCAGGCCTATCTAGATAGAATTTATTGGGCAGGATGATAACTTGACTAGGAGACAATTGGTCTAAATTTGACCTATCTACAATGTTAGTCTGTTTGACCTTATATTTGACTAATGTATCTCTGTTGAACTTCATGATTTCCTAAGGAAAAGGGTTTTGGGTTTTTCTCCCATATGGGTTTTTCCTAGGGTAAACTGTTGTGTTCTTTGTGTTGTTGTCTCTTCATGATCCTACTTCCATTATTATGTTGTTGATGTCTTCTGTTTAATTGTTGGGTGATGGAATAATGGATAAGAATGTGAATAAGATCTGAATCATCTAAAGTAATTATCAATATCGAAGAACCTATAGAAAAATCAACATTATATGGCTCCATCGTCACATCCTCTAGTGCATAATTGACCTCATCTAATCCACAATGGTTCCATTATATCTTCTCCATACTTATAGTTTGGTAAGTTCCAAAGCAATATGAATTATTTTATACAGGATACATAAAGAATTTGTTTGGAACTCTCCCTTGGGTTCCACTCAATTCAATGCCCACTCAAGGGATATGACCATGTACACAATTCTTAAGTAGAAATACATTTAAAAAAATACATGATCCCTAATGTTCGTAGGAAATGCAAGTCTATGTGTGACTAGTCCTATCATATTTAGAACTTCGAATTTCCCACAATATCAAGGTACTAGATTGGTGTAAATTTTAAGATTCAATGACCTTTGTTAGATTCACCTTGAAAAAAATATATGTTTCTCGACATTAAATTCCTTGTGCATTTTTTTATTTATTAACAAAGCATTTTGGCATGAATTATATTTCCTTCAAGTTCTATTTGATTTTGGAAACCTCCTCTTTCATTTCATTGAGAAAATATGGCCTAAGCTCTAGTTCTTTTCATTTAACGATGTGACACAAGCTTGACTTTATATATTCGATTGTCTTAGGTTTCTAGATTGTTGGAACTTAAACCATATATGGTTTCAAATGGGTTTGTTTACAATGATGCATCATAACCATTATTATATTGAAACTCTACTAAGTGTAAGTAATATTTCAAATTGGATAAATTAATATATCACCTATATGTGAAGCTTGTACATCATTTATCTAGTTTGCCCTCTTTGTTTGTCCTATATGTCATAGATGGTAACTTGTACTCAAATTAATTTGTTTTCCTAATGCATGGAACATATCCCTACAAATGTTAGAAGTGGACATTATGTATTGAGTTGATATAATGTCTTTGGGTATATCGTGTAATATTAGTATTTCCCTCATCAAAATTTCCACTACGTTATCAAACTTGTTGTGCACTGAAATAAAATAAAATGGGTGGCCTTTGTCAAATTACCCATGAGCATCACAATGGACTCATGTTGCTCTATTTTTCTTGGCAATCTAGTAATAAAATTCATTTTTCCTAGTTCTCATTTTCACACTATAAGTGTAAAAATATATAATAATCCTACTAGATATTGATTCTAAGGTCTAACTTGTTGGATTTCATACTTCTTAAATTATTTTTGTCTATATCTTGTAACACGATTGAAAATTACTTCTATTGTTGGTCACTTTATTGTGTTGTAATATTCCTGTCTATATAAATATTAATTGCCATTTTCTTATACTTTGTTGCACTTTTGTATGATATAATATTAGAAACATAATATAGATATGCATTGTACATGAAATTAATACTAAATTTTAATATTAAGTGTCTATTTTATTTCTAGAACATTGGAGCTAATGATTTGATTGACAATGACCCAAACTATGTTGAGTCTAGACCAGATCTAGGTCGCGATGATGATGATGAAGATGATGACGATGTTGATGACCATGGTCATGGTGGTGGTAGCAATTGGCATTACTCATGAGGGCGTCGATGATCATTGCTAATAAATATACCAATGCTACTGGGGATGTACACTAGCTTTTACGATGATCTAGATGCATGTTACATTCTAGATCATAGTGACTTGTTATATCATGGATTGTTGTTGAGATATCATGATGATATATATATATATATATATATATCATTTTGAATTTTGCATATATAGAGATCATAAAAGTTGTTCATTTGACTCGTTTGTTTTACATTTCTAGGATGATGTCCATGACATAATGATTTGATGACATGTTTTTTATATTTTCACATGTTTTAATTAAAGTTAACGATGATGATGATGTTATAAGTTTTATTTTGTTTATATATAATGTTATAATGTTATGTTAGAGGTCATTGATGTTTTTTTTTAGAGTTACCAAATATGATGATATTATCACTTTATATGGATGTTGTTCATTTCTCTTAAATTTATTCATAATCGTGTTGATATAGATTTGAATTGTGTTGTGTATATTAACATTGATATAATTTATTTAAGAACTATGTTATACTTCATTAATTTAATCACAAATAATAAAATGAATATAATATAGGCATTGTCAACATCTAGTGCATAAAACAAACTTAGATGTTATAGTGGAAGTTAAACTAAGATTTAAAGTGGAAATTAAACTTGGTGATAAATTGGAAGATATGGAGGAAGCAAAATAAGGTGCCACACAAGATACTAAGTGGACACAAACATTGATGCTAAAGTGGAACCAAATGTCGATGTTAAAGTGGAAACAACAAATACCAACAAGGTGGAAGCAAAGTTTGGCACTAAAATGGAAGCAAAACTTGCATTAAATTAGAAGCATAATGTGGTGCTAATGTGGAAGCAAAGTTCATTATGGAAATGGAAGAAAAAATAGGTGCTAAATCGGAAGCCAATTATGGCACTATTAGGGTGCTAATGTGGAAGCAAAGCTTGATGCAAAAACGGAAGCAAAATTGGGTGGTATAATAGTAGCCAAATGTGATGTTATCATGGAAGCCAAACTCAATGCTATTGTGGAAGCCAGAGATGGTGGTAACAGAGAAGTTATAATGGAAGTAACATGTTGTGAAACGATGCAAGCTATAGTAGAAGCAAAAGTTGGTGTTACGTTATGACGTTAAATCATAAGTAAAATTGTATAATGTAAACTTAATACAACCACTAAAAGCATGTGAAATAGTAAATTTGATGTCAACATTGATGCAAGACTAGTAGAAAAATCCATAGGGAAATTTTGATTTTAGTGTTACTCCATATGCTAAAATCAACACTACTCTAGGAGCAATATTAGGTGCTCAAGTTGCCTCAATACTTGGGCAAAATTTTCCAATTCCAGATAATGATGACTTTAGCACTAGGTAATCATGTCAAATTGACAAAAAAAATACACTAAAATTTGGCACTAAATTGGGTGTTAATGGTGCGTTTTGTTGTAGTGATGGAACTTAGATCAATGTTACGGTATTGTGTTTTTTTTTTTTTTTAACAAAGTCGTCTACTTGTGTATTATAAAACTGCAGTTCAGAAATCTATTACAAAAGAGGGGAAGTTCCGAGAGCTGAGATTCAAAATTGGGTGCGCAGACCCATAGTCCTCAAAGCTTCTCTTGATTACACTTAAAGCTAAAAACCAACGGCTATATTGTCTGACAAACGATCCTCCTAGCCAGCTAAATTTGCAGTGCATAAGTATTATGGAGAGTGCTGTGTGACCGAGTCATCCGGGAGGGGTTCCCTCCTGCTTACTTTAGTTGAGGCTTCTGCTTGCTGACTTTCAGTGATGGTGCGGAGATGATCTATTACAGCTTCCATATGGATGCAGCGGTCCTTTAGATCTTCGATCTCCTTCTTCCTCTTCTCCAGCTTTTTGCGCTTGGAGTTTCTGTCAGCGTGGTAATCCTCAGTCAGCTCTTTCACTTGCTTCTTCAGGGCGTTGATCATGACTACATGTGCTTTGCACATATGACACTCCCTGTTATTAAAAATGTTGTCCATAGGGTTCCTGGGCTGCTGCTGATTGGCAGGTTGGTTGTTCTGTTCCGCCATGTTGTTTGGAGCAATTTCTACCTTGTCTCGAGGAAATGCAGGAGATATGGGAGGCGTAAACTTTGTATTGCCTAGCTGCTTAGTTGGAGCAAAATGGAACGGAGAGCTCTGATGATGATTGAGGGCGCTGCTGAGAACACAAACCCGAGTATTAGCACTGATAAAAACACAGAAATGAGGAGATTTGTTTACCCTGATCAGAAGGATGTCGACTGAGTTCCAACACGGATAGTTCTTCTTCAATCGTTGCTTGGTGTTTGAGCGAGCAATGTGAGCAGAGAGTGTCCGATGATTGCTGCCAGCTGAGAGGGGCTCGGAGGTTCTTTTAGCTCCAGAACTAGTCTTGCAGCCTTGAAGGAGGCCTTCTGGTCGCTGTCCCCGACACCAAAGAGTTCTTCGCCTCTGTCTGAGATTACAATGGGTTGTGGAGGCACTGAGAGGCTTGCTGAGATTTATAAAGGCGAAGCAGGCTTGCTCACGCTCGTGCCAAGGGGTGGTGAATCTGGTCTTGGCTGTCGTGAGTTCCTCTGAGGTGATATTTCCCCGTCCTTGAGATCTGAAGGCAGCATGGGCGTGATCATGCCCTCTGATATTTCCTGAGGTGTGCAATGATGAGACCCTGTTTATTCCTGCGTTTCTCGATTCCTGAGGCCGATACCTTGTCCTATTTCCCCAGCTTCGGCAGTCGAGAGGGATTTGGATTACAGAGGATCTCGTTTGCGCAGGCCAACAGTCTTGTAGAGTATACCTGAGGTGACTTCTAGTCTGTTGCATAGGGATTGGAGGTTGACTAAGGGATATCTTTGTCATAGATTTCATTGTTCTCCTTAACCTTACCCGTGGGTCTTCTCGTGGCCTTATTGGCCAGCTCATCTGCTGCCGAATTGAAGTTTCTGAGGACGTGCTTGTAGTTAACTTTGTTCATGCCCCTGGTTTGATCCATTATCCTTTCTTTTATTCTGTTCAAGGCAAATTGATTGAAGTTTTTCCCAGTATTCATGGCTGCTATGAGAATTGCAGAGTCCCCTAACACTAGGAGGTCGTGAATGCCCAACTTCAAGGCAATGGAGGTCCCCAATAGGAGGCTGTATGCTTCGGCTTTATTGTTCGACATAGTGCCCAAACTCCATTCATAGGTAACTATCGTTCTCCCTTGAGGGTCCCTGATAACTCCCCCTGCTCCAGCTCTGCCTGGATTGTTTTTTGAAGCCCCGTCAAAGTGGAGCGTAAACCTCTTTTGTTTTTGAATCCATCTATTGACTTCCTCTTTTGTCCCTCTGAGTTTCCATTCCTTCTGCCCTGTTCCTTTTATTGGCTTGCTTTTTGTTTTTATCTTGTAGTTGAATCTTCGGACCCATTCCTTCGCCTTCTCATCTGTGTAGTCCGGGTCAGCATGTTGGATCCCATTAGCTTCTATAGTTTCTGTTATGAGCGCAATTGTTTTTACCAGGATACTTGAAACACTGGGTTTTTTGTCTTTGAATATACTTTCATTCCTAGCTAACCATATTTGCCAGCAGAGATTAGAAGGGATGCTGGTCCATAATCTCTTGGCGAGGGTCATGTTCTTGTTTGCATAAGGGAAGAGTTTCCCCCAGCCTTTCTGAAGGAGAGAGACCTGATTGGGTAGATCCCCTGTCTCAAGGGGGCTGATTATGAGTTTCCAGCAGGACGAAGCTATTGGGCACTCTATGAAGAGATGGTTGATGTTTTCTTCCGCCTTCCTGCACATAAAACAGATTGAAGGCCCCTGAATACCCTTTTTTCTCAGATTTTCTGCTGTTAGGATTTTGCCATGGAGCAAGGTCCAATTAAAAAGTTTGATCTTCGGAAGGCTTTCGATTTTCCAAGCTGCCTTGTAAGATTGCCAATTGTTGGGTGCTGCTTGATTTTGTAGCGCCTTGTAACCTTCCTTGACTGTATAATTACCTCCAGTTGGATCCCATATGTAACTATCCTCTTTCGCTCTGCTTGAAGGGGCTGCTCCTGCCAGTGAAAGCTTAAGGTCGTTCCAAAGGTCATCTAATTCTTCAGGGAGGTGCATAATTTTCCATCCTTTCCAGCTGTTTTGTTCCCAAAGTGAGATGTCAAAGAGGGTTTTAAGGTTTGCTTCATACATCCACTGCTGTAGCGGCCTCAGATTGATGGACTTTTCCTTGGCTTCCAGACCCATTATTCTATCCCTCCATATGCTGATATGTTTCCCATTACCAGGGACTTTGGAGATGTGAGACTTGAGGAGAGGCAAGGTTTTTTTGATCAATTTCCAAACAGGGGTGCATTGCCTTTCGGTGATTACATCAGAGAGAATGTTGCTATTGCTCCCACTCAGATATTTCTTTTTGAGAACCTCTGCCCACCAGGATCCCTTCTCAATTAAGATTCTCCAGATTAGTTTAAATCCCATTGCCAAGTTTGCCAAGCTGGGAATTCTAATTCCTAGTCCACCTTTTTCTATGGGAAGGATGACCTTTTCCCATTTTACTAGACTGAATTTTTTCGTTTCTTGCTTTCCTCCCTTCCAGAGGAAGCTTCGAAGGATCAGCTCCATATGCTTGTGAATGCTTGATGGGGCGAGGGTTATGGCAAATTGGTAGATAGGGAGGGCTGAAAGGATTGATTTGATAAGGATTGTTCTACCCGCCAGATTGAGCCAATGCATCCCCCAACCCTGAAGTTTCCCTCTCAGCTTCTCAATTAGTTTGACCCAAACTTCGCTTTTGATTGTCTCTTTGGCCAAAGGCAGTCCTAAATACATAAAGTGTGACCAGCTTGATTGAGCTGGGATTTCCATAATTATAGAGATCCTTTGAGTTATGTATCTAGGAACGTTCCAGGTATATATCTTGCATTTGTTGTTGTTTAATTTGCCCCCCGAGGCTTGAAGGAAGAGATCAAGGATGGCCTTGAATCTCCTGGCCATAAGGCTTGAAGCACCGCCTATTAGCAGAGTGTCATCTGCAAATAGGGAATGATTGATCCCTTTAGCTCCTCGGATGATGTCCACTCCTGTTATTTCCTTTAACCTTCGCTTATTTTCCAAGTGCAAGCTTAATGTTTCTGCCATGATAATATAGAGGAAGGGGGAGAGAGGGCAGCCTTGCCTCAAGCCTCTAGTGCTCTTGAAGGCTCTGCATGGCCTACCATTGATTAAAGGGGCTGTCCAATTTTGGGAGACACATTCCATAACCCTGTTAATGAAATGCTCTGAAATCCCGAATTTTGCAAGCACAGTCCTCAAGAATGTGTGGTTTACCCTGTCAAAGGCGTTCGCCATATCCAGCTTGATTATCATGCCTTTCTCATTTCTAGCTATACTGCTGTGTATCGCCTCTTGAACCAGAATTACATTATCAGTTATGTGTCTCTTGGGGAGAAATCCTCCTTGGTTATCCGAGATGACTGAGGGAAGGATTTTTTTCAGCCTATTGGCCAGAATCTTTGAGATGATTTTATATGAGACATTGCATAATGAAATAGGTCTGAACCTGTCAAAGGATTGAGGGTTGGGCTCTTTTGGGATTAGAGCAAGGAGCGAGGATTTGACACTGCTGCCCATTTTGCTTTTTGAGTGGAAATTTCTCACCATTCTAAGGAAGTCTTTCTTGATGATATCCCAGTGAGTTTTGTAGAAGCTCACCGTAAAGCCATCCGGCCCGGGAGCCTTGTCAAGAGGCATGCTATTGATTGACCACTCAACCTCCTCTATGGATATTTCTTTGTCCAATTCGCTGTTTTGGGCTTCTGTAACCCTCCTCTCAATGATGTTGGTGAAATCTGTGTTTTCCTGATAATGAGGGTCAGCTGTGAGCAGAGATTGAAAGTGGTTTGAAGCAGCCTCCTTAATTTCCTCTTTCTCCGTTATCTCTTTCCCTTCAAACATTATCTTGTCTATGTTATTCCCAGCTCTCCTAACTTTGAGACAGTTGTGAAAGAACGAGGTGTTTTTATCCCCAGAATTGAGCCAGAGGCATCTTGACTTTTGCCTTAGCTCTTCCTCTTCTTTACGGTGCTGGATGTACAGTGCTTTGTACATCTCCCCTTCTTTCTTTTGGTCTTCTTCCGTTTCTTGGACTGCCTCTTTTTCCTGATTCCATTGCTCCAAATTTCTTTGCAATTCGTTTTTTGCCATCCTTTCCTCCTTCGCGTGGTTCCTTGCCCAATTTTTTATGGCAATCCTTAGTAATTTGATCTTCGATTCCCAAACGAAGTGTGGGGAGCCTGTTATCTCTGACCTCCAGATTTCTTTTATCATGGCTTTGAAGTCCTCGCTGGCGTCCCAGACTTTATTGTATTTGAATGGTAGCGGACCCAAATCTTCCTCTTTGTCTAGATACAGCGCCACGGGTTTGTGATCAGAAATGAATCCCTGAATGATTGTGCTGCGAATCCTTTGAAAGTTGGCAGCTGCTCGCTCCTGAACGAGAATTCTATCAAGTCTCTCTTTGATATTGTTCCTGCCTGTCCTTTTATTTGACCATGTATAACGACCATTTTGGGGAGGAATGTCTAAAAACTTGTAAGTTTGAATGATATCCTCCAGTTTTTCTCTGAATGGGTCAATGTAAAACTTCCCTCCTAGTTTTTCCTCTGCATTCCTTATTAAGTTCATGTCTCCTCCTAGAAAGATCTTCCTCTCTTGGGTAGTCTCGATATCTGCTGTCAAAGATTCCCAGCAAGTAGCTTTGTCTCTGAAGTGAGGTGGCGCATACACGTTATAGATTGTGTATTCCTCCTTCAGATCTGAGCTTTGCATATCAATTCTAATCCACCATCTGTTTTGTTTGTTGCTTGTGAGATTCCAGTTGCTTACGGTATTGTGTTATCTCACGCAATTTATGAATATTTTTAAAGACCTGCTTGAGGTATTGCTTGTTCGATCATATATTGTTTTGATATTCCATTCAAGAGCCCATTGCAGTCATCATAAAGATTAGAAGAAAAGAGTTGTTATATTGACATATTCCTCCCCTGCTTTTCTTTGAACAAGGAGAAATAAGAGTGAGTGTTGCATGTAAGAATATACATATTATTACAGGGTCAGCTAATTATTTCTATGTATGCTTCTTAATCACTTGGGCTTTAAAGTCCCCTTGATAAACTAGATTATGAGTTATATAACCTCAGTCTCTTTCATGGATCTCATCAATATTTCAACTTTAAAAAAATTCATGCTTAACGTGGACTCTCCCAAGGTTTTCCACTATCCCCTCTATTGTTCCTTCTGGTGGTTAAAGGTTTGAGCAGTCTTTTATTAAGGTAGAATAAAGGAGGATCCGAGAGGTGTTGCAGTGGTTGAAGAATTGACAATCACTCATTTATTATTTGTTGATGACATTCTATTGTTTAGTGATGACTGTAGGTGCAATATGATAGCCTTTAACACATATCTGCGCCTCTTTTAGAAAGTTACTGATATGCAATTTAATATATCTAAATCTGCCCTTTCACCTATAGTTATGTCCATTGATGAAACAAGAAGTATGCAAGACACATTTCCTTTTCATATCAATACATTTGATGATGGTTTAAAGTATTTGGGGTTTTATCTTAAACCGAATGATTATAGGAAGGAAGATTGGCAATGGTTAAACGTGAAAAATGGAAAAATGCTAAAGGTGTGGAGTTTTAGAAGTTTTTCCAAAGTAGGCAGGTTGGTACTCATCAAATCAGTTTTGGAAGCCATCCCTATATATTGGATGTCCCTATCCTGGATCCCAAAGGGGGTCCTTAACTCTATGTGCAAACTTTGTTCCCAATTTATATAGCCCTACAAAAGCTTGGGTGTTTATGTGGTGTCTTCTAGAATATAAAATTCCTATTTTGGACAATCTACAAAAGAGAAAGAAGGAATGTCATGGTTGGTGTTCTCTTTGTAAGAATGGAGAAGAATTAGTAGTTCACTTTTTTTTTACATGCCCTTTCACATTGAGGATATGGGATTTCTAGAGGAATAAACTAGGATTCAAAGCAACTTGGAAGGGTGAGTCTTTTGTTAAAGCAAGGAAACACTGGTGGAAACAAATAATTGTGAAACATTTTAGGAACATTCCCCTACTCATTTGTTGGGGAGTGTAGTTTGCCATAAGTAAATCCATTTCCAAGGATCAATTTTCCTCTCCTGTTAAAATGGTTGCATCGGTTCTAGTAATATACTCACTCCTTCCTTCATTATATTTTTTCCATGGTCCTTGGAATGTCACTGTTGAAGAAATCAAAACTTCTCTCCCTTTTTGCGTACTTTGATGGGGCATCCCTTGCAAATGGTGTCTGTGGGGGAGGGGAAATTATTTTCCTATAGGCTAATGATTCTTTCAAACATCAGATTTGGTATATGAAGAGGATCAAACAATTATGTCGATTTTCTTGCACTAAAATGTCTTATTTTATTTACCACAAAAAAAGGATGTCGACCATTACAGATTTTTGTAGGCTCCATGAATGTCGTAAATTGGTTCCATGAGGTTCAAAGATGTCATAGTCTCAAATTATTCCCTGTTTTTGAAGAGATACTTCACGTAAAGAATGATTTGGAATATGTTTCATGTTGCCACATATACAACGAATGCAATACATCAACAAACACACTCTCTAACGAGGGTGTTTCATAGGATTTTGGAGTATGGAAAATCATTGAACAAATAAGGGTGATTCATAGGTCTCCTACCATTGGCCATTCAATGAAGGATTTCAACAAGCTTAGTAACTGAATGATCATATATTGATTTTTTGTTTTTTGTTATTGTTATTTTGATCATGCTTATGGATGATAGATATATATGTACATCTAGATATTAATCTATTTATGTCATGTGTTATTTATTCATGCAAATTTTAGATCATGTATATTTTAATCTTGGGAAAGTTGTTTCCTAATTTCATCAGTTTTGTTGACAACCAGGACTATCATAATGCGCTAGTATGCCCTCGCAGAATGTAATGTTTCATTATCTAGTGAAAGTTACGATTTTTTTGTTGAGAAAAAAAATAATCTACACGCTATTTTTTAAAAAAAATGTATGTGTCATCTTACAGAATATCAAACCAATTGGAAAATGGATCTATCTAACTCTAACATAGTCCTTTTGTGCCCTTGTTGATGGTGCTATAAATTCGTCAACCAAGGGGGCCTCCCCGATATGAAGTCCCAATTATACCTCACACCGTTTGGAATAAGAGCCCCATCCAGAGTATCGACTCGGTTTCCATGTATTCTTATTGATTTTCCTTGACTCTAACTGTCAGCAAGAGAGAGGAATGTAAATGTGCCTTCAAAAAGCGAGTGTGCCTGGTGACTGTTCGGTTTTAAGTGTGTCAAGGTTCTTCTACTGCAAAGGAAGAAAATAAAGTGAGCCTCTAAGAGAGAGGTAATAGTACCACCCTAGTAGAGACACACACAACCAAGCAGGATACGTCTAACATCTAGCTGAATAGTCCACAAATATGTGACGATCATTACAACCAATCAACAAGAAAGATTTATCTAACATCCAACGGATTAGTCCATAAGGACATGACAACAATTACAACACATTCCCAATATGAGTTCATGCATCTGCAATCCACTCATGACAAGACAGCATCAATCTGATAAACCCCTAGTCTATGATGTTGCATGATGATCCACTGACTGTCAAGGCAGTCAAGGGTCAAGCTCAGACAGTTAAGGGTCAAGATTGAGCCTTGAGATTGCAATGCACAGTTCAGGTTGGGACTGAGCAAAATGATTACGCAATTACAGAGCTTAGGGATCCAAGCTAAGGGCTTGAGCACTGATTTTTCCCATTACATAGTTCTGGAAGATAAAGGAGCTCAAGCGATTATGGAATTGCACAATTCAAGAGCTGAGGGTTGAGGGTTGAGCCTTGAGACTACACAATGCGTAGTTCAGTTTGGACTATGCAGGCAGACTGCACAGTTCTGAGGCTCAGTGAGTCAAGCTATATGTTTTTGCATTATTTCTGTCAAATATGTAGTTCTGGGAGGTAGAGTAGACTTGATGATTGTGTAATTCAAGAGATCGTGGTTTGGGATTGAGCTCAGAGACTGCACAATGTGTAGATGGCACCAAGATGGAGGACTTAATTACACAATTTTCGAGGCCAAGGATCGGGATTGAGCACTGAAACTGTGCAGTGCACAATCCAATAAGGCAAGAACTGCGCATTTTTGTGTGTCAAGAGGCAGGGTTGCAGGTTGAACGCTAGGACTATGCAATGCATAGTTTAGGAAGGTTGGATGAGGCTAAGTTGCTAGGAATTTTCCAAAATTTGGCTAAGTATGGGATCAGTGAAACTAATGTGAATAGTGGTAGGATTTGACTATGATTACACACTTAGAGTGCTTGAAGGCACAACATAAATCATCTAGAACACATTAACAACCCACTTCCCTCAATGCGACAACCTTTACAACAACTTACAACAAGTGTGACTCTAAAAATACACATTGCGACAATCGTGGCGACACTTGTGCGACAACGATTAAAACTTTGGAAATGAGTGCGATAGAGGTTTGCATGGTAAGATCGACTCATTTACACAAGGAGAACCTCTTGAAACCACCAAAACAAGCTTATGTACATTATGCAACACTTAATATGCTAGAAGGTGACAAGTGATAAAGTGAAAATTCTACTTGTGATATGCGAACGACAATGAAAAAAACACATGCTAGAGCGAAGATAACATGAAAATGGCACTAATTAGAGTGAAAGAAAGCAAAAGTGACAATCGAGAACATGAAAATGACACTCACGAAAACAAGGTGCACAAAAGAGAAAGTTTGCAAAACTCATCGAAAATAGAAGTACAAACATAGCTAGAAGTGAGAAATTGTTAATACCAATGCACGCTAACTATCTACATGGATTGGAAATGACATAGGCATATTCTTGATGGACCGTGCTATGCTTGTTCAAAATTGCGTAAAATAATGGCTTCATGAACTTGTTGCGGACTGAGCATGTGTGAGAAAGTACCCTTGACACTTCCAATCCAAGAAGAGAGCTCAAAAGAATTAAATAACCAAGAAGTGTCTATGGAATGATCGATCTCAAGATTTGCAGTAGGCTCCAAAATTCGAGTGTAGGCAAAATTTTGGAGGGTTATTCCGTAGTGATAACACTTGGCAACACATTGGTAGAAATCCAACTTCTCTGCCTTGGTCAATTCTTTCTTGCAGGGTTTAGTCCTTCAGGATGTATTGATTCATTGTTCATATTACGATGGCTTCCCCACTTACCCCATGCATAAACATAGTTCCCTTCATTCATTTACTTGGTTAAACACAAACATAAGATTAATTATCACACAATGTTTTGAATCAAGATAGGGTAATGAAGTTCACTAGATTTAGATTTTCAGAGTATAGTTTTTCATCTCTAGTGTTGCTCCACTTCCAGCAAGCCTGGACAGTGCCTCGACAGAGTCACTACAGGAACACAAACATTGCTCCGCTGCCAGCGAGCCTAGACAGTACCCCGGCGGAGTTGCTTGCTCCACCACTCTGCATAGGAAGCCTTTCTCTTCTTTCGCCTTTATTTATATATTTAAATAAGACTATGCATAGGCACTTATTCATTTTATGGGTGGAAGTTGGATCCCAACTTATTAAGAGTAGAAGATATTGTCCCTTTAGATAATCATATATAAGACCTCTAATATTGTTTTGCTCTTTTCGATTTTCCCCTTGTCCTTCTCTACTTGGTTAGATCAGCCTGGAATCACCAAAACATAAAAACCTGAGTGTAGGCATGAGGTTTCCATAATAGACATGGATATCATGGTTTGACACAAGGCTTTCTTAATGCAAGGATCATATCTTCAATTGGAACATCATCAAGCAAATGATGTAAACAAGACATGGAAGAAGGACAGAGAGTTAGCCAAATGTTGCAGTGTCACAAAATATTTTTCTATTTTGCCACATTCCCCTTTTGAGCCAACTGAGTATCTTCATGCAAGATCTCATAAAATGAAAGGAAAGACAACACAAAACAAGGAAACAAAACCAAAGGACAAGACAAAATGTGGCTAAACCAAAACATAATACGAAACCAAAACAAAAAAACACAAGACAAACTACAGGAAACGAATGTAGGATGAATGTGAAGGTAAACTAAAATGCAACTAGACCTACTTCTAACCTAACCAACTAGAAGTGTTGGAGAGGTAAATCCCCTCTGCGGACAGAGGCGATCCCACTAGCCCAAAATGGGTCTAGTAACAATCAAATCACGCTACTACGCAAGTTCCTAGTTGCATACTGAAAGTGGATTACGAGAACCAACCTGGAGTCCAACGCTAATGTCGAAGAAGATTTGATACTCCCGTACCCTTGCTCCGACAGGTCACAATCCTTGCGATCCCCGCGTATGGATACCTGCACATGCAAAGAACGAAGCGAATATAAGCATAAAATCCACTAAAATACAACTATATTTCAGTCAGAAAGGAAATAAACCAAACATTATCATGATGAACAATGAGATTGGAACCATAACAGTAGTCGTTTATTAATGAATAATCAACAGAGAAAGATACAACCAAGGTTCTGACGTTGAACCTCTCCTCTGGCTGGGCGAGCAGCTATGTATATCTTGCAATAGACCTTCTCTCTCTCAGACTTCCGACAGCATAACCTCCCTATGCTTCAAGACTCTTACTATCACTCAAGACAAGCATAATCACAACTAGCATTACTCAAAAACTAGCTTGTCTAATGCATGAGGACAGACTTTTATAGATGGAGAAGGGAGGAAGATACAATGCATCAGGACACCCATTGTGGATTGGCATTATCTCCGAAAAGCCGCTGTGGATAGATTTCAAGGATAGATGATGACTCTCGACCTCTATCAGATAAACTTTATCCTCAAAAGACTTCGTGATCTGAAGGGAAAAAACATCTGGGCGCGCGTTTGTCAAAAATCATTACCAAACTTGGTTGGCGCGGGTGTTGTTCTGAGACAGAGCGCCAATGGTCGCACCCCCTTTTGAGAATCTCAGTGATTGGCACTGGTAAGACATTGTGGACCCGCGCTAATGGGAAAAGGGCACTTTTCAGGGATATTTTGCATAAGGTGTCTTCAGGGAACATGAAGTACATACTCAGGGGAACATAATGCAAGTGTTTTTAGGCTATGTCACTGCTCACAGGTCCCGGAATGCGTCCTCCAATGTATGGAAACAGGGGTAACAGGGACGGTGACCAATGGTGACAAATTACTGTGTAACAAGAAGGTTGGGGTCACATATAATGGAATTTCCAATGTAGCCACCGTAATTTTTTCCAACCTGCGATCACAAAGATGCGATCAATTAAAACATAAATAAAGTAATGTGCAACAGAAAAGATGAGAGCCTGAAGAACTTGCACAACAAAAGGAAGGTATTTCTTGTGGGCAGAAAGATGTGTCACAACAACTACTTTATCTAGTTCACATTCTTACCTTTTCAAAGGAAACCATAATCACACAAACTTCGAAGACTTCTTACAAATGCACCTTCTTCTGTGTCATCCTGCTTAGCAAGCATGAGAAAAGGCCGAAACTTTTTCTTTGCAACGGAGCTTTCCAAATAAGATTGCTCCAACAATTTGGCGATTGGATCATGAAATTCTAAACAAACATCTTGAAAGTCCTAAAAACTTTGAAATAATGAATCTTCAATTAAAAGTGTGTGATAAATATGAGAATATTGTGAGGGAAAATAGATCTGATCATATTTAGAAGGTTTGTCAAGATAGTGAGGACCTGACATAACCATCAACGAAGGTTGAAGTGCCTCAGCTGCTTGACAAGTATATGAATGGTGAGATAAACCATAAATATTAATCGATGTGAAACAACATTCATCAAATATACTAGTGGGAAAATCATAAAATGAATGACAGTTAATATTATGATATGATGGATTGATTAAAGCATTAGATTCCCAGTTAGTAGTTAATGAAGATAAATCAATTTGAACAACTCTGCGAATGCTCTGAACAATCAAACCAACTTCCTCGCAAGCCAAATGTGACAAACCATTTTCCTGTAACTGGTGACAAACTATACAAGCATCGTAATCATCAAAAGAATTTAAAAGGGATGCCAACACAACAAACACATGAGACTAGTTAGGACATAGTGAACGGAGAATAATTTGATTTGTGTGATAACTTGTGCATTAATTATCACTTAAAAGGATTTCACATGTGATAAAGGAAAATATTTACAATACAACATTCACAAGAAAAACCAACAACTCACTATTAATAAATGATTCTAATAGGCATTATCCCTTCAGCCAAATATAGTCACTGAAATTATCAACTTTGCAATTCCACGACTCTAAGAGAGATACACATTCTAAACCTGAGTTTGATGTGATCAACTAAAGAAGATTCTTGAATCCGATCAGAAATCAAATCTCGAAAGTTTGAAAGATTACATTCGAGATAAAAAACATCTTTCACAAATCGATTTACATCAAGTGAAACCATGAAAAGGCAAGGATTGTGCGAGAGATACCATATCTCATGACTTAGTTCAGGGGGCTTACCAGAGTCGCGAGATCCTGACATAACCATCAACGGAAGTTGAAGTGCCTCGACTTCTTGACAAGTCCCAGAACTTTCAAGGATTGTAAAATTGCATCCTAAAGATTGAACCAGATCGTACATGGTGTGAGGACAATTTCTACCATTGGTTTCAATAAGACCACTGCTCATCGGATGGCAGCCATATTTGTCACTGACTTGACTAGATTTTTCAACTTCAACAACCATTTTACTCAAGTTGAAAGATTCATCTTATCACAAATATGAAGATGTGTGAATCAGAGAAATTTAATGAGCAATCTGATTTGGAGAGTTGTCTTCATGCAAGAGAAGAGATGATGAGGGAAGGGAAGAGTACTCAATGATTTGATTGTTTCCATTTTCATCATGGATAGTCTCACCACCTTGTGTCAATTGATAAGTTAACTCATCATATGAAAAACTTGAAGAGCATGGAGTATCTGTGTCGCAACTAGATGCATCGCAAACGGTATAGCACAAGGGATACTGAGATGAAGAGGATGTTTAGATAAGGACAACTTCTTTGACTAAATCAGATTCTAGATCTAAAGCAAATTTTTCATGAGAAACTAAAAGATCAGATGATGCACACGGGCATTCATGATCGCATACATCAACAGAGTCATCATCATCACAATGATTGTTTCCCAAGGCTATGGATAGATTGAAAGAATTGATTGCATTTGATTTACTACTGAAATTAGTGGATTGAACATCATCCAAGAATGGAAGCACATCGCCTTCACATGGAAAATTTTGAAAAAGAGAAGAAATATTGAAAGCATATTCACCTTCCTGCTCCTCTACTTGTGTAATGTGACTACCTTGTATATGATCACAATTTGAACCAGTAACTCGAAAATCAAGAGAGAGTGAAAAACTATTTGGTGGAGCCAATTGATCGGGCTAATCATGGTACAAAGAGTCATGACATGTAGATGATAGACGATAAAAGAAATCCAGATCAGATTTGAGACTAGAGCTATGAATAGTAATATCATCTTGCAAAATGAAGAAGTTAGTCTTCACCATGGTCTTCATGAGCCATTATGGGATTTAATCCATTGAATATGAGTCATGAAAAGCGGAAGAATGAGAAGATGGATTAGGAATTTGATTAGCAGATCTCCCAACTTTATTATCATCGCAAGGAGTCACACATATCGGCACTGAAAATGGAGGAGGACAAGGAACAAAAGGAACCATAGATTCGCCCTCTGAAATTAGAGGCGTCTCATGATTTACAAGAGGTGAGGAAGTAGAAACATCAGGATGTTCAGATTCATTATGCAGAGAGATGTGAACCAAACACTCAAACTTTTTCTTAAAGAAATCAAAATTTGTTTCTTATTCAGGAAATTCATAACAAAGGTGAAGGAATGGATCAAATAAATCCTGAATTGATTCATTAGTCTTCATTCTTAGCTGATTGAACCTTTTAAGAGCACCTCGATAATCATACCTATCGAAGGCTTGATAAAGATCCTTAAGGAGATGATGAAAATAATGGATAGAAGTAGATGGTAAGGCATGACACCATCGATTAACATGACCTTCAAGGGTGAGGAAGAAAGCCACACAAGGAAAATATTCATCATTGATTTCGTAACACTCGCAAAAATTAAGAAAATTAGAAATGTGCTCAGTTATGGGTGTTCCATCCTTGCCATTAAGCTTCAATTTAGATAAGTGATAAGGATGCTCATCAGGTATTAACAGTTTACCAGGAGATAGGTTGTAAAAAAACCTTAGAAGTATGATTTGAGGATGATCCATATGATAAGAGATTCAAAAGAGACTCAACAGGCACATCTAGTCATCTAGCCCTCCTTATAGCGCCATTTTGTTGACAATGCTAAAAATACGTCAGTCAAAGGGGTCTCCCCGATGTGAAGTCCTAGTTAGACCTCACACCATTTGGAATAGGAGCCCCATTCGGAGTATCGTCTCAGTTGCCATGTATTCTTAT
This sequence comes from Pinus tabuliformis, assembly GCA_031772625.1. Classification (NCBI taxonomy): domain Eukaryota; kingdom Viridiplantae; phylum Streptophyta; class Pinopsida; order Pinales; family Pinaceae; genus Pinus; species Pinus tabuliformis. Next base: position 162,245,215 of record CM062811.1, read on the forward strand.
ATATGTTCCTTAGCTCTAACTGTCAACAAGATAGAGGAATGCAAATGTGCCTTCGAAAAGCAAGTGAGTGTGCTTGGTGAGTGTTCGGTTGTAAGTGTGTCAAGGTTCTTCTACTATGGAGGGAGAAAATAAAGTGAGCCTCTAAGAGAGAGGTAATAGTACCACCCTAGTAGAGACACACACAACCAAGGAGGATCTGTTTAACATCCAGCGGAATAGTCCACAAATATGCGACGGTAATTACAACCAATCAACAAGAAAGATCTATCTAATATCCAATGGAGTAGTCCACAAGGATGTGACAACAATAACAACCATTACAACACATTCTCAATATGATAAGTACCAAAATAACTAAAATAGTTCAACTACTTTAGCACAAATGAAAGCAAACATGAATCATAAATATCCACAGAATAGTCTTACAAATATTCACAATCCATGCATGAAAACGTGTCGGCCATCAGGCTTCAAGTATTAAGTAAAATTTCCAAGACACATGTATACAATGAACACCACTAGCTCCAATAGAGGAGTGTTGGAGCCACTCCTTGCTCCCCAAAAGAACAAGAGTGTCTCATTAAATGCCTTGCGGGAGGAACCAAGGTGAAAAGTCCTTTGCATGAACAATGAGGGTGCATATATAACAAATGCGGTGACTCTTGGACTTCCACCTCACATTACATTTTACAATATCAAATGATGTGGCACATGATGACTCGTGACAAGACATGAAATGACACTAATGACATGGATTGCATGATGATGTGGCAATGCCAAGCTGTCCTTCTTATTGCTTCTTTCTTTCTGTCTTCAATAAGAGATGTATCCAATGCTTCATCTTCATGAGAGATATGCTTTGTTATTCATATCTACCCTCCAAAGGGTTGTGAATCAGATGGAGTCTTCATGCGGTCCTGATCTTTGGTCTTTTGTTGTAATCCAGTGTTCCTTCATCTTCTTGTTTGATGATCATCTTATCTCCTTAGCTCCTTAGGTGTCTTCTAGAATGTCCTCCTTCTTCATCTCTTTTTTCATCATATTTGATAGCATGATAGAGTTCCTACATCTGCAATCTACTCATGACAAGAAAACATTAGTATGATAAACCCTAGTCTAAGATGTTGCATGATGATCCACTGACTGAGCCATAACCAGGTGGTAAGCCGAGGGAGAGGCTCAGTGACTGTGCAGTTGCGCAGCTTAGGCAGTCAAGGATCAGGCTTGAGCCTTGAGACAACGCAATGCACATTTCAGGATTCGACTGAGCAAAAATATTGTGTAGTTGGGGAGCTTAGGGAGCCAGGATGATGGCTTGAGCATTGATTTTGCCCATTGCAGAGTTCTAAAAGATAGAGGAGCCCAGGTGATTGTGCAATTGCGTAGTTAAAGATCTCAGGGATGAGGCTTGAGCCTTGATATTGCACAATGAGCAGTTTAGGCAGGAATATGTTGGTAGATTACGCAGTTTTGAGGATCAATGAGTCAAGTCGTAGGGTTTTGCATTGTTTATGTCAACTACACAGTTCTAGGAGGCAAAGTAGACCTGGGGATTGCGTAGTTGCACAATTCAAGAGCTCAAGGTTTGGGATTGAGCTCAGAGACAACGCAGTGCATTGGTGGGGCCAGGCTGGATGGTTGAATTACATAATTTTGGAGGCTAGGGCTCAGGCTTGAGCACTAATATTTGTTGGGAATTTTCTGAAATTTGGCTAAGTGGAGGATCAATGAAACTAATGTGAATAATTATAAGACTTGAATGTGACCTGGGGATTGTGTAGTTGCACAGTCCAAGAGCTCAGGGTTTGGGCTTGATCTTAGAGACTGCGCAGTGCATTATTGGGGCCAGGTTGAATGGTTGAATTACGCAATTTTAGAGGCCAAGGTTCAGGCTTGAGCACTAATATTTACTGGGAATTTTATGAAATTTGGCTAAGTGTAGGATCAATGAAACTGATGTGAATAGTTATAGGACTTGACTATGATAACACACTTAGAGTGCTTGATGACACAACATAGATAATTCATAACACATTAACGACCTACTTCCCTTAGTGTGACAACCTTTATGACAACTTACGACAACTTTGTGACAACCATGACGACAATTGTGTGACAGTGCTTAAAATTTTGTAAATGAGTGTGACGAAGGTTTACATGGTAAGATCGAATCATATACATAAGGAGAAACTCTTGAAACCACCGAAACAAGCTTATGTACATTATGTGACACTTAAGATGCTAGAAGATGACAAGTGCTAAAGTGTGAAGAAAACTTGCAATATGCGAACGATAGTGAAAACAACACATGCTAGAGTGAAGATACCATGAAAATGACACTAATTAGAGTGAAAGCAAGCAAAAGTGACAACAAATAACATGGAAATGACACTCACGAAACAAGGTGCGCAAAAGTGGCAATTTGCAAAATTCATCGAAAATAGAAGTACAAATGCAGCTAGAAGTGAGAAATTGTTGATGTCAGTGCGCATCGAATATCGGCATGGATTGGATATCACATAGGCATAGTCTTGATGGACCATGTTATTCTTGTTCAACATTGCATAAAATAACGTGCACATGAACTTGTTTTGGACTGAGCATGTGTGAGAAAGTACCATCGACACTTCCAATACAAGAAGGGATCTCAAAAGCATCAACTAACCAAGAAGTGACTACGAAACGATCAATCACAAGATCCATAGTAGGCTCCAAAATTCGAGTGTAGGCAAAATTTTGGAGGGTGTTGTCACAACAAAAACAACCCTATAACACATTTTATCTAGGAGTTTGATCTTAATCTCAATATATTGGTTTCCAAAATCTTCATTATTGGATCACCTCGTATTTGGATATCGATTCTCATCATTTGTCCTTGACATAATGGTTCCTTTCAATGCATAGCTTCAAATAATTTATTCGTAATGTTAGGATTATATCTTTACCTTTGTGTCTATTACCCTTATGTATAGATTTCCTTGTGTTTGGAAGGATTTTTCATAACTGAATTCTACTCATATTATTTCTCTCATGTTTGACTTAAATTCTTATTATCAAATGGACATAATTGTACTTAGTGGCGTTAGTGTTCTAAATTTCCCTAAGGATCTTAGGCATGTGTGGTTCATTTATAAATAGTGTGGGATCCTACCTTTGGAGCTATTTTTAACCAGCCTATGGGTTCCTCACATATACACACTCCTTTACACTTCAGGGGTTCATCTTCTTTAGTTTTATGTCATGCAACTTTGGCTACATTGTATTGTTGACCTTAAAAGATGTATCTATGATGTTTGAGATATTGATGTACTTTAGCATGGTCGTTTGCTTTTTCTCCCATGAACCACTAATGTACTATAGCACGGTCTCTCCCTTTTTAAGCTAGATCCATTTATATGACATATTTCACGCTATTGACACATAAGAATGGTACCTACTTGTGAAAAAATGGATGATTATCTTACCTTGTGTTGTAAATTCACATTGTTTCCTTATCCTTTATCCATTTGTTGACTTCATCCATAGGCTCTCGAGAGTTTAGTGTAAAGAGGAAAAAGGTAAATGTAATTTTTCCATGTAGTGCCCTACTCATCTCAAACATTATGGGGCATATGTTATTAGAGGACATCTTACTACATGTATCAAGTAGTTTTAATTTTGGAACGCAAGTTTGCATGGTCTATTTCGTATGAAGAACCTTAATTTATGCAAGAATTTTAGTAGAATGGTTAAAATTCCTTGGTTTAATTGATTGTAATGGTGGTTCCTTTTAAAGTTGCACTCAAGGACCAACAGATTATCTAATTCCAATGTGGATGTATTGGACAAGGTCAAAATTGATCAACATGCCCTCCTAAGTTGATTTTGTCAATCTAAATCGTAGATGGTGTTCCCAAAGCATGGATATTTCAAGATTGTTTTTAAAAGTGGATCTCTCATTGATGTAAAAACTATGGGAAGGACTTAGAAGGGATATAAAAATATTCTTTATATGGGATTGATATCTTCTAGTCACCTATGTATATAACTTGACAAAATGTGACCTTTGGGCATTTGAGTGTGGCCTTGGATATTGGCTATTGTGATTCTTTTTATTTTTATATATATTAAGAAAGTTTCCAACTTTATATTCCTCTTTGGGTTGCCCTGATTTGCCTATGGATATTTGAAGAGAAGAGGATTTGTTGGCTTATTTGGGCTTGACCCAGGTTCGGAAGAATTATTTAGCCAAACAAATCCCGCAGCTACTGGCCCTTTCGGCAACAGCCCGCGAAGCGCAGACTGAGGTCTCACTTGAGGTAGCAGGGGAGGGTGCTGGAACCAAGTTTCCGCACCCTGGGGATGTCTTGGATGTGGTTTGGGGCTCATGTGCTGTTCTACAGCCTCGCGCTGTGCCTGATCTGCACAGATTTGAATACCCTTATCGCGCTTATCACAGATTGAATCACTTATTACTGGTTTGATCTAGTTAAAGCAGTCTTTAAGCAAACATTTATTACTTTTGGTTACTTCGCGCATCAAGATTAACCCAGATCACATGTATTCAACAGTAGCAATTGCAGAGATCATAACAGTTCGTTATCATAAAAGAGTAAAATCGCAATTAGCACAGAATTCAGAAGAAACTTATCTTTATTATCAATCTCCAACAATACATCCAGATCCACCGTGCACACTCAGCTGCAGGGGTCCGCGCACACTGTTGCGGACTTTCTAAGCCTCTGTGCACACAGCTGCAGAGCCTCTACCTTCTACCCTACTCCCTCGACTCGGACTTACAGACGCTTTCCAGCTATGGCCTTTTAGAACCCATTACATTCCATCTTTTTACAGAACTGCCTTTCCCTCATAGAGCCACGGTCTATTTATACTCTCCCTTGGCCCGCGATCCCTCCACGGGCCGACTTTATTACTATTTCTTTACATTATTTTTGGGTGGACTACCCTTTGACTAGACCTACTATAGTTTGCGCTCCACGCTTTCCGCAGAGTCTTTTATCCTAATATTACCCAAAATTCCGGGCTTCGCACCCCATACTCGTTCCGCGGGGCTTTCACTATCCAACAGTCCCCCAACACAATCATCGTGACTCATCCTGAGTCACTGAGCTAGTGTGGCTAGACGCTCTGCCTTGGCTTTATGGTTCACCTCCCGTTAAATAGCGCTCGTCGTCCGGCTGCTCCAACTTTGTCTCCTACAATGCTTCATCTGTCTCCTGCTTCAGTGTTTCTACCACAGCTCGCAACCGATGATGCTCATTCTGCTCTGCTCGATTAACACAGAACACCCCCTCCGAGGATTTTAGCGTAAGCAGGGGAGCTGCATACAGGACCTCCTAGTACCACAGTACCCCTTTTTGACCATCGTATCTTCTCTTCCAATCGTCCGCTGCAACCTGTGTTGCAATTTTGCAAGACCCTGGCTACTGTCCGCAAGATCCCAATTGTCGAGAACCATCAGAGGCGACTTATTGACAGCATCTTCACCCATGGTCGCTGTCTATCCATCCTTCTGTTGTTCCGTTGTAGCGCGCCATCTTGCCCCTAGGCGGGGTGACGGTATTTGAACCAATTCTTCTTTGCATTCCCTTTTTTCCAATACATCCCCTACTAGTGATGTTGCAGCCTACGGGATACCCGCAGCTATCAATACCAGACTCCTTAGAGAGTCCTGCTCCTCCCTCGGCCAGATTACTACCTTCAGGCGTATGCCTGGTGCAGACATGATGAACAGCTCCATCTGTATTTCCAAAGCATAGGCTGCCCAGCGGATTCCCCATGGTGATTTATAAGCCATGCGAACTTCAAATGCCCGGATTGTCGCTCGTTCCAGCTCGTGTAACCTTCCCGTGTGAAATCTGTGGCCGATCATTTCATATCTGGCTCGTACTGTTGCTCTTAATTGCCCATCGCCCGCTCCCTTGTGCCATAATGCAGCCATCCTGTCATGAACAATGGTATTAACGGTCATCATTCCTTGGAGCGGCGCACCCGCGTGGCTTTGTCCACGGAACCACGCCCCTGATTGTTGGCCACATGTATGCGCACCCTGATACCCGCGCATCTGTCCCCTAGATTGCTTTATCATCCCGCGCTCTCTTTCAACTGGTCGGAGCAGTAAGACTCTCCTTGGAACGGTTAGTCAGGCGGTCGACCTACCCGTATAGAGCTTCAGGCGACTGCCATTCACTCTTCCCAGGAAGGGGTCTCCGTTGAGCTTAGCCAACTGAACTGTGCTCCCATCAGTTACTTCTTTGACAACATAAGGTCCCAACCATTGCATGCGGAGTTTACCGAGAATTTCTCAAACTTACTGTCATATAACAATATGAGATCATCCTTCTTGAACGTGCGCACCTTGATATGGCAATCATGCCGTGCTTTCTCGCGTTGTTTTTGTACTTGCTGATGAAATCCCGCCAGAAATCGTTCTTTGTCTAGTTCGTCGAGTTGTGCGAGCCTTTCCTCCAAGGCCCCACGATCTGCCATTCATGTAGCAACTGCAATCCGCAGACTGGGCACAATATATTCCATAGGCATCACGACCTCCTTACCATAGACTAGTTGAAACAGTGTCTAGCCTGTCAACTTTTTGCACGTGGTTCAGTATGCCCATAGCACAACAGGGATGTGCAAGTCCTAATCATTCCGTCGCGCATTGTAGATCTTAGTCAGTGCGGTTTCCAAAATTTTGTTGAATGCCTCAATGGTCCCATTTGCTTGCGGATGGTATGGCGTGCTCTGTTGGTGATATATTTGGAATTCCTCAGTGAGCGCATTGATGGTTTCATTCAAAAAATGCGTTCCTCGATCACTCATGAGAATCTTAGGACACCCAAACCTAGTCAACACATTCTCGAAAAACAACTTTGTCGTTGTCGTGGCTGTGCAATCCTTAACTGGCTGTGCTTCTGCCCATTGGGTCAAGTATTCGGTCGCAGTGATAATATAGCATGCGCCCGTCTTCCCTCGCAGTTCAATAGGCCTGACGAAGTTGATCGCCCATTTCTCAAATGGCTATAGTGTTACCTGTGGCTGAAGTGGCATTTCATCCCTTCGTGACGGCTTTCCCATTCGTTGGCATACATTGCAAGCCCAACAATATGCTTTTGAATCTTGATGCAGGGTGGGCCACCATAATCTAGTGTGAAGAACCTTCTGGGCTGTGGCGCGGCCCGCATAATGTCTGCCAGCAACCCCTCCATGTGCTTCGGCAAGGATCTATTCTTGCTCAAACTCTGGTACATATCTGTGTAATATCTCATCATGGCCCATCTTGTAGAGATGGCCGGAAATCACAGTGAAATCTGTTGCTCATGTCACCAATTCCTTCTTTTGTTGCACAGAATACCCTTGCGGTGCAGTGCCAGTAGTCAAAAAATAGATTATATCTTCAAAGTGGCCATCCACAATGCGCACTGCATACAACTGGGCGTCCGGGAGTCCTTCTTCTAGATTTGTGGGTTCCTCGCCCGTATCAATCCGGGATAAGTGGTCTGGACCTACATTCAGACGTCTTGGCTTTACAACAACCTCAAAATCATATTCCTGAAACAACAACAACCATTGACAGATGTGCCCCCCCCAACACAGGTTTATTCACTAGGTATTTTAGCGCAGAGTGATCAGCATACATCTTAAAATGTCCAAGAAAATAGTGACAATACTTCTAGAGTGCATACACCATCGCTAATCCCTCTCGCTCGGTAGTAGAGTAATTCTTCTTAGCTTTCGACAACCTCCGACTGGCAAACGCAATCGGGTGGTCAACTCCCTCTGCTCCTTCCTGAGTATGTATGCTCCTAACGTGATACACAACGTGTCGACATGCACATGGAACTCCACGTCCCATTTTGGAAAGATCAAGATAGAGGTCGATGCCATTTTTCCTTCAGCAATTCCAGGCCTTTGTTACATTCCTCATTCCAGCAATACGTGGCATCCTTTTTTAACAACTGTTCCACTGGAGCCGTCATCTGGGCATAACCTTTTATTATCTTCCGATAGTACCCCGTGTGTCCCAGTGTAGCGCGAAGCTGTTTGACACTGCGTGGTGCTTGCAGACCTAGTATGACAACGATTTTTGTCGAATCCACCATTAGGCCTTGCCTGCAAACTACATGACCTAACAAATTCCCGAAAGGAACAAGGAACGTACAATTCTTTAGGTTGAGCGTAATCTGGTGTCGACGGCAGGTATCCAGCATTAATCATAAGCTCTCAGTATGTTTCTTAACCAGGCCAAAGATGGTCCAATCGTCAAGATAGACTTCCAAGAATTTATGTATAAATTCCTTGAATGCAGCTACCACAATGCGGGAAAATATTGTCGGCGCATTCTTCAGTCCAAATGGCATCACCGTATACTGAAAACAACCCCATTCCGTAGAAAATGTTGTCTTGCTTCGATCTTTCGATGCGATCTTGATCTGATGGTATCCAGAGAACCCATCCATAAAGGAATATGCTTCCTGCCCACCCACATTTTCTAAGACTTCATCGGTAAAAGGTGTGGGAAATGAATCGTTAATACAAGCATCATTGAGTTCCCATAGATCCACACAGATGCAGATCTCACCCTTCTTTTTCTTCTCCTGTACCACCATCAAACTTACCCAATCGAACTCCTCGACTGGTTCAATGATCCTGGCTGCCAACATCTTATCCAGTTCCTCTCGTACGTTCGCTTTGTATTTTGGATTCAATCGGTAAGGTCGTTGCTTTACTGGCTTCGCATTAGGCTTCAAAGTTATCTTCATAATTTCTAGTTCACCTCGGATCCCTTTCAGCTCTATAATCTTGGTAGGGAAGAGGTCTCGATACTCCCGGAGCAGCTCGACGACCTTTTCCACTGCAACGTCGTCCCAGTAATCCCCAAGCGTAGCCTACTTCATTTCTTCCTCTATTCCGATATTTACTTGCTTCGTTTTTAATGGCGTTGCGACGTCTTGATCTTCTATTTCGGGGCCGTGCACTTCTCGACTTCCTTTGGATTCTAGTATATTGATGTCGCATAGATCATCCTCGTCACCTTTTGCTTTTACATTGTAACATTCCAAGGCCCGACTCAGTTGTTGTGACCCGTCTCGTTGCACGACTTCTTCTGGTTCTAGCGGCATCGTGAAAATTGCAATCTTTACTAGCTTTAATGTGTCTTCCACTGTATCCATTCATTGATTCTCAAAAGGAAATGTTGACAGAAACCTTTCGCGCAAGATATCCTACTCCCCTGTGCCATGTCGGAGCTCCGTTTCAATATGTCAATTCCTTGGGATGACATCCAAGGTATGATAAAATAGGTGCACCCATTCTGGTTGCGGCTCCTCACCATAGGCTTTGGTCCATTTGCTCAGGTGCATGTGCGGATTCTCTTGTCCATCATATTTCTCTGTGAGTTGGAGCGCTGGCTTCCCAAATCGTATCTGCATCATGCGCTTACAGCGTCGCCAATCTGTGAAGGTTCCTTCATGGGTACCCCACCATCGCGTCGGTGTCGAACGCAATGCCCATTTGAGCACATCAAATTGTTGGTGCTCTGGTACTGCGCTTTCAAACTTCTCCAGGAATTCATTTACTATTGTGAGCTCGTCATACACCAGCAGCTCACGGTCCTGAGCTTTAACGCAGTACATGCACTTTGTCAGCATATTGCAGTTTAAAGTAGTTGCCCTGTTCATTCTGTTCCACCATTGCTCATCTTCTTCCTCTGAATCATCGGTGTATGGTCCCGTGTAACCCTGTGAAATACTCCATTCCTCCATTACCTTACCCTTTATTGGCCCTTGTGCGGCAATTTGGTAGATGCAATTCAATGCTTCGTCCTGCTCATCGTCACGCACAGGTTCCAAGTAGCGGGGTCCCTCAGTTGGATCTAGCAGAACAACTACGCAGCACGACTTATTCTCAAATATCATCTTCCTCTGCTTGAGATTAATAATCCCATTCATGTCTATGGCCCAGTCTATTCCCAACAACACAGGGTACGGGCTTGTTTCGTCCACTATCTCAATAACTTCAAAGTTCGTTCTAGTGCTTGCACCATCCAGATCTACGGTGATTCCTTGCAGCCTACCCATGGGCAAGATCTTTTGTTGATTTGCCATCCGTAATTGGATCGGAGACCATTGGAGTGGGGGTTTGCCAATACGCTCCAACATTTGCTTGGGAAAGACATTTGCATCTGAACCGAGGTCCAGAATTGCCTGATCCATCTCATAGTCGCCAATTCGTGCAGTTAACCGCATTTCTTGTCTGATCCACGACGTATGGCTCCCAATTCGTCGGACTATGCGAGGTTATCCCCATCCTGCGTATTTGTTAATTACCTCCTGCAATCCTTTCACTGCCCTATTATCGCAAAGTAACTTCATACAGGTTTCTATGAAAGTTGTCAACATCGAGGGACCTTTATATGGCTCAGACTGATCCCCTTCTAAGGTTGCACCCCTCCTTAGTACCATATTTACATTAGGTTCTTCATCGTGTGGTTAGGCCCTTATCATCTGGACATTCTGTGTCGTCGTAGGAGGTGTTGCCCCTTTTTTCGTGAATATGTTCTAGCAGCATAGGGAAATCTAGCAGTTCATGGTCGAATTGCTCGCAATAGGGACATGATACTCGAGTTGGATTTGTGCAATCCTGCGCGTAATGTCTCGATCCTCCACAATTGTAACAAATTAGTTGTCCTCTACCTCTTCCTGGTCCCATTCCGCCCCGTCCTCGACCCCATCCTTGGAATCCACCGCGTGCAAACGTTGCAACTGGGTTTTGAACTCGCCCCATAGTCTGTATTCGGTAGGCAGATGCCTGATCCACCAACATCCGACAACCTCTGTCCTCATGACCCACCGATCTACAAAAGTTGCAAAAGCATTGTTGGGCGGTCTTATTGTATTTCAGCAACAGGTGGCAATTATCCGTGTTGTGTTTTCCTCCTACTTGACAGATTGTGCACCAGAGCGAGGCGATCACGCTCAGCCCTGCCTGTGCCTCTGGGTGCAATGATGTTGGTCCCCCTGTGACCACAAGATTCACCGCGACTGGATAATGGTCTTTATCATGTCCCTGGCCCCTACACTTAATGCACCAAACTTCTTCCCGGCCTTCTGGCGCCTAGTCTTGTTTTAACTTTTGTATTTCCAAACACAAATTTTGGACCTGCGCTTGGATTTTCTGAACTCCCAACCCTGGGTCCTGTACCAGGGTTTCGTGCAGCCACATTGCTGCCTCCAGCGCTTCTGCTTGGGTTGAGATCTTCTGTTGTGACAAAGCCAATTTTAGATATGGCGTTAGTGATGCGATAAACCAAGTGCAGTGTTGTGCATCCGTCAGGGTCATGTTGGCTTCGCGAATAGTGCTTTTTAACCTCTGATCCAGATCCCATGGGGTCTCACCAGGCATCATCGTGATTTCTTTGAATCCTACAATCGACTGCAATTCCAATTTTGGCCAGCTGAACTCCTTCTTTAATTCAGTGTAGATGTCCACTATCCCCGCCGTTGGGTTGATGCCTAAATACTTCATATACCATGTTAGCGCTCAGTCCTGCAGTGTGCTGACTAAGGAAACTTTCTTGATATTATCATCTGTGATCTACTGCGCGTTCCATACTAAATTCAATACAAACCAAAACTTTTCCGGATCTTCACTTCCTGCTCCCTTGAATATTGGTAACTGGATGGCGCTCGTCATTACTACCGTCCTGATCTTTCGTCACTCTTTCCTCTAACGTCCCTGCCTTTCACACCAGACACCCCTTAGGCAGATCCCGGTCTCGGCAATGGAACCATTTGTTGGCTTATTTGGGCTTGACCCAGGTTTGGAAGAATTATTTAGCCAAACAAATCCCGTAGCTACCGGCCCTTTCGACAACAGCCCGTGAAGCGCGGACTAAGGTCTCACCTGAGGTAGCAAGGGAGGGTGTTGGAACCAGTTTTCCACACCCTGGGGATGTCTTGGATGTGGTTTTGGGCTCGCGCACTGTTCTGCAGCCTCGCGCTTCACCAGATCTGCGCAGATTTGAATACCCTTATCGTGCTTATCACAAATTGAATCACTTATTACTGGTTTGATCTAGTTAAAGCGGTCTTTAAGCAAACATTTATTACTTTTGGTTACTCCATGCATCAAGATTAACCCAGATCACATGTATTCAACAATAGAAATTGCAGATATCATAACAGTTCGTTATCATAAAAGAGTAAAATCACAATTAGCACAAAATTCAGAAGAAACTTATCTTTATTATCAATCTCCAACAATACATCTAGATCCACCCTGCGCACTCAGCTATAGGGGTCCACGCACATAACTGCGAACTTTCCAGGCCTCTGTGCACATAGTTGCAGAGCCTCTACCTTCTACCCTACTCCCTCGACTCGGACTTACAGACGCTTTCCAGCTATGGCCTTTTAGAACTCATTACATTCCATCTTTTTACAGAACTGCCTTTCCCTCATAGAGCCACGCTCTATTTATACTATCGCTTGGCCCGCAATCCCTCTGCGGGCCGACTTTATTACTATTTCTTTACATTATTTTTGGGTGGACTACCCTTTGACTCAACCTACTATAGTTCCCGCTCCACGCTTTCCACGGAGTCTTTTAACCTAATATTACCCAAAATTCCTGGCTTCGCACCCCATACTCGTTCCGCGGGGCTTTCGCTACCCAACAGTGAACGTATCAAAGACTATTGGAAATTAGAGAGACTTTAAGAGGAATAAACCATGAGGAGAAGGTACTTTGAGCTATCATGTCAATACATAAGTATGACTTTGATTTTTGTAATTATTTTTGTTGTTAATAGAACCTCCTATTCCCCCCCCCCCCCCCCCCCCGCGCATTTTATCATGTTGATATGATGCTATTGTTTGAATGTAAACAATTTAATCCCCTTGAATATTGCAAGTAAATTAGAAAGGTATTGTTTTTCTTAAAAGTGGTATCTAGGGTTTTATAACTTGTAAATTAGGAAAGGTGTTTTTCTTGTCTTGTGCACATGATTTGTGGAGTGAGTACCTCCCCCTCTTACTCATTTGTTCAACTTTGGAAGAGTTGAATGGGAGAACAATATTCACTTGTTCCTCTCTTTCACTCTCTCTTGAAACCTTATATAGATTTCTCACTTGTTTAACATTCTAAAGTAAAACATATTATGTATTACTAGACCTCTAGTCAACTAGTGGGGATCAAGTAATACAACCATATGTAAAACCCATTAACAATTGTCTCTTATGCTTGTTGCTTTCTTATTTTTGTTTTGTCAACGTATAGTGTTTTCCATGATTGTATATGGTTGAGGTTGCAATCCTTTTCTATTAATTCATCCATGTTGGTTCCTTGTGCCCTTTGGGTGGATGACATGGTCATTCTCTTTCTTCTTTTGTTTCTTTATTATCCCTCATCCCTACCATGATTTTGATAACGAAAGAAGAGCAATATAACAGGATATAAGAGATAGAGCATATACAACATATGTGTTTATAGGATACAACCAAGATATTTCATTAATATATATGCAACATTGCAGGGCTTTAGGAAGCTTTTGTTCCTTAGTATCCTCAATTGAGGCAATAGCAAAGCATACACTTATGAATGTATACAATATTAGGACACAACTTATACAAAGTTAGAAACATTGAAAGCACACTTGAAGACTATTTGGGATGCGATGTCCAAATGGTGAGGCTCATCCTTTATTTATACAATCCTGGAGTTTGACTAGAAGAATCTTGCTTAGTTAGTTCTAGATTGGAATCTACAGAAAAGAGATTTGCATAGTAATAAAAAATCGTCCTATAAATCTTAAGAGAATTTACACATTGGAATTTAGGACAACCCATAGAACAAAATATTGTATTAAAAAGATATTACATAGTGGAGTTTTAGGACAACCCGCAGAACTGAATCTTGTTCTATAGTTCTAAAAAGATATTACATGGTGGAGTTTTAGGATAACCTATGGAAATTATACAATGCTCTTTATTATAGTGGATTTGTGATCCCACCATGCTTTTTTAGTCATCCTCATCAAATGAAGTTAGTGTTGAAATTGTAGCAAGAAAAGACTTCATTTTATTAGTGTCTTAGTCAAATGGAGAAAATTCAATTTTCCACATCAATAGGATGACTTGGATTGCAATTAGCTAGAGTGACATGGCCTTGTCTACTAGTTAAGTCAGTAAATTTGAGTTTGTAGGCTAGAAGTAGAGTTGTGCAAGAGTTGATTTCTAAGATCTAGCAATCCAATTGAGTTATTGTGAATTGAACTCAATTAATTGAGCTCTAGTCATTAGTTGAGTCAGTTGAAGGCCAGCTGAGTAGTTATGATTGTTGTTAACTCACTGATCTCTCAGTTAACTAGTCAATCAACTAAAAATAGACCTAATCATGCATGGAATTCAAATTTCCTAGTTGAGTGGATGGAAAAGGCACTTTTGTTTTATAATTGTATAATGTTGAGTGTACAATGCTTTTGTACTTAGCACGTGATCAATTACCCTTGGATTTGTGTAAGGAAATGGGATTTTCCCTATTTTTTAGGAGCTTAATTCCTTCAGGATTACGAAAGGAAATAAGAGGTCAGTTGAGGGTTGAATTGGCTAAGTGTTGCCCAAATCAAGTCAAAAAGTAGGAGAACAGTTTCACAATGCAGTGTGTGCTTCAGAGTTGAAGCAATACATTGTAATTGTTTCTCTTTCTCATCTGAATTAATGCAAAGCAACAGAGGGGTTTTTCCCAATTGGGTTCCCTTATAAAATCATCTTGATCCTAGTGTTTTGATGGTTGCATGTTATTGCATGTGTTTCTATCGTGTGTTTTCCTTTCCACATAATAGTAGAAGGAATTTTGGTCTCTTGATTTCAATTCGATTTCATCAGCAGTAGCAAATTTCTTGCAATTTCTATAGTTAGGAGAAAGTCTCTTAGATCATTGATGTCATATATCCAGTGAGGAGCGTACATGTTGAAATTTCTAAAAAATGGTGACATGTACATGCTCGAAACATATTCATCAGATGGGATTGTAGTTTCACCAAAGAAATTACTTCGAACTTTAAAATGAGGATATCCAGGAGGTTCTTCATGGGTTAATTCAAGTTCTAATCCTTCATATTTGATTTGAAATTGGAACCATGCTTCTGATTTTGTAGCTTCTTCCATATCTTGGTGCAACAAATATATGAATTGTGGTGGAGTTAAAGATAAAACTGACTCATCCCTAGGACAATATATGTACATTACTATTTGAAACCAAGGACTCCAAAGGGAGAAGGGACTTGATATTTCTCCACACGACATATACAAAGTGACATACCTATACTTTTTTACATATCTAAACAAAGTGCAGATCCATATAACTGATATATGGATAAAAAACAAATACATATCTGGTATAAGGGTCATGTGTATGACTACAAATTAATCTAATTGACCTATAGTAGGGATCATTCAGACTCTTATTGACCCAAAACGTTAAAATTTTATGGAGCACTAAAGATGGTAAACAATACAATGCCTGACCAAAACATGACCAACACATACAATATTTACATGATTGACATATTAATACACAACACCAACCAAATGGAGTAGGAGGAGGAGGATGTGTGACCCAATCTTCTCGAGACAAAACTTTAATATTTGAGAACTTTCTTCCTTCCCTTGTCATTATATCAACAACACAATTTTCTCACCTCACTTTATATTGAATAGTAAAGTCATATTCATCTAGCCAAAGGCTCCGTCTGAGAACTCTATTATTTATTTGTTCAAGCAATCTTTTATTGGTTAATATGTCTTTCATATGCTTTAAATCTGCCCTTAATGTAAAACGAATTGGTTTATGAAACATTCTAAATCTCTTTATCCCATGATTTCCTTGTGGGAGGAGGGATAATTAACTTGTACATTTTTTAATGTTCCTCGTGCATACATACAAATTTCTTCTCTTTTTGAATGTTTTTGTAAAAGAAATCCAACCCAAGTTTCATCAGGTTCATCGGGTTCTAATATAAATGGAAAATCAATATAAGTTAGATGCAAGCTTGGGAGGTTTTTAACCTTTTGTTTTATGGTCTGGACAACCTTTATCATCTGATCAATCCACTGTATTCCTAGATTTAATCATTGTTGAAGACACTTGACATCTACATATTGTTTTTCATAGAACTGTCTGATATAATTTATGCAACCCAAAAATATTTGTAGTTGCTTTTTGTCCATTATTTCATCTGGAAATTCTTGAAGAGCTTTCAAAACATGTTCTTGTAGCTCAACTCTGCCTTGGGTAAGAATCAGGCCAAGATATTCAATCTTGGTTTTCCCAATCACAAATTTAGAGGGAGAGTTGGACAAGACTAAACCATGATCATAGACCCTTTTATGGACAATGTTCAAATGATGTTTGTGTTCCCTGGCATCTTTTGAACAAACAAGTAAGTCATCAATATAAATGATAACAAATTCAAGATCTCAAAAGATATCTTCCATCCTCTTTTGGAATTCAAAAGGTGCATTCTTCAAGCCAAAAGGCATGACACACCACTGGTATTGTCCAAAGGGGACTACAAAAGCAGTTTTGAACCGATCTTGAGGAACTATTCCTATTTGCCAAAATCCACTTTTTAAATCAAACTTGTTAAAAATATTATTTTGGCCTATTTTTGCAAACATAATTTCTTTTGTAGGAAGGGGATACCTGATAGGAAATAATGCTTCATTTAAGGCTTTGTAATTTATAACAAGCCTTTTCTTTCCTCTTTTATGTTTAGAGTGCTTATTTACATAAAATGTTGGGCAAGCTCAAGGGTTTTTCCTTGGCTTTATTAACTTTCATTGCAGTAATTCTTCAATCTCTTATTTGTATAAATGCACTTCTTGCGGTGACATTGAGTTTGTTGATGCTTTTTATGGTTCCCATTAAATACTTTTGTATAAGGAAGATCTAAAAAATATTGTTCCCAAGACCAAAAGGCATCTGGATATTTTGAAGTGCAATTTTTTCTTAGCTTCTCCGTTATTTCTTTCAATTCTTCAATCCCATGTAGTTGTGCATGCCTGGCAATCTTGTTTGTCTTAGACAAATTTTCAATAGATTCCTCAATGGGACTGGGTTGCTTATCAAATATATTGATTATAAAGTCACTTTTGCAGGCTACCTTAACAACTTTTCCTTAAATATGCAAAATAGTAACATCACTGTCAATAGTAAGTGGTTTATGTCTTCATACAAAATCCTGGCAAAGGCGAATATCAGAGCCAACATCAAAACAATATAAGTTTACACTAGTGTTATATCCATTTATAAGCATTGGGCAATCTGGATCAAATGCTTTGATTGTCGTGAGTTTTATTAACTGCTCTGAAATGAGCCTATGTCAACTGCCTGTAGTAATACGAAATAACATTAAATTTTGCATAAATATTCATTGATCTAGTGTCTACCTAAGCATCTAATAATATTGCTTAATGCCTTTGACTTTTATTTCAACTGAAATAAAAAGTCTATCATCAAGCCCCTTAAGTTCATGAACTGTATGGTTGTGATGCTCATGTTCATCCTCGTTAACATCTTTCTCTTGCAACTAGTTTGTAATCTGTGATGTTAGTAAATCTATAAATTGTTGTCATAGCTTTGAAAGCTCATATATATCTTTTTTGACAAATAGTGTTAACTCATCAATTCTTCTTTTCTTTTAATTTAAAATCATTATCTTTAAGTCTTATCTTCTTTACTAGCCATACTTTTGTATCATCATGAGAAGCTTCTTGTTTTCCTTTTAAATTTTTTTTGCTAAGAATCAAGAAGATGCACGTACCTTGGTTGATCATCTTGGATTCCTTGAGATATATTTTCTTCATCAGTAATTTATTCTTCTTAAGTGGAAATAACTAGACGAGATCAGGTGGAGGGGAGATACACCTATCATAGCTATCCACCGCGCTAAGTTGTTGGAGTGCTTGTATATGATATTCTAGTGATTGAATTTGGCTTTGGTAGTGGTGATGCATAGCAAAATATCTAGGGGTGAGAGAGTGTTGGAGACAATATAAATGAGCAAGAGACTATTGAACAGAAGTAATATTAGAAAATATAAAACAATATGAAAGAAAATATTCTTCAAAATGAGTAGATGAAGCTGATAATGTAGCTTGGGATAATTGGTGTTGAAGTTATTTTGCTTCATTTTCAAAGAGACCAGTTACAAAAAAATATTCTCCTTTAGATCAATATTGGGAAACTTCTTTCCATTAAGCAGGTTCATATGCATTAGTGAAGATATCCACAAGCTTCTTTTGATATTTGGATTTTGGATTTTGTGAGAAATTTGTAGCCCAATGACCTTTCTTCTTACATATGTAATAGATAGAATTGTTTGAAGGAATCTTCATTCATTTAAATAAGACTTTTGGTCTAGTGGATTGTTTTTATCCTTGTTGCCTCTAGAATTTGCGGGATTTTTTATAATATTGTGGAGTCGAAAATGAACAATGTTGATTGCGCTGGACTATATTATTCTTTTGTTTCTTTTTGCAGCCAAAATGATATGTTTTTTCATAGATATCACACATTTTTGGATTAAACCCCAGTTGCTTCTTAACATTCTTTTGAATTTTTCGGGATAAACATGATTTTTCGAGGGCTTGTATGATAATATCATGCAGACTCGCTAATGACAGATTTTCAATATGTAGTTTATTCAAATCAAGATATTCACGAACAAGATCTTGGATTCTTAAGGCATAGATGCAATATAATGCCTTAGATATGCAACATTGTTTGGGCCAGGGGTCTCATACAAAATATTATGTGTTATATATAAAATTTTGGAAGTTGTTCTATGTTGTACAACGGTTGAGACATATATAACTTGACAAAATGATATGTTGGTGGAGGAGTCAAACCATAAGATTATTTGGATAAGGCTTTAGATAGTTCTTCTATAGGCCCATCTGACTCCATTATACCAATTTTATCATCACGTTTTAATATACCCCACCACATTTCGACAACTCTAGTAAAACCCCATGTGATTCTTAAGGCCAATTCTTGCTAGAAAACACAATTTTTATATTGAGCCTTATGTGTCAAAGCCCATGCATTCAATTTTTGAATAATCATAAGAACCTCATCCTTTGATTTGAAATTTAGATTAATCATTGGAGCAACATCTTGGTTTTCTTTTCTCCACGCAAGATAATTTTCTATATTCAAAGGATCAAAAGGAACTTTCTTTGAATCATATCCATATTTGTTTTTACACCATTTTTGCCAAGTAGACTCAAAAGGTTATTGACCATAAGTTCTTGCAATTTTAATATCAAAAATTTCAAATCCATTATGCTCTCTTTTCCCTGAAGATTCAACTTCTTCATGCTTCACTCCAAACATTTTAATATCATTAATCTTTCTTTTAAGGAGGATGTGTTTCTCTTGTGCTAATATGAGAGCATCATTTATTTTGCTATGTTGAGGACTGAGCTATTTGAGAGCTAAGTCTTTGGAGTCAGACTCAGAATAATGGAGTTTGAAAATTTACCTTTCAAATTCAGAATAATCTATAGGAGAACTAGCCTCAGATGACATAGGAAGGAATTTCTTGAGATATACAAGAGCTTCTATAATAATTTCTAATTTTCCATTTATATCTTTTGATACCTTTTCTTGCTAACTATTCATAGCAATAATTAAAGGATGAAGCTCTGCTAAATGCTCTTTTGTCTTGATAACATCCTGATCCATATCATCAATATTTTGCATTAGGAAATTAGACTCATAATTATTGTAATTTTGAAGCTTGATTGAATTAGATGGCTCACTATCTGATGGTCTTCTATAATGTAGACATTCAAGATCAGAAATTAAAGTACCATCTTTGAATTTAGGAGCATATTTTCATGGACCAAGTTTTCTTTCTGGAAAATATATTCTCTTCTCATCTTCACTTTCTCTTGGTAAACTAATCATCTTCATATCTCTAATAGGAATGGTTATCTGGAGACATTAATTGCAATTAGGGTGTTGGCCATTATGCTGATTAGAAGATGAAGAGCTTTCTACAACTTCGTAGGTAGGCTTTTTAGGAAGAGTCTTGCTTCTAGACGATTCTAGGCAATATGTACATGTATATGAAGGGGTTAGCCTATGAGACTCGATGCGACTCCTTAATGAATTTGAAGCTATTTGCCTTGATGGTTCAAGAATTTTTGGTTTCAAATAACAATGTATAGATATTGTCCTAGGGATGAGTTAGTGCTATCTTTAACTCTACCACAATCCATATATTTGTTGTACCAAGATATGGAAGAAGCTACAAAATCAGAAGCATGGTTCAAATTTCAAATAAAATACGAAGGATCATAACTAAAATTAACCCATAAAGAACCACTTGGATATCCTCAATTTAAAGTTCAAAGTATTTTCTTTGGTGAAACTGCAGTCCCATCTGATGAATATGTTCCAAGCATGTACATGTCACCATTTTTTTAGGAATTTCAACATGTACGTTCCTCATTAGATAGATGACATCAATGATTCAAGAGACTTTCTCCTAACTTCATTTGATAAGGATGACTAAGGAATCATGGTGGGACCAATCAACCACTATAATAAAAAGTTTTGTATCATTTTCATGGGTTATCCTAAAACTCCATTGTGTAATATCTTTTTAGATTCAGTTTCGTGGGTTGTCATAAAACTCCAATGTGTAATATCTTTTTAGTACAAGATTTGGTTTTGTGGGTTGTTCTAAACTCCACATGTAATATCTTTTTAGATATATAGTACAACATTTGGTTCTGTGGGTTGTCCTAAACTCCACTATGTAAAATCTCTTTAGATTTATGGAATGATTTGTTATTACTTTGCAAATCCGCTTTCCGTAGATTCCAATCTTGAATTGACTAAGCAGGATTCTTCTAATTAGTCTCCAAGATTGTATAAATAAAGGACGAGCCTCATTTTTTGAGTATCGCATCCCAAAGAGTCTTTAAGAGTGTCTGTGCTTTCAATGTGTCTAAGTTTTGTAGAAGTTGTGTCCTAAAAGTTTTATACATCAGAAGTGTATGCTCTCCTCTTACCTCATTTGAGGATCCTGAGGAACAAAAGCTTTCTGAAGCTAAACACATATGTTATATTTGATCTATCTCTTGTATCCTATTATACTGCTCTTCTTCTGTTATTGAAATTTGTGACTTGCGTACCATTGGTTATCATGTCTAATATCCTAGTGAATTAGTATAAGAGCCAATCGTAAGTACTGGAGCAGTGTGCTTTGGTAATATAACAAGGGAGACGTGAAAGCTTGAGAGTAAACATGAATTTGGTGACTCTGTTGTGGGCTATTTCCGAGGAGTCATACATTTGCGGCCAGGTGTGCCAGTGTTGATCTTGACTCAAGTTGCAAGTGCATTATTTCTTTCTTTCTCTTATAAGTCTTGTTACCTACTTGCCCAATATTGTGCAAATAGTCTCAGTACAAGAAAATGGTTGGTTATGACCTTGCTGAAAGCTCTAATTCTAAAAAACCAAGTTCTTATATTCCTAAAATCCTTAGTAATATTAGCCATGATAAATTATATGAGTCTCGTGTCAATACTAGAAAATTCCATCCCAATCCTAATTAGGAATTACCTCATATTGTAGTAGAAAAGATCTATGATTTGTCTTTATTTCAGTTTTATGCTGCAAGCTTATTATGTTTCACTTCTGTCAATGTCCCTATATCTCCCACCCAACCCATTTATCAAATTCCAAAAATATAAGAAAATGAAGAAAAATGTAGTGACATCTACTCCCCAAGGAACCTCATGGAAGAGGATGTATATGAGGTGTGAGATTATCTTATTTTTCCTTTTTTTAGGTTTTTTTTTCTTTTCTAACTCCATCTCCTCTCCTCCTCGGGGAGTAGATGTCACCAAAATTTTCTTTGCTTTCTAATTTGGGAAAGCATCTCATTTTTACTTGATTGTTGGATTGTATTTTTGTACTTAGTCCCAGCTACTTATGACATGTACATGTGAATATAGGTATCACACCTTTGCCATGTAATATTTTTAGATGAATGAAAGTATTCTACCCTTTACTATGCATGTTTTGTTGTTTACTATTACTATTTACTTGTTGCTTCCTTTCAATGGCTAGACTTGATGTTCTTTGTATTTATAGTTTAGTTTCTTTTTCCTTTCAATAGTTAGACATGTTTTTCTTTTGAAATTTATCTATTGTTTCCTTTTAATGGTTATATTTGTTTGCTTTCATGGTTTGGTTGTTCGTTCATTTGTATTAGCTAGACAGATTCTCTACTTTCTCAACATATTTTTCTCATTATGCATTCATTGCTTACTCACCTTTATTTTCTATCCATTTTATTACTTATCACTATATTCCCAAGTGTGTTTATTGCGGTTCTTCACTGGTGTCTTGATGTTTGGGTAAGAGGACCTCCGTGCTAGGAAATTGGCTAGACCTTGGCACTTAATGGATATCTCTCCTCATGTCAAGGAATGGGATTATCCAATATTCTGCAATGGGATTATCTGATATTTTGCAATGGAATTTCACCCCATCATCACATTTTTATTATTGTTGTTGCACACTTGTTATTCTTCTTTTATCTTTACCTTGATTCCTCCTACTTACCAGCTTCTCCTATACATAAAACCTCATTGCTACTCCCTCCATGACAAAAACTCTTAGCATGGGGAAAATATTTAGTTTAGGAATTTTACACTCGGGCCTCACCATACAACCATCCCTTGATGAATAGTTGTATGTGTGACATTTTTAGTGTGCTCTCATACACCCAAGTCCCGTGGATAACATAAGGCCTCCCACTTTACATGATGATTAATTCATGTTGTTTAGCCTTCCTTATGTTGCTCATTTTGCAGGTCTAGACCTATGAGTGTGGTTTGCCCCTTTTTTTATGCATAGTACATGGTTAAGGTCTTTAGCCTTTTAGTCTAGATCACTATTAATCATTGTTTGGCCATTTAGTTTTTACCCTTCTAAACCATCTTTCTAATCGGATCAACCTTGGCATGCATGCTCACACGTGATCCCTTGGTTATTTAGAGATGCCTTGAGAGGTTTCTAATGTTCTCATATCTATTTGATGGAGCATAAAAAGGGCTTACTTGGTCAAAATTGGGCTCGTCTTTTGTTGGAATGCTTGTTTTGCTTGATATTATATATTATTATTCGATTCACACACCTCTTCCACATATCAACCTAACCTATATAACATAAGCTATGGCTCACTTATGGAAATAATGTTTATGTGGTCAAAATTTTGGATTAGTAACCATTGAGAGAGGACTTTTTCTAATTGTTAGTTTTCCATCTTTTCAATGCCCTCATGTCGCTCCCTTTTTCTACAAGTACCCTTTAGTTTGTTTTGTTAATGAATCCAATTCTTGTTCTCTCAAGTGTCAAACCTTTATTGAATTTATGTTTCAAAGACCTATAATCTTCTTCTCAAGCTCAAGGTGGTTGGAGTGATTGTTTGAAGTGATCCAATGTCAACTAGAGGTTTCCCTCATAGGAAAACTCTCCCTATTAGTTTGGTTCCCATCGCTCATCACAACAAGACTATTTTGCACAGCATAACAATAAATAATAGTAAATCAATATGTGCACAAAATATATACAAATTTTTACAAATTTATACAACAACCCAACTTCGTTATATTAATCAAACTAATAATACAATGGTCTAGGGCTCTCGTACCAGGGAAAATGGCTCTCATACATCCATTGATACAAGACAACAACAACTAGGGCTTGGTGTTTGTTGTGATGACAACCAATATACCCTGAACAAAGTACTATGACCATCAAGCTCATTTAGAAGTCCTCACAACTACCTTGGTCGTACCGTGTACACATTTGCCCCGTCCTTCGGCTCCTAATCTGCAAAAACTCCAATCTGCCTCTATCAATGAACCAACTCCATTAGGTCATTGAAGCCAACTTCACCTTCCCTGTAATTGATCATTAATCCTTCAATGCATCAACATATCAGATCTCTTGTTGAGTTGTTCCTAACTTTGTTTGTGAAGAACTCTTAACTGCCCACTGTTCTTACTCATCTCTTTTGGGAATTTCTTCCCACTAGTGACTTCTTGTATTGCTTGATGAAGACACACTTAGGGCTGGAGGGTTTCCCACTATCACTATTGAATGTCCTTATTCAACAATGGATTTAGGGCATGTAGAACTACCTAACTTATGTTGTAGACGTCCTTCTCCACAAGGGCAGTCTAGGGCTACAAACTGCACTTTGCTTATCAGACCTTTGAGCTCTTCTTCTGCCACTTCTAAAAATCTCTTAGTCCTTCAAGAGACTTATTCCCTAGGGCTTGAAGCAAGCCTCTACAATCCTCCACAAGTTTTTCTTTAGGCTGCTCCAACTCTACCACTTCTAATAAGCCTAAAGTCCTTCTTAGGTCACTGCAGTTAGGGCTCATATTTGGACACTTTCACACTGCCCTCCAATAGTCCACAAGTGTCCAAACAAAACATCAACAATACATACCTCTGTTTTGTAGCGTCCTCTCAGTGGTTAGGGAATCCAACCACTCTAATTACCCTTCCTCTTAGCTTCTAACAATCCTACAAAAATTGTCCTCTTACATCCACCTACAAATCACATCAACTCAAGAAGCGTTGCTCTTCTTGACATGACACATAAGAAACTGCTGATGTAATTTTATCCTTAGGATGTCCACAAAATGTTGTCCAAATTGTACACCTACATCCTCTAGCAATAAGTCATCACAAACAAGAGGAAACACATACCTTTCCCTCCAACGTACCGATGGTCCTCTTGTTCTAGGGTAGTGTGTAAACTTAAGGTATGGTTAGGGTAAAATAACATACCTAAATCATACTCCAGACCAACCCAAACACATGCGTTCCCCTCATTTTAGTTGTGTTGTCCATCCATCAATTGTGGCCTATTGTGAGGGAGCTCTTAGGCCTCTCAGCCTTCTCCAAAGGAGACACAAAACCTCTGCAATTGCTTCAGAACCCTATGGCCTAAACACAAGAGGGAAAACAATCACAAAATATGCATAGATAATCTCTCCTTTTTCGCTTATAGCTTGTGGCCTGCCTCCTACCCATAATTCAGACTACAGAACAGTCAAGAGAAAATGCAACTAGCTGCCCTTTCTCTCCTTCACTTGAAGACTTCTCCACCTGTGACTAGACTAGAGAACCTTGTGATTATTTCTCCATGGATGTGCTTATTTTGAGGCCTAACTCGCTTCTTATATATATAGCATCCTCTTGAGTGCAACATACAACCATAAAGGGCATGTTCACACTAGGCCGACCTCATCTAGTAGGTCTCTTCACCCATGTTAACCTTCCAAATTTTGTTTCTCTATCTTGACACATTCTTTTTAAGTTCTTGAAGTTGCCCCTAGCTCCTTTAGGGCTGACCCTTCACCTCCATGTGTCAAACCTTGGTTTCTCTTAGTGGTTTCACACCCACATGCTTTGGAGCAAAGCCCACAGGCTTAGGTTTGAAGCCCACAAAACTATTTTGTGTGCCCATTCCTCCAAATCCCACTAGCCTTGGGTTTGGAGTACCTCCCAGGCTACAAATCTCAAAAAGTAGAACATACAACTAAGGGCACACTTAATCTTTTATTCTTGGTAATATTTGTGTGATTATGTGGCTCGCCTAGCATTATAATATTGCTTTGTTTCAAGAGACAATTTCCACACATTTTTCAAGAATATAAAACACTTTGCAGTGTTATGGGAGGTCCAACTTTATGTGGCTCCTTACTTGGGTGATGTAGATCTTCTTCAACCCAAACAACATCGATATCTTCCTCCTTTTAGTTCAATTCAATTTCTTTCCATTTCAGTAGCTATAATAAAATTCTTTAGAGGAAAACTATATTTACTCTCTAGTTATATATTACCTTTCTAGCTATTAAAACCCCCTGAAGCCCTGATTGAAATACCTTTTAAAAAAAATAACAAACATAGGTTAATTTTTAATTTTAATTTTTTTCTTTTTCCAATTAAAAAACTGTAATTTCATTAAATTAAAGAAACGATCAAAATTGCATTCTATATATACACACCTTCTGTGTTTTCATGATGTTTTTTAAAAGTTGTTGTGTGAGCGAAGTAATCTTTTACATAATTTCCATCTTTTGTCCAAAATTTACAAAAATATTTTTTAAAATAATTACAACAAAAATGGTGTGAAATGGGATTTCCACCATGTTAGGAGATGTGGTGTAGTAGGCTGTAAAGCAGAAAATTAACTACAAAAAAAGTCATTGTATTGGAATTTGATGTCCTTTCTTCCCCAAGCAAGATGGTCCCTATATGACCTATGGTAAAAATTAGATTAATTTCCATCTCGTTGCTCCTTGATTCACGAAAGACGTTGTTCCATTGTCGGACCCTCTTTCTAGAGACGATCTGCTACCCTATTCTATTCCCGAAAGGAAAAAAAATTGAGTCCTTGAGCTGCTTTGTTTCTTCCAAAATAGGCAGGGTAAGATGTTTCTGCAAGATTGAGTTTGTTGAGCCAATTAATTATTAGCATATAATCCCCTTATACTTGTATCTATGTGCAACCTTTTTCTGAAGCGAAGAGCAACATGTTTTTGCAAGCGAGTATTTTTGCCTCATTGTTTGTCCCTGAACAACCATAGGCTAATACCAACTTGGATTTAAATAAATAATATAATGGTTTGTTTGTGTTCTTTCCTAACCTATCCCCTAATTTCTTGATTACTCTTTACAACTGAGTGGCCACTCTGTTCGCTTCATCTTTCCCCTTAGTGAAGATGGATCATTTTGTTAGCTTCATGTCCCGCTCTAATTTCCACAATATTAATATCTCATTGAGATCACATCACTTCATCATTACAATGTGTAAAAGAAAAGTGTTACCAGTGAATTATGTGATAATGTAGAGATGACATGAACCCTAACCTTTGCCTATATAAATGCAATGTTTCTCCCCAATTTGATATATAAGAGAATGACATATTGATTGTATTCTACACCTACAACATGTTGGATGTGTAATTTAGGTTTTTGGCTTCTTAAGGTCATTCATGGAGTTTTTCTCTCAGTTTCCATTCTTTTGTTTAACATAAGCACATGGAGAGCTTTTGCTAGTTTTACTTTGGTGAATGTTGTTAATTCAATTGAAGGAAGTGATCTTGCCTAATTAAGTGAGAAGTTAGAAGTAGTATATGTTGAGAAAAGTGAGATATTCATTTTTACTAAACCATACCTCATGTTAACTAACTAGTTGTACTAGTCAACCTACACACTAAGATGTTGGGTTAATGCTTATTAAACTAGACCTGTGATATATTGTATTTGGTTGACGGTTTCCTTAGTCGAACATAATCCAATTAAAGGGTTCATTATGAAAAGCATATCCCATGTGTTATCATGTTTGTTTATAATGGAAATCCTCTAGATGTTGTAACCACTACACAAACAAAAAACTAATGGTTCAAAGTTTATGACATCAACATATTTAGGTGTGCATGTTCCATTTCCTTTATTGATTAGTTAAACAAATGCTTTAGGTTGAATTTTCATGTTCTCCCCTAGTGTATGTGCTTGTTTGTGATGGGATGTTAGCTTTAATGTCCTTTGCTCCTATCTTCATTACAATTGCATATGAATGTGGATAAACTACAATGGTTCCAAAACTCTTATTTTTAACCCCAAGTTGGTGATCCATAGAGGAGTTGATTCTCGCCTTTAGACATTATTCATGCATGGGTTCATTCTTATAGGTTTCACATTGGTCTTTTGTATGTTTGCGTTTGAGTACCCTTTGTTCCCTTGTGCCACATAATCCTACTAAGGTGCATGGGGGCTTCACCTTGTTGACCAATATCTTATCACATTCATTCATAAAGGTGTTTTTAGAATTGTGAAAAATAGAGTCAATGCATAGTAGGTATTGGGGGGAGGGGTGTGGTGGGGAGGGGGTGTAATAAGGGGTATTTCCTCAAATAAGGGTTATTTTTATTAGATATATGTAATGGGAGTGGGGTTCAGCAAAAGGATTTTGGGAAGCTTTTATCAATATCTAGTGAGATTAGAGATATTGTTTAATACCCCATCAACACAAGCATTATGACACATGTTGAATCAATGGAAACCATGTGCTAAGGTGTCTAATAGAGTTAAGTCATTAGAATAATATGTTAATGGAGTAACCTTATATGATATTAAGATTATACATGAAAACGAAAGTCAATTAAGGCGTGATTTTCCACTTTTTTTATTTGATGTCTTAAATATGGAGTCAACCCAAGAAGTTTAAGAAATCATCTCTTCTATAAAGTCCATTGTTGCTAGAAAGACACTCTCTTATAAGGTCCACCATTGAGCATTTGATTATCTAAGAATATTGTTAAAAAATCTCAATAACAAGAGCCATTGTTGTAAAATCTCTAAGGACATTCTCTAAGGTCAATCTCTAAGGAAAATCCTATATGGGTTGACTCTCTTCTCTATGTCATGTACTCAAAATTATTTTATAGAAGTTGCATGCCTCTTAGCCAACCCCTCTCTCCACACATGAGTGCAATGAGATTTGAAACCTCAAATGGTGTGAATCATTGTAATTTTCATCACATGAAAATATTTTGACTCTAATTAAGGGGGACTTAATGTTGAACATGTAATATGAGATAGGATCTTTAACAAAATTTAGGTTTAACAGGTTTTTCTTCATTGTATTTTGAAGAAGCTTTATTTTAACAAGTGCCACTGTAATGTTAATGTCCTTGCTAATAACTTTTTGCATTGAGTTGTTTGAGCTATTTGTAACCCGTTGTATGTAATTTGTTAGATAATGGAAGTATTATCACCAACAATTGTGCATTAGACATTGGGGATCGAGATGTCACGGGAATGGAGGTGCCTGATACTGATTTTGACCTTGATATAAACATAATTTGAAGTTCGTTCTGGTTAACAAGGACCAAAAGAGATCGGGAGCCATCAAGTGACGAGCCAGGCAATTGAGAGATCTAGTGTTAGCAAATTTCTAGGTAGCAATTTTCATGAACCCTCGATATCGATAGGACCTGCATTGTCTATTGGTTGATTAAAATATAAGGATTTGGGAGTTGCTAAGTAATGTAGTTGGGGACCAAGTCTATTGGGATGTTGGGCCATTGGCTATCAAGGGTCAGGAGATAGGGTATCGAGAGGTCATAACACTTATTATCATAGTTTCCTTTTGATATCGATGAAGCTTGATAAGGCAGGTAACGTGGCATGTTGATATGGTAAGTTTGGTGATGTGGATTTAGATGTAGTGTGTTGAAATGAAAGGTTTGGTGATGTGTATTCAGGCATGGCATGATGATATAATAGGTTTGGTGATGTGGCATGTTAGCATGTCATAGTGACGTGTCAAGCTAAGGTGGTAGTTGGACCAATTTCACAGGACTTGGCATGCTCAGGCGTCACTAACATGGCATGCCAACTTGGCAAGGTGACATGGATCAGAGTGCACAACAAGAGGAGCTCAAAGGCAATCAACCAAAGTTTGGGTTGATGGGTGTCAAACATCGAGAATACATTGTTTGCCCTCTTTGATGAATCTTTATGATATTGGTAGAACTTGACATGTCTGCTAACTATTGTAGACATAAGATTGCTAGTGGATGGTTGTATATTGTATGACTAGAGAGCTTGAAGAGGTGATGTGTATAGGCATTGGATGATGTGGCATGCACATGTGGACCTAACGTGTCATCAAGTGGGCCTCAGATGACATGGCACACTAACGTGGCACGTGATGTGGTGATTTGACATAGTGAAGGTGATGTGGACTGAAAGGTACAATCACATCGAGATGGTGGCTAATGGTAGTATAAACTATCAAATATAAGGATTTGGGAGGTTAGGCATTGGGGAAATGAAACCTCTATGTTTTTCCTCCTAGTACTAATAGACCCCAATACGACAACAACTATCGATGAAGTGTTTTTGTCAAATGACAACAACTTATCGATGTGTTGGTTGTCTGGCTATTAGGCATTGGGGAATTTAGACTATATTATTGAAACTCCTTGAGACTGTCAATACCTAAAACTACTGAAACATGATAGGTTTAGCCATGTTGAATACGTGGTAGCTTTTTATGTGGTGAGATGACATGGCTAAGGATGACCACCTGCCAAAAGACTTCACAAAGTCCTCAGAAGTTGGCTTTTGTAATCTATCAAAATTGTAGAAATTTTTAGGGATTGCCCCATGGAATTCGAGGACTGACTCTATGAAGTCTTTGGAATTTAGGGTTTGAAGTCTTTAGCTTTAGCCTTGGTCACATAACTAACATAGGGGCCATGACTAAGAGCTAGCCGAAATGAGTTTTGTGATATCGAGCTATTGGGCCCTAAGGTTTGAGTATTTCATCACTCTCGAAAAATCCTTGATATTAATGGTACCCACATTGTTTATTAGGTAACAAAGGTATTACCATCAACAATGGAGCATTAACATTAAGGATCAATATGTTAAGGGAATGGAACTGTAGGATGTTGACGCAAACCCTCGATATAAACGAAATCTAAAGTTTACATCGGTTAATAGAGAACAAAAGAGTTCGAGGTTTGTCAAGTAACATATGGTGCCATTGAGAGATCATGTGCCAATAAATTTCCAGGTAGCAATTGGTGCGAACCCCCCCTGAGATTGACATAAACTACATTGTTTTTCGAGATATGGAGATAGAAGGATTTGAGAGTTGTCAAGTGATGGGGCCAAGTACTAAGTATTTCAGGATGTCAAGCCATCGATTATCGAGTGTTATGAGATTGGGTATTGGGAGGTCGAAGCACCTGTTATTCGATTTCCTTTTAATACATTCGAAACTTGACAAGGTAGGTACTGTGGCATTTATATATATATAGGGAGAGAGAG
This sequence comes from Pinus tabuliformis, assembly GCA_031772625.1. Taxonomy (NCBI): domain Eukaryota; kingdom Viridiplantae; phylum Streptophyta; class Pinopsida; order Pinales; family Pinaceae; genus Pinus; species Pinus tabuliformis. The sequence continues at coordinate 162,276,163 of CM062811.1, forward strand.
AGAGAGAGAGAGATCCCATCCAACTTTTTGCCCTCTGTATTTCCCTTCGTACATCCCTCCCAATGAGAATGAGCTTGTTCACCATACTATAATTTTAATTTGGTATTCATTATACTATAACTTCAATTTGGTCGGACTTACAATGTCTTAATTTCTATTGATTCACACAAGAGGGACATTGTTGGGCATGGAATCCCCCCAAGGCATGTTTTGGGGCTCAAAGCCCAAGTTTTGACTTGACATGGTTGTAAAGACCCCGCGAATTGCCGGCGCAGAGCGCGAAATGTATGTTAGAGTCATAGGGCTGTCTGCCCTAAAGTTTCGAATGTAATTTTGGCCTACCCATGGTCTGCAGACCATGGGATTGTATAAATAGAGTGAGGCTCTAAGTTGTAAAGGGAGAGAAGGTTTATGAGTGTGTCTTGGGTCGTAGAGTAGGAAAAAGGCTCTGTAGCTGAGTGCGCAGAGGCCTAGTTGTTTGCAGTTGAGTGTGCGGACCCCTGCAACTGAGTGCGCAGGGCGGAGTCAAGTCTGTAACCGGAGAAGAGAATAATAAAAGAAGTTTTATCCAAATTCTGTGTATCTATTCTTGAGTTATTATCTATTATTATGAATTGCAATTACATTGTTTACTTACTGCGCGCACTTGTATGAAGGATTTATATTCCTAAGTATACTTTACACATGCAAGTAAGCTAAGTTAATCAACTAATGGTGAAATACTAGCGAGGACCTGGGTAATAACACTGTTCGGCCCTGAGTAGGGCCCCGCGAAGGCAACACCGCAGGCTGTGAGGAACGGGTAAGAGCGCATAGCAACGTGCACGCAGGGTCAAACCGCGGACCACTTGAACTCATCAGACATCTCCAGGGTGCAGAAACTTGGTTCTAGCACCCTCCCATACTACTTCGGGTGAGACCTCAATCTGAGCTCCCCCGACTATTGCCGAAAGGGCCAGTAGTACCGGGATTTGTTTGGCTAAATCACCTCTAAACTTGGGTTAAGCCCTAATAAGCCAACAAATGATTCTATCACCAGGACCAGGATTTGCATAAGGGATGTGTAGTGTCCTATCTAGGGTGCTAGACTAGGCTATATTTATTATCGACCAGGATGCATAGACTTAGAGGCATGCGTCTAAAGTATATAGACATAAAGGATTATTAGCTAAGTGGTTATGATGGTAGGTCACAGGACTTCTTTACGGAAGATTGAGGTATGTTACCTATCACCAGAACACTTAGGTCACTCAGTTAATCTACCTAATTACCACACTGTCACTCAATTCATTTATCAAATTAAAACACTGTGTATCACTTCAAACCAAGATTTCAATCTCCTTACAAAGACACCATGCACGAAACCCCTGTTTAACAAATACTCAGCATTCACTAATATTCATGCAAGCTAAAGACATCTGGAAATTATAAACATACTTTGAAATGAAAGGAGAGTTCATAACATTGCTTTAGAGGACAACAGAGGATCGAATCCCTTACAGGATACGATTCACGATCCCAGTGATGAACTGTTCAAGCGATATCATAAACATAAACCATACGCATTCGATTGAAATCAACAACCAATTCTAATTACTGTGCATGTCATGTAATACCCTAAGTTGCGAATGAAAAAGGAAATAACAGTATACCAATTTAACACAGGGCCCGTCCGCGTTCCAGAGGTATACTGGACTGTGGTCAACCGATTATAAAATCAACGCAACAAGACAAAGATCGTAACTGCAACTGTGTTCTTGATATTAAGTTCAAACTCTGTTTCAAATGATACAACGATTACCAAAACATTGATTACACATGACTGTATTTACATATGTTTTTACGACCCTTACATTTCGAAAACGAATGTACATTCATGATATGGCTGTTGCCGCTTTTACCATGTCGAGATTTTTAAAATGTTTCTATCCTAAACTGATTTCAAAAAGGAACAAAACTAAATCAATTTAGAATGCTTTGCTGTTGCTGCCTTTGTTGCCAACATGCTATACTTTGACCATTGTTGACCGCGCATGTAGGAGGGTCGGTTCTGCTGTAGGATAGGTATTCGTCCATGCTTGGACATTCTACTTTTCATTCCTACCCTTTGTTCTAGCCCAGCTGTCATGCCACATGTCAAACAATGAACCAATTACAGGATGTTGGAACTTCCTGTAGCCATTTTACCAAAAATTCCTAATTCTTTAACATAAAACTCCTAAATCAATTCCAATGCATTTTAATAACTTTAGGACTATTAACTAATCAATTTTCAAGGGATCTAAGAGATATATGATGGAAAGAAGTAGGCAAATGATATGTTTTAGGAGGAAAAAGGAGGTCATAGGATGGTACCAACAGGATGTCTGATGTCGTGTCACTGGAATCCGAAGAAGAAAGAAATTGAAGGGTGGTTGGACAGAAATATTCACGACTTCGTGGTGCAGGAAAACAGGAATCCACAAGTATCAAAGGAATAGTGGTTAGAGCACTACTTATATACAAAAATCCATGAAATTTTCTTTGCATCCTTCCCCTCTGATTTGTACGAGTGGATCGCAAAGCTAGCAGACAGTCAAGGAAGGTGTAGGCTCGACAAATCGATTGTGTGGACTCCAGAGTTGGTGCGCAGACTAGAAGCATCGGAAGATAAGATTGCGCGTGTTGTGGACCATTGGCTCGATCGAATTATAGGAGGGTTTATCACCGAGTTCGCGGTAGATACTTCAGTCAGCTATAGCGAGGTAGAACGACGCTTCCTCAAAGGACCGTGAGGTAAGTACATTAAATCTTTGAACACATGGATTAAGATGTTATTAAGTGAAAAGCGGGTTATGCGAATAAATTGATGTTTGGGTCTACGCTAAGTGGGAGGATCTATAGAAATGAAGGTAACGGAGAGATAGAAACTAGCCCCTTGATTTCGCCTCGGCAAGAAAGCGAGGAAGAGCTCGCGAAAGTTTCACCAAGAAGTGCGATCAGTCTGATAAGGCAGCGAATTCCGCGCATACCACCTCCACCTACACCACCACCAGTCTCACCATCTTCACCTCCATCTCCGCCCACACCACCTCCGCCACCACCACAGTTCAATATGGTGAGCGCGATAAAATTGCCGGTATTCAGAGGAGTAGGGAACGAAGATCCAGACCAATTTTGGTTCGTGGTAAAAGTTGTATGGGAAGCACAAGGAGTCATGGATGACAATATAAAGAAGGCAACACTGGTAAGCATGTTGCAGGATCATGCACTGACATGGTACATTAAGCACTCTAGTGACAATCCAAATGCAGGGATCGCGGGTATCCAAGCTACATTGAACAAGGAATTTAGCAGGCCGAAATCAGAGACACAGTTGATTATGGGGTTTAAGGAAATCGCGATGCTTCCAGGGGAGACCCCCTGGGAACTAGATTAGAGACTGAAGGGCATGATTCACGAAGCCAACATGACCTTGACAGATGGGCAACACCGCACATGGTTTGTAGCGTCACTAACACCGCATCTAAGGATGGCACTATCGCAGCAAAAGTTATCCACCCAGGCCGAAGCTTTGGAGATTGCAATGAGACTACACGAGACCCCAATACAAGATCCTGGCCCGGGAGTCCAACAAATCCATGCGCACCTGAAAAATTTATGTCTGGAAATGCAGAGTTTGAAAGAGGATAGGACAACTCGCCTAGAGGCGCATGAGGAGGTATGGTGCATAAAGTGCAAGGGACAGGGACATGACAAGGACCACTGTCCAGTCTTTGTGAACTAAATGGCGGGAGGAGGGTCGATGCCATTAAGACCAGAGGCAAAAGCAGGACCGAGCGTGACGCCTACATTATGGTGCGTGATTTGTCAGATAAGAGGAAAACATGCTACAGATAATTGTCATATATTAAAAAAGTATAGGCAGACGTCCCAGCAGTTGTTCTGTAATTTTTGCAGATCAGTAAACCATGACGAACGCACCTATAGAAGTTATGAACTGATGATGGATCAGACCCCTACCTACAGGGTGCAGACCAAAATGCGAGCCCTCGATCAAAATGCAGGGATGGAGCGCATTGGATTTCAGGGGCACGAACGAGGTTGAGGTGGAATGGGGCCATGAAGGGGTCGCAAACAGCTGATTTGCTACAATTGCGGAGGGCCAGGGCATTATGCCCGCGATTGTACAAATCCGACGAGAGCATCATGTCTATATTGTACTCAGTTTGATCATGAGATGGAGGACTGCCCTACACTGATAGCGAGGTTGCGCGATAAAGGAATAATCCAGCCTCCCCCGACTCATAATTTGCAAATGATGAGGTCTGAGCAGCGCGAAGAGGACCCAAATGTAAACATCGTGCTCTGAAGTGGTATCACAACAGGAGATGACAAGGGAAAGCAACCTTAAGAAAGTGCATGGGTTCGCAAGGCTCCCACAAAGGAACTTGAATTTGATTTGGAGCGCACGAAGGAGACATTCATGGAAGCTAAGAAGAGCTTCACAGAGGCCTCCACTTCAGGTAGTAAGGATCAACTAGAACTGGAGATGGATCCTTCAATGCTCACTACCTTTCTGGAGACATGCATGAAGCTGTTGTGCGACAGTAAAGCAATGAAAGGACTGCAAGAACTCAGCACTAGATGTGTTGGACCAGGGGAACCACACGTAGTCTGGAAGCTTGGAAAGCACACATCACGAAAAGGAAGGGAATGAGATTGACTGCACAAATCGGGGAATATGAAATGGATCAAGTGATTCTGGATTTAGGATCGGACGCGAACGTACTGCCAAAGCAGACATGGGAGCGCATGGGTAGACCCGCGTTGCAATGGTCCCTTATTCAATTGCGGATGGCAAACCAACAAAAGATCCTACGGATGGGAAGATTGTAGGGAATAAAGGTAGACATCGAAGGTGCAAGCCAGATTTTGAAGTGATAGAGATTGTTGATGACAACAATCCCTATCCCGCACTACTGGGAATCAATTGGGCCATTGATATGAACTGAGTGATAAACTTGAAGAAGCAGTAAATGATTTTTGAGAAAAAGTCACTGCGTGTAGTGGTACCTTTAGACCCTGTGGAAGGATCGCGCTACACAAAGCCAGTGTGCGATGATGAGCTAGATTGTATCTACATGATAACCGCTCGGGAACAGGATTGGGTAAATCCTACAGCGGATGGCAGGAATTCGTGGGAGCGCGAAAGCTCCTGCACATCGGATTCAGATGAGGAAATAGAATGATGGCAAAACTAGTTACACGAGGTAGCCAAGCTCAATTGCAACATGATAGTAAGATCATTGTGCTGCGTGACAACAGAGGTAAGGGATCTGCCTATATATGACGGGTTAACAACGGTGGATGAATTCCTAAACAAATTTGAAAGGGAGGTGCCAGAACAACAACGTTTTGACGCTCTGAAATGGGCACTACAAGCTACGCCCGTAAGATGGCGGAGTGCGCATCAAAGCCGTTTTGAGAATTGGCGCGAGTGCAGAACGGTGATGCTTGTACGATTTGGAAAGCCTCAGTTGCGGATGGAAGCTAGGTATGATGGACAAAACAGCCTATGCACCCACCTCTCCAGATGGGTACAGGCGTATGGTACACAACTTGCACGAATGTACATCGTCCTCACGATATAAAACAGGAACAACAAGCAGGAGCGGGCACGACGAAGTATGATAAGACCAAGAGCGCCGAAGACTATACATGGGGAAGCCTTTGACAAGATGTGCGAAGTGCCAAACACGGTCCACCATTTGAGACGTACAGACTGGGACCTGCACGTACCAACGGTTCTACGGGCTTATAGGACCATGTGCAAAACCTTGATCGCGCGAGCACTTCCGAAGTTGAAGTATGAAGCAGGGGCTGTAATCCCTATGGAGCGTGCGAAGCCTAGTCTGCGAATAGCATCACCCGAAGATACGACAGCCCGCAAAGCCCAAAACGAAGGAATCACACAACTGCGAGAAACAAAACACATAAGACTTGAGGAAGAAATCTGACAAGGAAACCTTAGACTTCGCGAACTTGAAAAAGACCGAATACGGCTTGTTGTCGCGTAGATTGACACGACAACGCTCAGACCGGGGGCTGTCACTCTGATCCCCGATCCCTCCGTTTAAGCCTGTCTCCCGCGGCTAAGGGGGGTAGTCCCTTGTGAGATGATGAGACCAACTATCGACCAGTTGGTTGGGAGACACGAGATACGATATGAAAAGCACTAGATGGATTTGATTAATTTAGCATACCAGTGCCTTAAGAGATTGTGGTTAAAACGATTACTTGTTAAATGATATAAAAATATGGACCATGAACAACAATCATCTATCATCAGCTAAATCGCAATGCTCTTAGAATGACCAAAACGATATCCAGCAATTGAGAATTTTCAAAAATGAATACTTTAAACCACCACGAATCATAAACCATTAACCAGATATCAATTTCGCATCTCGGCTTGAAAATTTAGATCTCAGCATGAAAGATGATAAATCCCGAAAATGACTGGATCTGACGAAGAGAATTTTCCACAATTTTTTTTTTTTTTTTATGGACTAAAAAGCAAAAATCTAAATCTAAACCTAAACCCCTAAAAATCCCTAAAAATATATATTTTTTTATTTTTATTTTTATTTTATTTTAAAACCAAAATAAAACAAAATTTTAGAATTTATTTAAAATCCTAAAAAAAAAAACTATACAAATTTCTTAAATCTAAACTAACCTAAAAATCAAATTAAAATCTAAATGAAAACCCCTTATCTTTTTCCCCCTTTTTTTTATTTATTTGATTTTATATTAGAAAAAGAAATGATCTAAAATCTAAAAATGAAAAGCTTAACTTAAAAAAAAAAAAAAAAAAAAAAAATCTAAATTATAAACACTACATCAAACTTAAATCTTACACACTAAAATCTAATTAAAATATAATAATTAAATCTAATCTAAAAGAAACTAAATTATAAAAATCTAAACAAAAACTACGATTTAATACGTGAACCAAAATTAAAAAAAAATGAAATTATATGTAACCTAGAAACCAAATCGCATTTTTTTTTTTTTTTTTTTTTAAATTCTAATTCTAATTCTTCATAAAGTTAAAACTAACAAATGTAAAAAAGGCCTACGTTAAAAAATAAAAGGTCGAAACTCTAAATTGAAACTATGACTATAGCGTATGACCCAAAAAAAAAAACTATGACGGCTTCAGCGTGAATGAACCTCAGAGATTTACCTATGCACACGAATGGTCATTGCAGTGAGATAAAACGACTTACAAATGAACCTGAGCTTGAAATCGGAATGTATACAACCCTAGCCGCAGAGGATTTCCTTTATTTATCTGTGCAGGTCGGCCGACGAAGGGTGATTGAGAAACCAGGCAGCGGAAGACTCACCGAAAAAATACTTACCTGGCTCGATGGCGTAGTTGAGCACATTACCGTCAGCATGAATGAATATTTACTGGCTTGCATAAAATCGAATGTTTGCTAGTCGGCTGAAATTTTCGATGGCGGACAGAGAGAAGATAGGGGACGGCGGCAACCTCCACGCACGGCGCTGAGCAGTCCAGCGTTGAAAAAATTCGATTTGGATTGAAATCGACTTAACCCTTACGCTCTCAGCATTCTATGAATTCGTTCTCAGCATAGTCGTGTAATGAAAACCTGAGCAAATGGCAATGAATGCGATTTGGAGCTGCACACTATTATCTTCTCACGGTTTTGATACCCAGGCCCACGGTTTTGCCGATTTATTGATCCACAGGTGTTTAAAAAATTTATTCAGCAAACATTTCTGCAATGCATCTCCAGCGATAACATTTGCGTGACAGAGAGCCGGCTTGACGGAGAGAGAGAGCAGCGTTTCACAATTTTCTGTGGTTTATCTGGCAAATTAAAACGCGAATTCCATTTGGATCTTGGGTTTTCTGCAACGCTTGCATTCAGTGCTCAGTAGATCTCTGCGTTTCTATGCAAAAATATTTTCTGATGCCTGTCACCTGAAATGACGAAATTACCCAAAATGATAGTATGTACATAAAACCAAAAACCAAACCCTAATGAAAAATTTGTATATAGAACAAAAGTTAAAACCCCAAAACAGCTGATTAATGTACAGATTTGGCCCCTTAACAGCCAGATTCAGCAATAAGCACGAAAATATTTTAAAGAAACAGAAATTTCAGATCGTCACTGTGAAGAACTTCAGAAAATCTCTCATGCAAACTTAGAAAAATAAACCGAATGATAGACCCAAGATCAAATCCAACTGGGCTCAACAAAAAATGCTTGCGGGAGTTGGCTAGTTCAGCGGAGAACTTCCCCGAATGCCCACAAAATTCCTTCAGAAAATGTTTTCTGCACAGCTCAAAACAACCGTCAACAAAGAGGGCAAAAATGCTGCTAGATCTCAAACAGTAATGGAGATACCTGCCATTACTTCAGAAACCCTAACAACACTCAAACCCCAGCAAGTGAACAAGATACCTGTGCTCACAATACTCTACAAAAAGCTATTATTAATGGCTGAAAATAACATATGCAGAAAATGAAATGATCTCACAGCATTCCAAGAGAGTAACACCAGCAAGATATGGACCCCAAAGTCTTGTTTATTAACCAGAAACAGATTTACAAGAGAGCTTCTTTAGTATCAGACTCACAGATCCAATGAATCTGAAATGACCACCTAAGACCCTATATAAAGGAAATGATCCCAACGGCTAGTTCGAATGATCCATGTAGAAATGATCTCGACCGTTGATGAGGATCAAGACATCTCTTGATCTCATCTGTCGATTTATTCACTTAAAATATTATTTTATTTTATTTTTTAAAATTTTAAATTTTTATTATTTTTTATTTATTTCATTTTTTAAATTTTAATTTTTTTTTAAATTTTTTATTATTTATTATTTTATTTAATTTTTTAAATTTTTTATTATTTTTTATTTATTTCATTTTTTAAATTTTTTATTATTTATTATTTTATTTTATTTTTTAAATTTTTAAATTTTTTATTATTTTTTTATTTATTTCATTTTTTAAATTTTTAAATTTTTTATTATTTATTATTTTATTTCATTTTTTAAATTTTTAAATTTCTTAATTTTTATTTATTTTATTATTTTATTTCATTTTTTAAATGGATCATCGAACTAAGCTTTTGGAAACATCACCTAGGACCTAGGACTTAGGATTCACGAGGGGATTTAAAACATTTTCAACCCTCAAGACACATTTCATGATGACTTTTTACAATTTACATCTCAAGGGGACAAACCCACTTAATACAGACCCTCACAAAACACCCAGTTCTGCGACACAACTATAATCTAGCAGATCAACACACTAGGATTCTCCTAAAGTTCTAATGACAAAATCCATCCCGGCTTTGGGGTCAGGTTTGAAGGAAAACTCTGCCGATCCATGGATCGGTGAGACGAAAAACCTTCCGGGACGTAGATTACCACTAGAAAGTTAGGTCCACCTAGGCAATACACATACACGACTCATGTCTGCTACGATTATTTACAATTCATACATGCAGACTGGGTTTACAATCAAAATGATCAAGCTGCTGATGACTGCAGGATGGCACGGAAACGCTGATCAGGTGCTGCCCCTTTTTGCAAAGAAAAGGGGGGGGTACTGCATGGGTAGTTGACCAGTAGAGGTCAACATCTGGCTCTACTTGGGGACACGTTGCTGCTTGCAGGAATGTGAGAATCCAGAATCCGCATCCATACAACACAAAAATAAGTAGCGTCCATCCAAAATCATCATATACATTAAGCACAATAAAGATAAAAGCTCTTTATTTATTAACTATCTAAAGCAAAAACGAAAATGCGAAAAAAACAAGGAGTAGGGTTAGAAATACGATACAAAGGATGCCCTACGGCATCAGATGTGTTCAATATAGTGCATACTGAGCATTTGCCTGCTTTCAGGCAAATCTGTCGGCTGCTTGTCGGATGTGCCATGTCCAATTTTGCATATGGTAGGACTCTTTCCTATCCGAAAATCAAGCTGCTCACGGCCGTCTGATGCATCAAATCTTCTTCTTATTTTCTTTCTCTTACGTTTTTTCTTTCTGGCAGGTTGAATTACTGATGACCTGGAACTTTCTGTTTCAAAACTATCAGATGAAGTATGCGTGATATGTCTTTCTTTAGCCCGCATCTGATCTTTATCATTCTTAAGTCTATCCGGATCACCTTCAATTAACCATCTTTCAATCGAATCAATAACCTCCTCATAATAAGATGGAGCTTGTTGCAGCACATGAGAAGGCTCCTGATCTATTGATGTCACCTGGTTTCTTTCATCTTCCAATTGCTGAAACCTTTGAACCTGTATTCTAATGGCATCCATCTGACTAGAGTGTTCAACCTTTATAGCGCTGATTTGTCTGGCATGGTGTTCTTGCATATCTTTTATTACTTTAACATTTCCTTCCTTTATGTTCATCAAGCAATGCTGTATGGAATTTATTTCTTCTCTGTGATTCGCTTGCATGTCAGCCAACTGATTATTATGATTGAATGTCATGATAGTCATTTCCTCATCCATAGTAAATAACTTATTTTGCATAGAGTCAATTTCTCTATCATGATCAGTTTTCATGATCGCCATATTTTCCTCTAATCCTGACAACCTGCTTTGCATGATTCTAATTTCTGTTTCATAATTAGTTTTTATGGCCTCAATTTCTTTAGCATGTTGATTTTGCGTGACCTCAATCTCCCTATTACGTTTTTCCAGGTGGGTGCATAAAGTTTTCAGATCATTGACATAATTAGTTTGATTGATTTCCATATTTCTCACCAGCATCATTAGATCTCGTAAAATTTGCTTTTGCTCTTCCCTTTCATTGTCATTTGTCCCTGATTTTTCACTATCATGAACTTGATTTGCAATATTTCTGATGGATGACACATTCTGACATAATGAATCGTCTTGGGATCTTTCAGTCGGACCGCCTATCAAATTACTTTCATTCTGTTGCACAATTTTAGAGGCAGAAGGCAAGCTGTTTGGATAACCATATCTATTTTTAAAAGCATCGACAATGTCTTCTAAAGAAGTGAAAGATTCCTTTGGAAAATTGTTAAACCAATTCAAAGCATCATCTTCTAAAGAAAGGACAAATAGGCGCATTTTGATATCTTCATGATTATATTGAGGAAATCTACAATATAAGATCATTACACAAGTAAACATGTTTAAATGCTTTCCAACAGCGACCGAATCACCACCCGAGAACTTAAATAATTTACCAATGGCTTCTTTCGGAAGATCATGGAGATCATCAGTAAAATGACATGGTTTAAATGAATAATCCATGATGAACAATAAGGGATGAAATGGATAATAGAACTAGATCTCTACTCAAGAAAATCAAAAGATGAAAAAAGTGGAGTCGCCACTTGAACAATAAATCTGATTCCAAGATCCAAGGAGTAATCAATAAACAGATATGCGGGAGGCTTCTTGTCTGGGAAAAAATAAGAAAATGGAGTCGCCACCCAAACAAGAAACACACCGAATATATACTGATGATGTGACGAAAAAATAAGGCAATGAAAGATCTAAATGATAACCCCAAAGGTTGAATCTGCCAGCTCCAAATGAGAGATGAGAAATATGAGAAGATGAATGTCGAATAAACCAAGGACAGAAAAAACTATGTCCCCGGCAACGGCGCCAAAAAATGTTGGCGTTGCCGGGCCAGATGAAGAGATAAGAAATGAGAAAAATGATTTGTCGTTGAAGCACCGAGAACAAAGTATCCCCGGCAACGGCGCCAAAAAATGTTGGCATTGCCGGCTCAAACGAATGATAGGCAGATGAACGATGAATGATGAAAAGATGTTGAAAAACCAAGGACAGAAAAACTCTATCCCCGGCAACGGCGCCAAAAAATATTGTCGCGTAGATTGACACGACAACGCTTAGACCGGGGGTTGTCACTCTGATCCTCGATCCCTCCGTTTAAGCCTGTCTCCCGCGGCTAAGGGGGGTAGTCCCTTGTGAGATGATGAGACCAACTGTCGACCAGTTGGTTGGGAGACACGAGATACGATATGAAAAGCACTAGATGGATTTGATTAATTTAGCAGACCAGTGCCTTAAGAGATTGTGGTTAAAACAATTACTTGTTAAATGATATAAAAATATGGACCATGAACAACAATCATCTATCATCAGCTAAATCGCAATGCTCTTAGAATGACCAAAACGATATCCAACAATTGAGAATTTTCAAAAATGAATACTTTAAACGACCACGAATCATAAACCATTAACCAGATATCAATTTCGCATCTCGGCTTGAAAATTTAGATCTCAGCATGAAAGATGATAAATCCCGAAAATGATTGGATCTGACGAAGAGAATTTTCCACAAATTTTTTATATTTTTTCGATTTTTTTTTTTTTTTTTTTAAATCTAAAAGCCAGAACTAATTAAAAAATAATTAAACTAAGCTAAATTAAAAAATTAAAACTCTAAATAACAAAAACTTTTAAATAAATCTTTTTTATTATTTTATATATATATATATATATATATATATTTTTAATGAAAAGATTTTAAAACCTAAAAATCTAAACTAAAAATTAAAATTTAAAATCTAATTTAAACAAAATCGAAATCTAATCATAAAACATTAAAGTCTAAAACATAAAATAAAATTAATCTAACAAAGCCTGACTTCTAAATTTAAATAATCTAAAGTAACCTAAAACTGAACTCTAAATCAAAAAATAAAAATAAAGTTAAATTCTAACTAAAATCACACCAATCCTAAACATAAACGCATTTTTTTATTTGCTTTTTATATGAATTTATATGTGATAAATGAAACTATTTAAAAAAAAAATTAAAATCTAAATACGTTAAATCTAAACAAAACCTAACATAAAATCTATAAAATGAAACTATACAAAACCTTTTGAATAAATTAAAACCTAATTAAAATCTACGCTGGCCTTTTCGTGCAAAACGAATTACACAACTACGCATACCCAAATCGAAACCGAAAAACATAACCCTGCTATCGAAACTTGCATTTGATATATGATCGTGACCTTGGCTCAAAGAAAAATACCGTACGCGTGAAAAAAAATCGACAGGCACAAAATGCGAAGGTCAAGAAGCTGGAAAATGAAATAAAGGAAGCATTTCTCGTCAAAAAACTGAGGATGGTAAGGCAAAGCGCGTACGATCATCCTGATAAGTTGGAGAACTATCGTCGTGAACTAGTTAGTCTGCTGCCTTGGCTTGGACCGCATATTGCCAAACGTAGTGACCAAGGTAGCGCATTGCAAATAGTAGAGTACGCGATGCCAACCACAACAATGGAAGATGGGGATTCTCCACGAACCATGGTGGAGGACGGGATGGAGCCCCACATGGGTGGTGCGACCACCTGACTAGTTGCAGGAAGGACAATCTTAATGCTCCAGGCAGTTGAAAGGAAGCACGGGACTATAAAGTAATCTGCCCGGACGCTGCGCGATATTGGGGATGCATGCAGAAGCAGAGCGTCATAGGGTCCGCAACCGCGCACGGAGGGCTGCGCTGCCACACGGATTAACTGGAAAATGATCGTTGAAGTCACTATTCACGATGGGATGCTCGATTTGAGGCCAAATGGAGTGGACAGTGGGCATTTAAGACACGAGTTATGGGAAAGATTTAGGAAATCTGCCACCAAGAAAGCATTAATGGCCCGAAATTGGGGGGAACGGTCGGATTCGAATTCGAAAGGCACTATAAAACACAAAGGGCTGGCCAGCGAATAACACTTGGTCATTTGAGAATTGAGCGCTTGAGCAAGGCACTGAGCAGTGAGAGCCGAGTGATAATTGAGCCCCTAAGTTCGCAAGTGACTGAATACAACCTAGCTACGACGATAGCCACCAAGGATGGTTTAGGGATTGAAGAGGCAACCGCCGGTGAGGCCGCGTAGACCCCAATGGTGGAGGATGTTCCATAAGGCGCCGAGGTTTTGGCAGAAATCCCCAAATCACCGCAAACGTCGAGGCCCAAGAAAATAAACAATCAATGGCCCCCGTACGCGTGTCCCTGAGGAACCCACTACGGAGTAAGCTATCAATGGGCGATAAAGGAAAAGTTGTCACGGTCGACATAGATGAGGAAGAAGAAGATTTACAGGCCCTTATTATCATAGCGGAAGAAGATGAAGATATTCAACCTATACGCTCTGCAACAAAACTGCTCACGTATGTCCCTCCACAGAAAGGGAAAACCAAAGTGCCAAAGGACCTAGACAAAACCAAGAGTTCACTCCAGACCCCGCTCCTCCTAGATGGCATTGTGTTCGAGGGCACGCACCTAGGCCGCGTGCCAACCATGAAGTTTGAAGACTGGGACCTCGCTGACTGCGAGAAGTTCCCGCACCTAGAGACCGGGAACCTAATGAAGCAGAATACTAAGGGGGCGATGATAACGTTAGAGATGTGAAAATGGCTGCGCGGTGTGGAAAAGGCTGGGTTGCTGCACTTATTATGGATACCACATTTCCACCGCGTGCCCATCACCATTTTCATCATCAGGTAGCTGCTCTGCCTGGTGCATGATGGGTATCTATGGCTAGAGGAGCCTATTCCCATCACGGCAGACCTCATTCACTGTATTTCTCAACTCCCTTGTAAAGGAAAAGACCTCGCGACCATCACTGAAGGAAAGGGCAGTGATTTGGCCCTTGTAGAAGCCATGAAGACAAAATACAAGCTGGAGAAGAAGAAGAGGGGCTACGCCATCTCCAACATCAAGGACAAAGGGGTATGCGCAACAACCCAACTCCTGGCTGGCAAAGTTACGAGGAAGTGCGGCGTTGATGAGGTACCAGCGTCGGTGGTCGCACTGGCCGAGTAGTGCGTGGAGGGGGTCCAGTTCAATTGGTCTGAATTCCTCTGCGAGGAATTTTTGACAAACTGTCACGAAGCCCATGAGCAAGGTAAAACCTTCCACTACGCATGGTTGTTGTTATCCATAATGATCGTAGCGGGGGAACTACCAGAAGACAGTTAATTCCCCAACATTGACAGAGACTTACCGGAGGCCACGAAGTACGCTTCGCTCTAGGCCACAAAGGACGCAAAATGGATTCGCGACACCAAAATTTTCTAGGTGCTCATGGAGATGAGCATCTGGATGTGGATCAATCAGAGGCCGCACCTGTCACCTACGGTGTACAATAGTCTGCAGAGTTTTGCAGAGTTTAAAGCCGACATGCATAATGTCTACATCAGGGCGCACAAGGATACAACGAAGCAGTGGACGAAGCTCCCATTTATAGCCACCGACGACGCCATCTTCACTGTCTTGGAGACATGGCCTCCGGAATGGTGCGCCCCAGATCTGGCAGAACTGGAGAAGGTGGCAACACAGAAGAAAAAGGATGATGCCAAGCTGCGCGTCACCCAATTGGCCGAAAAAGGCGACAAGAAACAATAACAGTTAAGGAAAAGGCAGCGCGGGAAGTGACACAGAAAACTGCAGAGCAGAAAAACGTTGCATAAGCAGCAAAAACACAGGCGGCAGAGGAAGCAATAACAAAGGCGGATGAGGACCAAGCAACGTCCTCACAGGGGCAGGAGGCAGAAGAAACAGAAACAACAGAAGGGAGCGCGGACCCAGGGGCCGTGTCCACACAGTTAAAGCGGCCACACATCGCAGAGAGAGCAAGACCAAGGAAGAAGGTCAAGGCCTCGAAGTTGGCCATTGACCTGATCACCTTAACCGAAGGTGATCTCCATGACATCAGCGAGATGGTCCGCGATGTCACAAGTGAAGCACTTCAGGATTTTATGCAGGAGCACTAGACTGTGTTGGGGGCCCTCAGGGCGCAGTTGCAAGAGTTACAGGTGCGGCCCCCTCAGGTGGGTACCCTTTCTACCCACCTCGTAACAGGATCCTCGATAGTAGAGCAGATGCTGCGCGCACAGATGGAAAACACGGTAGTGTTGCCGGAAGGGGCCCTAGTCGCAACAAATGTGACTGGTAGATTTTTGGTTAACATGTTGAAAGGCCTTGGCCTTAATTTGGATGCCCTTCCATGAGACACGCTGTATCTGCTACAAGATGGGATAATGACAGAACTGTGGGCCAGGGAGAGCCGCGCCATCCAAGTTCTTAGCGAACAAAAGATAAACATGGAACAACTCACCTTGCAGCGCGACGAATTGGTGTCGCAAAATCAACGCTTGGAGCAGATGGTAAATGACGCTTGCTGACGCATCCCGAAGCTGGCCATCCTAGAAGATCTACCGGTAGAGGTGCGGATCCATCAATTGGCAACTGGAGTCCGCGAGGCCAGGGAAGAAACGACAAAGGTTCAGCTGGAGCTGAATCTTCAAATCATCGAGCTACGATTGAAGGCATAACCTTCCACTCCCCTGGAAGTCAGAGAACAACGCGCTAACGCTATTGCAGTAGGGTTGGAAGAAATTGGGGGTGCAGTGCGAGACTGTATCGACATGTTGGAACAAGCACTTGAGGTCCTCATGACTTTGTAGGAGGATCCCAACATCCAGTGCTTGGAGACAGAGGTGCGAGAACTCTAGAAGCAATACGACAGTGTCCGAGGAACTGCGCAGACGGTCATCCTCACTCAGCGACTTGCGAGGATGCGTCAAGCTAAGGCACTGAAGGAGTAGGTGGATGCGCGCGACATAAGGAAGTAGTGCTCAAAGCACGGGTTCAGCCATGGATTGTCGAGGCCTTCACAATCATGGCGAATATCGAAGGAAAGCTGGCGCACATACAGGGGATGCACGCGCAGATATAGGGAAGCACACCGGACACAAAGGTCTCAGAAGAACGGATGCAACAGGTTCAACAAGCAGTGGCTTAGTGCGCTGTGGACATCAGTACCGTTCGAGAATAGTTGGAGGGACTTCGTGCCAAGATCGCCACGCCGACAGAGTGACTCAAGAGCAAGTCACGATGTTTGTGTTGGGGGCCTGTTGGGCATGGAATCCCCCCAAGACATGTTTTGGGGCTCAAAGCCCAAGTTTTGACTTGATATGGTTGGAAAGACTCTGCGAATTGTGGGCGCGGAGCACGAAATGTATGTTAGAGTCATAATGTTGTCCGCCCTAAAGTTTTGAATGTAATGTCGGCCTACCCATGGTTCGCAGACCATGGGATTGTATAAATAGAGCAAGGCTCTAAGTTGTAAAGGGAGAGAAGGAATGGAATCTAATAGATAGCAAGTAGAAGCACAAAGCAAGTGTCTAAGTGTGTCTTGGGTCGTAGAGTAGGAAAAAGGCTCTGCAGCTGAGTGCGCAGAGGCCTAGTTGTTCGCAGCTGAGTGCGAGGAGCCCTGTAACAGAGTGCGCAGGGCGGAGTCAAGTCTGTAACCGGAGAAGAGAATAATAAAAGAAGTTTTATCCAAATTCTGTGTATCTGGTCTTGAGTTATTATCTGTTGTTATGAATTGCAATTACACTGTTTATTTACTGCGCGCACTTGTATGAATGATTTATATTGCTAAGTATACTTTACACATGCAAGTAAGCTAAGTTAATCTCCTAACGGTGAAATACTAGTGAGGCCTTGGGTAATAACACTGTTCGGCCCCCGAGTAGGGCCGCGCGAAGGCAACACCCCAGGCTGCGAGGAACAGGTAAGATCGCAGGGTTGAACCGCGGACAATTTGAACTCATTAGACATCTCCAGGGTGCAGAAACTTGGTTCTAGCACCCTCCCATACTACTTCGGGTAAGACCTTAGTCCGTGCTCCACGGACTATTGCCGAAAAAGCCGGTAGTACCGGGATTTGTTTGGCTAAATCACCTCTGAACCTGGGTCAGGCCCCAACAAGCCAACAGACATACAAATGCATGAACCACAGATTGGATTTGACTTTATGAATCGACAAAGCCAAATGCACCAACTATAATAAACCAACTCTGTAATATGAAACATTAGTGAAGCAAATAGGCATTGAATTGGAGCATTAAGAACGAGGAGAAGATTGAGATTGCAGATCAAATTAATGCATGTCATCATCCCTGTAATAAGACTTCAAAGTTGACAGACATGGTGAAAAATATATTTTTATTTATTATGCCAATAAACATACCTATTTTAATATATAGTTTTCAAAATTTTAATTTAATTATCAATAATTATCAGATAAATAATAGAAATTTAACTTCCATAATTTTTTCTATAACATTTTTAATAGTAATATAAAATTTATTATATAATTCAACCCTAATTAATTAACCATTCATTACCATAATCCTAATCTATTGAAAAAAATAAGAAGATTCAGGTATAAAATTTATGAAAAAACTGCATAACGGAGAAAGTTTGCTCAGTGCACGTTAACACTTCACCCATAATTTAGAAAATATACATTCTAAAAGAAGATTTGCTTGTTTTTTCTTTAAATTAAATTACCATCGCTTAACAATACGTCAAGTGTGACTAGAGTATGGTTTTAGCTTGCTTTTGTAAAAAAGCAATAATAAAACTCAAATTATAGAAAAGCAATAATAAAACTCAAATTATAGTTAAGTCACATGCACTTTTATTTTTGGGTTGTTAGCAAGCTAGCAACGAGCATTATAAGTCGAGTGGGGAAGTGGTGCGTTGCTCTGTGCATATGGTGGGAAGTGAGAGTGAAAGCCTGAACAGAACGTACACACAGCAAGTACCAAAAATGGCTTCTGAGTCCAAGTGTACATTAACGGAAATTAGCGAAGTGAATAGCAGAGCAAACCCTAGAGTGGCAACAGAAGGCTGCAGCGTTTTACTCGATATCAATGACGGTGACAAGCTCACTTTCGCCCGCTTAAATTCTTCAGCGTATGTATAATTTCAGATTCCCTATTTCGGCTCTATTTTCATATAAAAATATTCCATGTACTGAAATTAGAGTCCATAGTTTGCTATGTCGTATTTAGGGTTGAAGCCATCAATGATAGACCGGAGCTCTTGGAATGCTCTGTTTGAAAGTTTTTCCTTGAAGGACCAGACTAGCTGGGGGAATGATTTAAGCTAGAAATTTTGTTGAACTGGACATGATGGTGGAATGCATTTAGGAATCTGTGGGTTGAATTATACGATATGAAATTTGGTATCAAAGCACAAGGTAGCTATTAGTTAATGTCATCGTACAGTCAGCAGAAAAGAAAGTTCCAAATCAGTATCTTGCACTCACCTTTAACTCTCATATTGCGAAGCCTGATTTTCTCTTTCACACTTGAACTTAAAATGTCACGGTTAGTCTCCTCACGGTGAGAGGCCTATAAGAACATATGCTGTAATGTCAATCGAGTAAACATTGGTCTAGGATAACTCTGATCATTCTACATCACTCTTTTAGTTGATCTTATAAATAGGGTTATTCATCTGTTTTTTTGAACATTGGTGTTTGGCAATCTTTTCAGGACCTTGAAAATTGGCGGTGACAAATGCTCTCTTACTCCTATGATTGGATGTCCGTTTGGTGCCCTATTTCAAGTGGAAAGAGGACCTAAAGGTCTATATCTTTCACGCATAACGGCTGCTTCCGCAAAAAGTTAGTATCTACTTTACTTTTAAACCTCCTTTCTTTTGAATGGTTCTATTCTTTTCTTCGCAGGGCCAATATGTTCGTGTTTAAGATAAATCTGAACGTTAATCATATCAATAATGTAGGTGGCTTAAAGCATCCGAGCAGGCACTAAAGGGTGCTTGCACTTCATTCCAAATTTATTGCTGAAAAATATCACTGCGGAGCATCATATTGATCTCAAACTCACTGATGGAACTTGTTATTATTTGTTTTAAAAATAATGAAAAAGTCCAAGTTTCTAATAACTTTGGTCTTTAACATGGGTGTTGCTAAAATGGGGGATCATTTCTTCGTAAAAACTTAGGTAGAGGTGACTTCCATGTTTCATTAGATAATAGATGCCCATGGATCAAATAGGATTGTAGCATAAACTATTTGCTCTTAGGTGCTGTGGGACTACTTTGGATGCATATGCTCTTATTAGTTTGGATTTGAAGGGACATGTGCTAGCCGATTCTTACATGATTGTGGACTACAATAAGAATCCTCTTACTCTAGGTGTAACATACCCTATGTCCTCTGTGCCCTTTGAGGATATGGGGTACTCTTTCAGTGTCCCAAATTCATGCTAAGTTTTGCTTTGTCATCATCTCATTGTTCTTTTACCATATGTTAATTTTTCATCAATTTGTTTGCAACTATTACTTCAGCAATATCCAATAGCATTCAATTTAACAATTTACTTCTTCAGTTATCCAATGACAGTAGAGCAATAGTAGATAGAACAATTAGACAAATGCACAATGAAAGACAACCAAGAGACAAGAGACAAAATATTTGGTCAATGACTAGGGAAAAACCCCATTAGGGGGAAAACCCTTACAAATCTTCTTCTATTAGATTGTCTTCAAATGTTCAGCGGAGAGAGTACATCATCCAAGAGTCAAAGTCAAACTTTGACTAGCCAATGTCCAATGCCAATATCCAATATCCAAACAAATCAATATACCAATGTCAAAGATGATGAGGAAGAGTAAAATCTGGTCAACTGTCAAATCTGCAAAAAGTCAACATCAGTTGACTCCCCTAACCAGTCAAGTCAACAGCAGTTGACTCCCCTAACCAGTCAAATCAAGGTCAAAACTGCTCTAATTTAATTCGGTCAATGCCCAGTCAACGCAGCCTCTTTTGCTGGTCAAGGATTAGTCAAAACAACTCCCAAAACTTCAGTCAACCTTGGTCAATGGAGAGAGAAAGTTTGCTGTCACAGTCTGCAATTTTCTGTGGTCAAACCAGAAAGTCAACGACAGTCAAATTGCTCAGAATTCCTTGATTTTGGTGTCCTTCAATGTGGCCTGCAAAAATAAAAAATTTCCACCCAAAACCGAAGTCAAATGATGTCTATTTCACCCTGGTCAACGCCCTGCAACAGACCCTCAATTTTCTGCGGTCAAACCTATGGTCAGCCCTGCAGTCAGCCTCAGTCAAAGCGCCCAGAACTTCTCGGTTTTGGTGCCAAAATCTGCAGCCTGCAATAATCGAAATTTTAGTGGAAAAATCTCAGTCAAATGATAGGTTAAAGTGCCTGGTCAACACTGGTCAATGCCCTGCAACTGCTCAGTAATTCAACCTGCAAAAGCTCTGTAATTCAGCCCAGAAAAACAGTCCCTTGTCCTTCACACGTGTGAGAAAATCCTTTCTTCTCTGAGTTGTACGAACCAATAGGAAGAGGAGAGATAAGATATGTGAGTGTGATGAAGTGCAAAATGAGGATGAAGGTCACTTGTATTTATATGAATCGATGAGGGTGAAAAGACACGTCCTTTGGGCTTTTTGAGCCTACATGTCATTGAAGCCGACCTTGACAGTTTGCACATGAGTGGGTATTAATTCAAAAACACACTTCTCCTTGTCCGATTTGAGTAATCTTTAGGTCAAGTTTGGTCCTCTCAGAAAGAGGAATTTAATGCAATAATTATCTCCATCAAATGAGCTGCCAAAGTGGAATTTGACTCTAGTTGCCTAATTTAACACTTCCTCTCAACTAGCGAGAATTCCACTTGACAATATCTGCCGATAGATCATCATGTCATCCGATCATCATGTACCATATTTGTTTGTTTCACTCATCTCATGCTGAACATTCTCGAATCTAAAGAAAAAGAAATGCTACATGGGAGCTCCAACTACCACCCTGCCTCTATCACCATTGGGGAGACATTGCTACCACTTAGAATCATCATCATCATCATCATCATCGGGGAGCCATAGTTACCACCTAGAACCAAAGACAATGAGTGAGACCAACCTACCCCAAGCGTAGGTATCACACTCTATCCCAAAGTCCCTAGCAATAGGTGAGATCAACTTACTAGAGGTAAGGATCACACTCTACCTTATTGTCCCTGATCATCCATCTTAACCCTAAAGAGTTAGATGGTAGAACACATGCATCCACTAACTTGGGCGAGATCCACCTACTGTAAGGAGTAGGGATCACACTCTATCCCAAGTCCCTCAACCAATTGGCCAAATGGGAGAGGTTATCCCACAGAGTGGGTAGGACTCTAACTGGGGCATACTCTGACTAGGGGAGAGTCCAAGTCTCAACATCCTATTGGTTAGAGGTCTCTCATCCCCAGGAGCCCTATAGCTCCATTCCACACCCTGGGAGCTCAACCAGGGGGGAGAGCACTGCTCTGTGTTCTTGATCAGCCTGGACCCTTATTCGAAAGGGTCATCTCAACTAGTCCAAGCTGCCCTCTGAAGACCAAGAACTTCCCTTTTGGCAAAGCCTTAGTGAGGATATCAACTACCTACTTATTAGTTGAAAGTGGATGAGTCTCACAACGCCTCTCTGCACCATGTCACAGAGGTAATGGTATTTAATCTCGATATGCTTGGACTTGTCGTGAAACACGATTTTCTGACAAACGAATCTTGCTCTTGTTGTCGCAATAGATGACTATTGTGTCCAGAACCTACTCAAATAGCTCTCCAAAGAGCTTCCTCAACCAAACTGCTTCACAACTCGCAAGGCTAGCTGCAATATACTCGACCTCAACAGTGCTAAGGGCTACAGATTTCTGCTTCCTGCTCATCCATGATATCATGGCAGATCCCAGACTAAAACAACATCCGGAAGTACTCTTCCTGTCGACAACATTACTAGCCCAATCTGCATCTGTATATCCATGAAGTCTAATGTCTCTAGCGGCATATCTCAGTCCAAGGTTAATAGTAGCATGTAGATATCTCAATACATGCTTGGAGGCAATCCAATGTACATGGTGAGGCTCGGTCATAAACTGGGTCAAGGTGTTAACTACAAAACATATATCGGGGCGAGTATTCACGAGAAACATCAGAGCACCAACCAGTGGTCTATACTCAGAAGGGTTTGCTAGATCCGGTCTAGCGGCTTCTCCACACAACTTATTGAAATTTGAAATTCATATCCATAGGTGTAGGCAAGGACTTACACTCAACCATGCCAAATCTTTCTAGTAGTTTCACAACATATTTTCCTTGTGAAAGGAAAATCTCACCCGAATTTTGCCATACTTCTAATCCTAGGAAATAGTGCATCAAACCAAGATCTTTCATCTTGAATTTGGAAGCCAACTTCCTCTTACATTCTAGAATGAGAGGGTCTGCACCTGTCATGAATAAGTCATCAACATATAATACCAAAATGAGAGGCATACCTTGGACCGTTTTGAAGTACAAGTTTGGATCAACATTGCTCCTTGTGAATCCCAGCTTTATCAAGTAACTGTCGATATGAGCATACCAAGCACGGGGGGCTTGCTTCAATCCATAGAGAGCTTTCTTCAATTGGCATACATGGGTCTTCCTGTCATGAACTTCAAATCCTGGAGGTTGTTCAACGTACACTTCTTCTTGAAGCAAACCATGTAAGAAAGCGATCTTCACATCCATTTGATGGAGAGTCCATCCCTGACTTGCAGCAAGGGCTATTATCGAACAGATGGTTGTATATTGGGCCACAGGAGCAAATATATCATCGTAATCTTCTCCCTCTTTTTGAGAGAATCCACAGGCTACGAACCTTGCCTTCTATTTTTTGATGCTTCCATCAGCCCCATGCTTGATCTTATATAGCCATTTGGAGGTTACCACAGATCTTCCCTTCGGTGTCAGCACAATATCCCATACATCATTCTTCATGGTTGACTCATATTCCTCGGCCATGGCATCCTTCCAGACTTGTTCCTTCACGATTTCTTCAAAGGTGCTAGGTTAAGCTTGAATCATATTGCTCACAACCACAACATATGCTTGGTACCTGCATGGCTTCTTGCTTTCCTTGAAAGTTCCACGAGCAATAACATGTTTCTCGGCATCTTGTAGAGTGTCTTTGAGCCAAAGTGGTTTTTTCCTGGTAGCTCGATCACTTGGAGGAGGATCCAAGGGGTCCATAGGTTCCATGGGATCATCAACGGTGTCCTTCTCAGATTCAGGGATGGAAGGACATTCTAGAATATCCATATGATCACTCTTGTCTTCAGGAGGAGGAGGCAGAGGGAGGTTCCTTGCTTTTCTAAGGGCAACATCTTCATCGAATGTTACATCCCTTGCTAATTTCAACCTTCCTTTGACCAGAAATATATATCCTAAATGGTTTCGAATCTTCACGATATCCAAAAAACGTACCTTTCCTTCCTGTAGCTTCTAGCTTGCTTCTTTTGTCCTTCGGCACATGGAAATACATGGGGTAGCGAAAATTTTGTAGATGACTAATATCAGGCTTGACACCTATGAATACTTCCTCGGGAGTCTTGTTGTCCAAAGCAGTGTTGAAAATATCGGTATCGGCAAAATATCGGCGAGGGTCCAGAAAATATCTTATCGGCAATATCGGCGAAAATATCGGCAAAATATCGGCAAATATCGGCAAGCATAAAAAACAATTTTTTCAAATTTTTAAATATAGCCGATATTTTGCCGATATTTTCAAAATATCGCGATATTTTGCCGATATTTTCCGATATTTGCCGATATTTTGAAAATATTGCGATATTTTCAAAACAGAAAATATCGCGATATTTTCTCGGCGATATATCGTTTTGCCGAAAATATCGCGATATTTCCGAATATCGCCGATATTATCAACAGTGGTCCAAAGCTTGATGAGGCAACCCGTTTTGAACATATACCACTGAGTTTGTTGCTTCAGCCCAAAGGAACTTTGGCAACTTTTGATCATGGAGCATAGCTCGGGCAACTTCTACAATGGACCTGTTCTTTCTCTCAGCAACTCCATTTTGTTCGAGGGTGTAGGGCACAATGGTCTCCTTCTTAATTCCTTCCTTCTTGTAAAAGCGTATAAATTCATTTGAGGTGTATTCCTTGCTGTTGTCAGACCTAAAGATTTTTTATTTTCTTCCCTATATGATTTTCAACCAAATCTTCAACTCTTTGAACATTTCGAATGCCTTATCCTTGTGCTTTAAATAGTATATCGATGTCTTCCTTGAGAAATTGTCGATGAAGGTGATGTAATAAAGGTGACCCCCAAGAGAATGCATAAGCATTGAACCACATATATCAGAATGAATGAGATGAAGAATTTCTTCCGTCTTGTTTTCGCTAGAGGGGAATGGTCCCCTTGTCTTCTTTCTGATAGCACACCTAGGGCATACTCCATCATGTTGAGCTTGAACATCGGGGGATCCCGGAGACCAACTTCTTCAATTTTGGAAGAGCATTATAATGTAGATGGGCCAATGTTCGGTGCCACAACTCGCTTTGAAGTTTTGTATTATGGACCATAGGTAGAAGAGGTCTTACCTAGATCCCAATGTGAAGGCATTTCTCATATAGGATTCAATAGGCCAAGAAAGTACTTTTTCTTTAATGAATGCAACCCTCATTCCTTTATCCTCCAAAGTAGATATCGAAACCAAATTCTTCTTTAATCCCGACACATATAATACATCATGAAGCAAGACAAACTCCTCAGAGTTCAAATGAAATTTGACATACCCAAAGCGATTTACGGGATGAGTGGTATTGTCACCAAGACTAATGTTCAAATTGGTCTCCCTCTCTACCAAATTAGAGAGAACCTCCTTATATCCAGAGAAGTGATGAGAGGCCTCACTATCAACCAACCAACTATCCCAAGAATGTGAAGGAGATGAACTAGTTAATGCGGAAATAAGAATATATTCAGATTGATTAGTAGCATTGCTTGCATACCTGGTGTTCCTTGACCTCTTTGGAGGATGATAATTATCTTCACGATCATTAGGGGGAGTTTCTTCTTCTTTCATTCCTTCTTCTATCGTCTCTTCTTTCATGTGACTTGTTGTTGTGGAAGCCACGATTATTGTTGTAGGATGTTGAAGAGTTTCTTCTTGGAGCATTTCTCTTTTCGGGACAATCTCAAGCATAGTGACCCTTTTGATGACACTTGTAGCACTCAACATCTCTATCTCTCCTTCTTGAATCCCTGGAATCTCGATTAGATTGACGAGGTTTTCTTGATTTAGATGGCTTTCCCCTTTCTTTCTTTGCATTATTTTTCTTTTCTTGAGCAACATAGGCAGTGGGCTCTCCTTCCTTTAATCCTTGAATTCTTCCTCTAGATATCATCCTTGATTCTTCTTGAGTGAGTTGTCCAACAAGCTCATCAAATGTCGAGAATCTATTGTTGTTGCTTATAGTAGTAATGAAGGTTTCCCAAATGGGAGGAAGGCCTCTAAGAGTTACAATCACCAATTCCTTGTCAGGTGTGGTTTCCCCAATTCTTTGCACTTGATCTCTAAGACGTGATATCCTCATAATGTATGATTGCACAGATTCTCCTTTGTTCATCTTTGTTTATTTGAGTTGATATTTCAAAGAGATGATTTCATTCAAATTGTTGACTTCATACTTGCCAACTATCTTATCATACATGTCCTTGGACCTTCTCAAATTTCCAAAATGCGTAAGTAGATTATCTTGTAAGAAGCTTGGAATGGCTGAAAATACCTCTTGGAGAGGAAGCATTGATTGTACAACATCATATGATTGACAATCTTCCTTGGGTTGTGGCCGAGAGACTGATGGATTGGTTGGGAAGATTGTCACTCCCTTAGGTCAATTGACTGGGAGACCAGTGAGTTTGGTCGGGGAGCTTGGTTCTGAGGCATAGAGTGATCCCTTGGGTCATGATGATTGAGAGACCAGTTTGGTTGGGGACACTAATTTTGTGATCTCTCCCTTAGGCAGTTGTTGAGAGACCTATGGATTGGTCGGGGAGATTGATCTTGAGTTCCCTTCCTTGGGTCGTTGACTGAGAGGCCAATGAGTTTGGTCGGGAAGGATGAATTCTCTCCCTTGGGTTGTGGACCGAGAGACTATATAGTCAGGGATTGAGATATGGATTCCTCCCTTGGGTTGTGGACCGAGAGTCCTTGTTATGGTCAGGGAGATGGATCCTGTGTATATGATTGGAGAGTGTTGCCTCATTGATTGATCCCATTGGTTAGTTGGGCACTGACTTGGATGTCATTGGGTTTTGGCTCATGGGATGTGTTTTGATGCTATGTATCTTTTCTTAAGATGAGACTTGTACATCTGATCTCTCCCTTGGGTTGTTCGGGAGAGACCTATGCATTGGTCGGGGAGCTTGATCTTGAAAGAGAGAGAGAGACTTGTACATCTGATCTCTCCCTTGGGCTATTGCTGAGAGACGTATGGATTGGTCGGAGAGATTGTTCTTACGAGAGAGAATGAAAAGTACCTCCTTGGCTAAGAGGGAGTGTTGGAAATTTAGTAGCCATGGTCAGTATTTTCATTAATAAAAGAAGAGAAAATTTTAAATTTGAATTAATGACTCCACATATGTCAAGTCGGCCCCTCCAAGACCAAGTCGGCCTACCCAAAAGTCACGTCTATTCTCATGGACGAACAACTATATATTGAGCCTATTCCCCGTCCTTTAAGGCAAATTCAGATAATCTCATCATCTCTGTTTTCGTGTGAAAATATCTCTGTGGAATCTTTCGAATTTGTGGCACTTATCTCTATGGCACTGTTCTCTTATGATATGCGAGCTTCTGTGGATGTATTTTCTGTGGTTAATGCGAGTTTATATGTGGCACTATTCTCTGCTTATGCGAGACTCTCTGTGGATGTATTTTCTGTGGTTCATGCAAGATTATATGTGGCACTATTCTCTGCTCATGCGAGCCTCTCTGTGGATGTATCTTTTGTGGTTCATGCAAGCTTATTTGTGGCATTGTTTTCTATGGTAGGAGAGCTTCTCTATGACACTATTATTTGTGAGCTTCTATGTGGTTTCTTATCTCTGTTGTAAAGCAAAGTTCAGTGACTCTATGTCTGAAAAGGAGGACAAAGCTTTGTCCATATGATATGTTATTTTAACCGATGTACAATTGATGAATTGAAATCTCTCTCATAATGAAAGATTGATGGGTTTTCCCCTTGTGGGTTTTGCCTTGGCTGCTAGCCTAATTTCTGGTGTCTCTTGTCTCATTGTTTACTATGATCTCTATTGCTTTGTTATAGAAATGAATGGTTGGAATTTTTCATGTGTAACTGCTTGATGTTTGAAATGCTCTAAAGAAGTGATATTGTATCATTGGAAGTAGTTATTGGTTTGAAAAATTGCTCTAGTCTTGATTGCACTAGAATATCAACACCCTGGCTACAAATGCTCTTGCAAATTTGGCTGGCTCCATTTCGGCCTCTTCAAAAATTAAGCTTTGGTTGGAAAAACTTGGCCTTCTTCAAAAATTACCCTAGTGGGTCGACCCAATGTTGCACGAAGCGGGGACGTTTTTTGGAAGCGGGGACGCGGAAGTGTCATTTTCCAAAAATCTAGGAAGCAAAGCGTTCGCGGAAGCGTCTGCTATATATATATATATTTATATTTTTCTGCATTTATACTCAAAACAAACATCCCAAATACCAAATTAATTGTAGAAGACATGAAAACATGCATATTTTTGAAATTTTGCATAAATCAAGATAGATATGGCATCCATGATTCCATTGTAGTTACTGGTATGTACAACAATCATTTATATTCTAGCTATTACAAACATACATCAAATTTTTAAGCATATTATAAAACATAAAACATTTAAGCATATTATAAAACATAAAACATAGAGCATATTATGATTTATCTAGCAAGTGAGCAACTGTCAACATTTGTCATGTCCAAAATTCAAATAATAATGTTTACAAAATATGTCACTTGGTCACCGCCAAGACAAAAAAGGTTCAAAATTCAAATTCACAAGCCTATAAGTCTAATCAATAATCTATGACAAAAAGTAGTAGATTGTGAATATATCTACTAATCTCTCCTCCTTCCACCACGAAGAGAACGTGGCGGTGGGCCTCCACGTGGTGGTAATGAAGAAGATGGTGCCTGTGGAAGTTGTGGCATTGAAACTGATGAAGAAGAACCCCCTGCTATTGGTGTTGAACCATGGAACCTAGGAACCAAGGGACCAGATGGGGGTGGGGGTGGCATATCAACACGATCATCATCATCCTGGAATCGCTCAAAAAATTCATGCAAAAAAAAAACACTAGTTAACAAAAAAATTAAAAACATGAATTAGAGAAATGATTTATAAGGAAAAATTGGAAAATTCATACCACAATGGACATACCTGGATAAGAGCATCCTCTAATTGCTCTAATCGCAACACTCCATCCTCCAAATTGGGCTCCTCTGGATTCTTGTCCCAAATCAACAGGTCTTTATTAGACTTTGCATCTTCACAGTAATGGGACAACAATCGCAAGTTGTAATGAACATAAACCAAGCTCTTTGCCCGGTCTAAACTCAACCTGTTCCTTTTAACACTGTGGATGAAAGAATAAGAGCTCCAACACCTCTTTGCAGAAGAAGTGTTTACCACCTGTGATAGCACCCGCAATGCCAAAGCCTGTAGAAGTGGAGTACCCCCTCCATGCATGTTCCACCACTCAAGAGAAGAAAAAGTCTCTCGATTTTTAATTGCATGCATGCTCCCAAATGGACTAGTATTAAGCGTATAGTTGCTCACCTGTCTCCATACCAATGCAGCCTCCTCCTCATCAGGGATTAATTTACTCAATGCAGCCATATATTTTCTGTGAACCTCTTGATCTTGGTGTGGTTTTCTCCTGCTTCCCCCCCTAGGTGCTGGTGTTGAAAGCCATGATGGATGATAGTATTTAGGTGTCAAAACATATGCTAATGCATGCAATGGAACATTTAGCATTTCCCATCGGTTTTCCACCTCTGCACGAATATAATTGTACAAGGTGGTATCTCTAGGCTCAACAATGTCTTTAATCTGCCCCAACATGCTATCCATTTGCTCATACACCTCCCCAATTACTAGTCGATCTGAATCTGCAAACTTGATCATGTAATAAATTGGTTTGGTGAATTGCAAAACATATTTAACTTGTGCCCAAAAGTAACTGTCAAGAACAGTGTCCTTGACTGCATTAGCACCATCTATGCTAGTGTTAATTTCATCCCATGATTCAGCACACACCAGATTAGTTAAAGCTTGTCTCACCTTCACTAGCCGCCTAAAGGTGAGGTAATAACTAGCAAATCTTGTCTTTGCAATTTTAAGCAACTGCAACTTGGAGTAAGTGCCATAGAAGTAGTTTACCCTTGTATGCCCTGTGATGAATTTAATGAGTTGCTTCCCTCTCCTGTAAAGCTCAGTAATCCACCCACATTCTTTGTGCTTCACAATATCATGCATCAAAAGGTTCAATGTGTGAACCAGGCACCCAGACCAAAAGATGTGTGGATAAGTACGCTCAATAATTTTTCCTGCTGCCTTACAATTTGCTGCATTATCTGTGATCACTTGAACCACATTATTCAAACCAACATGTTTGACTGATTTCAATAGGAGATCTGCAATGTTTTGTGCAGATGCAGTGATGGAGGAGGAGTCATGACATGTAATAAATACTGCACCACTAGAAGAAACACCAAGAACATTTATCAAATGTTGGTTTCTAATATTTGTCCACCCATCTGATACAATGGATACCCCAGAATCTACCCACTCATTTGTAAAACATGTCAAAGCTCTTTGAACCTTAGCTTTTTCTCTTTCTAATAACACTGTTCTAGCTTTCTCATAGTTGGGGGCCTTGTATCCTTTTGGGGCTTCATTGATGACCTTTACCATTTCATGCCAACAGGGAGAGCGAAGCACATTGAATGGTACACCGTAAGCACAAAGAAAATGGACTATCTTTCCATCCACATCATCCCTCCCAGCAACATTAAGGAAATCCCCTATTGTTCTTCTACCTCCAGAGCTTGTAGAAGTACCATGAGGAGATGAGCAGCTACCAAATTTAGAGGTTGCACTTGATTCAGAATGAGTTTTTTGTTTCTTGTTTTTTTGTTGTGTAGCCTCCTCTATTTGGATGTATTTTTTTCTTTTTTCAGTTGAAATGTTTGGGCAAATTTGTACCCCCACAGGACCCCTTTTTCATCACTGTCCAGCACCCCACAAAGATGCCTCCTCACATGGGTATATGAACCACAATATGGTTTTCCTCCATGACAACCATGAGGGCACACAAATCTGTAAGATCCACCACCCTTTCCCCCATCAAGTTTGGTCACATAGTTCCACAAGGGTGTTAATGTAGCTTTCCCATCTTGTGTTTCAGTGTCCCCTTCAGGTTCATCCACTTCCTCTTCAAACCCTTCCTCCTCATCATACATTGGGTCACTCATATTGGGACCACTGTCCTCTTGTGTTTCTTCCCTTCTATTCCTATTCCCCTTTGCCATCATTAAAACCAAGAGTGGAATGATATATAGAAGCCAAAAGAACACCATCTTGGAATATGGATATAGGTGGTGGACAACCTGTAAGTAAAGGAGCAAGTAGAAACAATGGGAAAGAGTAGGAGAGGGAGGAGAAAAATACAAAAAAATTGTCAAAAAAATAAGGGAGTTTGGGGTTTGAACTTGCTAAAGATTTGAACTTGCCTCTTTAGCTCTTGTAGATGAAGTCCTCCAAGCTCTTGCTCCAAGCTCCTCCTCCTCCTCCTCCTAGCTCCTCTTCCTTCACTCCTCCAAGCTCTCCTCTCTTCTCCTCTCCTTTCCTCTCTTCTCTTCTCCTCTCCTCTCTTCTCTTCTCTTCTCCAACTCTCATAAACTCAAAGTGAGAAAATGAGGAATGAATGGGGGCTTTATTCTCTTCATTCCTCACCTTAACCTCACTCTAACCTCACCCTAACCCACCCCTTTTATGCTAAGTTAACATAAATTAAAAAAAAATTAAAAAAAATGATTTTTTGCCTTGCGCGCAGCCTCTTCCGGAAGCGTACGCTTCCTCCTCCGAAGTGCCACGCTTCCGACGCCTAAAGCGCCGTACGAAGCGCACTTCGGAGGCCTGGAAGCGGCGCTTCCGTACCACGCTTCCGAATTTCCAGGAAGTGGCAAAAATTTCGGAAGCGCTTCCGGCCAAGCTTCCTAGGCGCTTCCGTACGGGACGCGCTTCGAGGCTTGGAACCAGGGGGGGCGCTTCGTGCAACATTGGGTCGACCTCAATGAAATCCCTCTCCTTTCCTTTGCAATAAATCGACCTAGTTGAAGGTCGCTTGGTCCTCCAATTTTTATTTGTCTCTTTAGGTGACCGTGCCCTTGGAAAAGCAACACCGCCCTCCTAACTCATCCTCCACAGCTCCAGAATATTTCGACAACCACAATTCGGTGCTTTGCAAATTCAATCTCTAACAAACAATTTAGACTTGTTTTTTTGCAAAATAAATTGACCCTCCTTTGTCAATTCGACCCCTCCTTTAGGTGGTGCAATTTGTTGCTAACTCAGCCTCCTTGAGAAATGCGTCCTGCTACAAATGGACTCATCATTTGGTCTCCAATCTTCAATCCTTCTTCTTTGATAAACGCCAATGAAGAACTTGAAGTGGTTCTCCCTCTTGATTAGCTAGGGTGGATGTTTCACCACCGAAATTAATTGCCACCAGCTAGGGGGGATAGTTTCACCACCGAAACTGGGATCTCCATAAGGATTTCCCCTAACACAGTAAGCAACTATGTGATATTCCTACTTAGCAATTTTGTTAAGTAAATTACCATTTTTGCCAATTTTGAAGTTTTGCCATCTTAGACTTAGGAAAAGTGGGTTAGGAGGACTTTAATTGGCATTTTTATCTTAAGGAGGCTCCAACGTAGGGAAAAGGAGACACATCGAATTCCTAGTGGAAGGTGGGGGCCACCCTGTAAAGTTTTGTAGATGTTCTATGCTAAGAGCAATTTCACTTTTCTCACAGCAATCATACAAGTAGATAAGCAAAATGCAGATAGAACATATAAGCAGATCTTACAGAAGACAAATCAGAAACAAGAAAAATGTATGTGTTCGTTTCGGCGGTCAACAGGATGCTTCAACCAGCAAAGTCTCCTTTGGTTAGCCAGCCCAGCATGTGTCACAACAACCCTCCAACCAGTAGATGAGTCAACCCAAGTCAGTTCTACAAAAGTCAACGCTGTCCTGAAAAGTCAACGCAGGGGCAGCAAGCTAAAAGTCAACGCAGCAGCAAAACGGTCAACCCTTTGACCTCGATTTTTGTGCCAGGTAGTACGGCCTTCAAAAATCGAACCTCCCACAAGTTTTCAGCTTGTTTGGACCAAGCGTTGACCAAAGTCAACGCTGGTCAAACTTCTGCGAAACCCTAGCAGCAGAAACCCTAGCAGCAGAAAAATCCTCTTCGTCCTTCCCACGTGTGGCTGAAATTCGTCCTCCAGGTAGCTCGTACTTTTAGGATGAGAGAGGAAGATGTGAGTTTTTGTTGTATTCCAATTCTCTCCAACTTTTCCTGTATATATATCCATCAATGAGGGTGTGTGACACATCTGTTGGGCATGTGAGCCTACATTACAAAACTGGCTGACCTTGCACATATAATTTATTAAGAATAATAAATTCAAAATATAAGTTCTGCTCATCGGATTAAGATTATTTTTATATGGATTTTACTCCTCTCAGAAAGAGGAATCCAACAAAAATATTAGCCTCTTAATCTGAGCATCAGAACATGGAGTTTGGACCTAGTTGTCCAAATTTAACACTCCCTCTCAACTAGGGAGAACTCCATCTATTAGTGCAATTAACATCGTGAGTCATCCCGCCGAAACTTGCTTTGCTGGCTTCTTTATTTCAGAACAGAAGTGGTTCAGTCACAAAGACATCATTCCCCGACTGACATAATCAGTCCAAAGGTCCCAGACCTCACAAATCTTGATCCCAGATCAAGTGGTTGGACCATGCCATCCTAGATAGAGAGTACGACAATCTCTGATGCGTCCATCAGTCTTTGCTAATAGTCTCTAGCTTTTCCACACCTCATTGGCCAAATGAGAGGTACTTCCCATGAGCCCTGAACTCAATGGGTAGGATGCATACGGGGCACAGATTAAATGAGTGGCGAACCAGCTCAATAATCACAAGGGTGGGGCAGAAGCATTATGAGTGCTTATAGCTCCGAGAAGCTATCCCCAAAGCCCCCCAGAGCTCCCAGAGCTCATCGTCCAACAGGACCCACATCATAGGGTCTTTCCACGACACCAAGACCTCACGGAAGGTTAGGAACTTGACCTTCCCCAGGGGCTTAGTGAGAATATCCGCGACCTGCTCATCAGTTCCTATATGATCGAGCCTTACGGCGCCTCGCTGTACCATATCCCGGATAAAGTGGTACCTGATATCAATATGCTTGGATCGGTCGTGGAACACAGGATTCTCAGTCATACGAATCCCACTCTGATTATCACAGAGTATTACAGTGGTATCTAGCACATGTTGGAACAGCTCACTAAAGAGCTTCCTCAACCAAACTGCTTCACAACAGGCCATACTAGCAGCAATGTATTCGGCCTCCGCGGTGCTCAAAGCCACCGACTTCTGCTTCCTGCTCATCCATGAGATCGAAGCAGAACCAAGATTGAAACAGCATCCAGATGTGCTCTTACGATCCACCACACTGCCAGCCCAATCGGCATCAGTATATCCCCGAAGTATCACACTCCCAACAGTGTATCTCAGCCCATGGTTTATCGTGCCCCGAAGATATCTCAAAAGATTCTTGGCACCAACCCAGTGAAAATGATGAGGCTCAACCATCTGTTGACTCAAAGTATTCACTGCAAACATATGTCCGGACGGGTGTTCACTAAGAACATCAAAGCTCCTATGAGTTGACGATACTCAGTAGGATTGGCCAAGATAGGCCCTGCAGCGCTGCCACTCAACTTCTTAAAGTTGAGTTCCATTGGTGTCGACATGGACTTACAGTCCACCATCCCAAATCTTTCCAGAAGCTTCACAATATACTTTCCTTGAGAAAGGAAAATCTCTCCAGGTCTCTGCCAGACCTCCAGGCCTAGGAAATAGTGCATCAGTCCTAGGTCTTTCATCTCGAACTCAGCAGCAAGCTCCCTTTTACATTGATGAATGAGAGGGTCATCACCTGTCAGGAAGAGGTCGTCCACATACAGCACTAGAATGAGAGGCTTTCCTTCCACAACCTTAAAGTAAAGGTTTGGATCAGCATTGCTTCGAGTGAAGCCCAGCTTCATCAAGTAACTATCCATCCTCTCATACCAAGCTCTGGGTGCTTGCTTTAACCCATAGAGGGCTTTCTTCAACCTGCAGACATAAGTGTCTCGATCTTGAACTTCAAATCCCAGAGGTTGTTCTACATACACCTCTTCCTTTATTGCACCATGCAGAAAAGCGGTCTTGACATCCATCTGATGAAGACTCCATCCTTGCGTAGCAGCAAGGGCTATGATGGATCGGATGGTGGTATATCGAGCCACAGGTGCAAATATATCGTCATAGTCAATTCCTTCCTTTTGAGAGAAGCCACGGGCAACAAATCTTGCCTTAAACTTTTCAGCACTCCCATCAGATCCATGTTTAATCTTGTAGAGCCATTTAGCGGTGACAACAGATTTGTCCTTCGGTCTTGGGACCACATCCCAGACATTATTCTTCATAATAGCCTCATATTCTTCATGCATAGCATCCTTCCAGACTTGATGCTTGATGGCTTCCTCAAAAGATCCAGGTTCAGATTGTATAATAGTACTCATGGCAGCTAGATACCCTTGGTATCTACACGGCTTCTTGCTTTCTCGGAATGTTCCCCTTGGGGCAGCATGACCCTCAGCATCTTCGAGGGTGTCCCTGAGCCATGATGGCCTCTTTCCTAGAGAAGGGGAAGGATCAATAGGGTCCATTGGCTCTTCAACATCAGGCATAGTCTCATCCTGGGGTTCTTCCAGATTTCCAGGTCTTTCTTCATGGTTTTCTTCAGATCTAGGAAGATCTACTACTTTCTTCAGGGAAGCATCTTCGTCAAAAGTGACATCATGGCTTATCTTTACTTCCCTTTGACCAGGTACATAGACTCTATATGCCTTAGAAGTCTCACTGTAGCCCACAAACATTCCTTTCTTCCCAGTAGCATCCAGCTTACTTCTCTTTTCTTTCGGCACATGAAAATAGACAGGACATCCAAAAATTCTAAAATGTGAGACATCAGGTTTCTTACCAGAGAAAACCTCTTCGGGAGTTTTGGAGTCCAAAGCGGAATGAGGGCATCGGTTTTGAATGTACACAGCAGTATTTGCAGCTTCTCCCCACAGAAACTTTGGAAGACCCTGGTCACATAGCATGGCACGGGCAGCTTCCACAATAGTCCTATTCTTGCGTTCAGCAACACCATTCTGCTCAGGAGTATATGCAGTGGTAGTCTCCCTCTTAATGCCAGCTTCTCTGTAAAAGTCTTTGAACTCATTTGACTCATATTCAGTGCCATTGTCAGTCCTCAAAATCTTGATCTTCTTTCCGGTCATATTTTCCACCAAGGCTTTGAAGGTACGGAACCACATGAAAGCCTCATCCTTCTTCTTCAAGAAGTATATCCAGGTTTTGCGAGAGAAGTCATCAGTAAATGTCATATAGTAAGAACATCCCCCAGGGATGTTACAGGCAACATACCGGAAAGATCAGAATGGACCAGTTGCAATATCTCAGATGTCTTTGTGACACTTGAGGGGAAAGGTCCCCTTGTATGTTTTCCTTCAGCACAGCCCTTACATACACCTTTATGATTATTTCCAAAATCAGGCATCCTTGTCACCACCTTCCTTGCTTCGGGAAGAGCCTTGTAATGAAGGTGTCCAAATCTTCGGTGCCATAGTTCGGTTTGACGGATAGTATCACAAGTCATAGCTCCCAACGGACTCCCTCCAACCTGGTAGAGTGTACCAACCCTAAAACCAATTGAGATAGCTTCCTTGAAGCTCTTCTTCCACATGAGTACCTTTCCATCAGAGAAAGTTACATTGAATCCTTTGTCTTCCATGGCAGATACAGACACAAGGTTCTTCTTCAAT
Organism: Pinus tabuliformis; assembly: GCA_031772625.1. Lineage (NCBI taxonomy): Eukaryota > Viridiplantae > Streptophyta > Pinopsida > Pinales > Pinaceae > Pinus > Pinus tabuliformis. Next base: position 162,313,161 of record CM062811.1, read on the forward strand.
TTGGGTACATAGAGTACATCTTGTAGATGGAGGACTTGTCCTTGAGACAAGTGGAGGGTCACAGTCCCGGTCCCTTTCACAGGATAAGTGGCATTATCCCCAAGGATAATTTCTAGATTAGTATCCTTTTCAACCATGTCAGAAAGTGCTTCCTTGAATCCGGTGATGTGTCTTGAGGCAACACTATCGATTAGCCAGACATCCATAGTGTCGGGCGGAGATGCAGCTGAGAGAGAAGATATTAGAATATACTCATTTCTTTTATCAACAACATTAGACTCCTCATACCTGGTATTTCTGGTCCTTTTAGAAGGTGGATTGTTTCCTTCAAAGTGAGCCTTCCTCTTTTCTTTGGATTTGTCATTTCTTCGATTCCCATTCCTTCGGTTGTTGTTGTTGTCGTCACTATCGGGAGAATTCTTCTGGAAGGGGCATTCTCTAGCATAGTGTCCAGTCCTATGGCAGGTGAAACATTTACCTTTCTTCTTTTGAGTCTTAGTCCTTCCTTTGTCCTTGGAACCACCAGAGTTCTTCTTTCGGGAATGAGCAACATAGGCAGCATTTCTTTCATTATCAAATTCCTTCATCCTTGTTTCTTCTTGCATACATCTAGACAGAAGCTCATCAAAGTTAGGGATGGTATTATTGTTGAGAATGGTAGTTGTGAATACTTGCCATTCATATGGAAGTCCTCCAAGTGCGGTGAGAACCATCTCACGATCAGCTATTGTCTCCCCAATAGCTAGCAGATTGTTCCTGGTTTCGGTCAACTTCATAAAGAAAGTTTGAATAGACTCGTCTCGGCCCTTCTTCATATTCTTCAACTTGTTCTTGAGGAATAGCACTTGGTTCACATTGTTTACTCGGAACAGAAGTATCAGTTTGTCATACATCTCCTTGGATGTGCCTAGTTCAGATATGTAGGCAACCAGACTCTTATTTATGGATTCCCTGATCAACAGCTTTGCTCTGATTTCTCCCTTCTTATACTTGTGTTTAACAGCAGCAGAGGCATTTGATGGAGGTTCTTGAATCTTCCCTGTCACATGATCTAGGAGATCATGATCTTCTAATTTGAGATCTAATAACATCTTCCAGGCATGGAAGTCATCACTTCCAGTTAGCTTGTCATTCTCCTTGAATTCAAGCTTAGAGGAATCCATTTCCTTCGATGATGATTGCTATAGATAGAGTTTGTCTTCACCTCAGCTCTGATTCCATGTAAAGTTTTGTAGATGTTCTATGCTAAGAGCAATTTCACTTTTCTCACAGCAATCATACAAGTAGATAAGCAAAATGCAGATAGAACATATAAGCAGATCTTACAGAAGACAAATCAGAAACAAGAAAAATGTATGTGTTCGTTTCGGCGGTCAACAGGATGCTTCAACCAGCAAAGTCTCCTTTGGTCAGCCAGCCCAGCATGTGTCACAACAACCCTCCAACCAGTAGATGAGTCAACCCAAGTCAGTTCTACAAAAGTCAACGCCGTCCTGAAAAGTCAACACAGGGGCAGCAAGCTAAAAGTCAACGCAGCAGCAAAACGGTCAACCCTTTGACCTCGATTTTTGTGCCAGGTAGTACGGCCTTCAAAAATCGAACCTCCCACAAGTTTTCAGCTTGTTTGGACCAAGCGTTGACCAAAGTCAACGCTGGTCAAACTTCTGCGAAACCCTAGCAGCAGAAAAATCCTCTTCGTCCTTCCCACGTGTGGCTGAAATTCGTCCTCCTGGTAGCTCGTACTTTTAGGATGAGAGAGGAAGATGTGAGTTTTTGTTGTATCCCAATTCTCTCCAACTTTTCCTGTATATATATCCATCAATGAGGGTGTGTGACACATCTGTTGGGCATGTGAGCCTACATTACAAAACTGGCTGACCTTGCAAATATAATTTATTAAGAATAATAAATTCAAAATATAAGTTCTGCTCATCGGATTAAGATTATTTTTATATGGATTTTACTCCTCTCAGAAAGAGGAATCCAACAAAAATATTAGCCTCTTAATCTGAGCATCAGAACATGGAGTTTGGACCTAGTTGTCCAAATTTAACACACCCCAAGAGGAATACGCACCCCTTGGAGAAAAACGCACTTGTGGAGAGAGAGAGAAGAAGGGGTCAATGTATGGGGCCCACATGGAGAGAGGGAGATCTCAATGATAAATAGGAGGAGAAGGCATCATTTGGGGGCTTTTTGATCATTTGACAAACACACTCTCTTGTACACTTGAGTTGTTGAGCCAAGTCTACAAAGTGTTGTTCAACACACAAGATTTCCAAGGGGAGATCTCACCTCCTTCGGTGGACTTCGAGTGCCACCCTAGGGGAGCCATTACCACACTTGAGGAGCTATTCCGAGAGACATTACAGGGAAATTCGAGCTACATTTGGAGCAAATTGGGCGTAGAAAAGGGGCCGTGCAATCTTGTGGAGTGATAGTTTCGGGCCTTAGGGGGCACATTACCTTGGCATTTGGCAACATTTTTGCAGTGGTTTGGTGGGTTGATCGAGTGACCATCTTCCAGGCCAAGCTATTCCTTCCTGGGCATGTGCAGAAGGAGCTTCTCTAGGCCTGCAGCGCTGCACAGTCACTTGAGGGAATTTGTGGTGAGAGGCTTGACTAGGCATTTGGGGTTGAGTTTTGCTAGGGGTCATAAGGAGAATTGTTGGAGAGATTTCCCAACATTTTTGGAGGGATTTGGCAACAACTTTTCAGGTGGTGCGAATTACCTAACTGAAGGAGGAGCTTGCTCTAATTGGGGGTAATTTCAGAAGGTTGGAATGAGGCCCAACCCTTTTTGAGTCTTTGTTGGTTTGACGAGGAGAGCCCACAGTTAATTTTACAGAATTTTTTGAGCACTCTAGAGGGGTCAAACAACACTCCCTTTCCAACCAACAACAATAGATTTCCAGGGCTAGTGCAGAGGCTAAAGAGGAAGTACTTTCCAGCATCCGGGCAACACATTTTCTCGCCTGGGGTTTGTCTAGCTTGCTTTAACAAACCTAGGTGCATACATACCATACACATGTTGTTCTCCTCTCTTTGATAATAAAATGGCTTAGCTTGGCGCAGTTCTTGGCAATTTTATGGGTTTCTAATTGCTTGTGTGAAATTTTGTGTTGCATTTGTGTTTTGCTTGATCATCATTGGTAATTTTCCTAGTAGGAATATTACAGTGGTATTAGAATGTCGATCTTGGCTCAGCTGTGGGGAAATCTTCTATGATCACAAAGAGAAGTAGAACAGTACTTACAGGAGGCATAGATACAAAAGTCTGGAGAGGGAGTTGGAGATCACACCTGATACTGAGTCCCTAGAACAAGAGGTCGATGAAGCAAACATGGTGGAACTTATGAGCAAAGAGGAGGTAGCATTCAATAGCCTCTTGAAGGCTTTGAGTGACCTGGCAAAGGGCCAAAAAGAAATGCTGGAAGAGATTAAGCAGCAAAACCGAGACAAGAGCGTCCACCGGGATTTTGTGTTCGGGGAGACCTCAAGGGCTTTCCACCAGTACGACCATCATTCCCCTTTGACTCACCCACACGCTTTTAGTGGGCCAACCAGGACTACATTGCCCACATTTTTACCTTCAGGAGCTGGTGAGCAGGTTGGGCAGGACGAGATGCCCATGGGAGAGTGTTTTCGGGAGTGGCAGTCGATAGGGGATGAATTTCAAGCTGCACTGACCTTCTGGGATTTCTCCCAGCACAAGTAGAATATTAGGGGCAAGGGCACAAGAGGTTCAGGCATGTAGAATTCAAAGTTGCAGCGTACCATTGGGAGGATGTCTCTCCCTGCATTCGATGGGTCATCCAAGTGCATGACTAGGGCATGGATGGAGAAGTTAGATACGTATTTTCAGCTTAGCTAGATGATAAACATGGAAGCCATTAAAATGGAAACCTTGCACTTCGAAGGGGAGGCACATGATTGGTGGTTCCATGTGTTGACCACCTAGGGCATGCCAACGTGACTTCATATGTGGACTTCACACGGAGGGTTGTGGAACATTTTGACAGGAGGGATGCAAAGGCACATTTCAGAGAGCTGACCCAATTCAAGTAGACAGGCAGCCCCGAGCATTACATTTTAGAGTCCTTGAGGGTGTCGGTGATGGTGCTGGACTTGTCAGATGCTAGGAGGGTCTACACCTTTGTGGAGGGTTTGGTTGAGCCCTTGTGTGGGCTAGTGAGGGCAAGCAGGCCCACCACTCTACAGGAGGCAGTGAATCGCATAAGGGATTTGCAGGACACAATTCCCAAGACTAGGGCACTAGTTCCACCACAAGCTCCTTTCCCACAAAGGGGCCGAGACACTAGAAGCCCACCACAGAGAGATGTTCATGGGCGTGGACAGTTGGATGATGAGACCAGAGAGACCTCTGTAGGAGGAAGCTTTGCTTCACTTGTTAGGAGCCATGGGCACCTGGGCATAGGTGTACCAAGGGCAAGGCCCATTATATAGAGGTGTTTTCTGATAGTGAGCTGAGGATGGTGTAGAGCAAGAGGATGATGTAGGAGGTGGTGAGTTGTAGACCATTGGAGGTAGTGGAGGAGGAGGAGCACCACCCCCACCTGATGGAGACCTCTTCAAACCCACTGGAGGGGTCATCGCTTCATTGAGGGGAGTCCCCAAGTATCTCACGCTGAGGATCAGTGGCATGATGCAAGGACAGTGTGTAGCAGTCTTGGTAGACAGTGGGGCAACCCACAACTTTATTGATGCACAGATGGTGGAGCGGAGAGGTATACAGACTGAGAGCTTTGAGGGGTTTTTAGTCCTAGTGCCGGGAGACAAGACTATGCAATGCACCCGATATGTCCCTAGTCTGACAGTGACTATGGGAGATTACTCTATGGCCGATCACTTCTTTGTGGTCGATGTTCTGGACACCAACATAGTCATGGGTGTCCAATGGCTCTACTCCTTGGGATGAGGTTGTACAGATTGGAAGAATCTGGAGATGGAGTTCATGGGGCTAGATGGGAAGCTGGTGTTGCTGAGAGGGATGCATTCATACCCACCACAGATGGTGTCAGCACATTGGATGGAGGCTGATTTACGACATGGGGACATAGAGTGGGCAGTGGAGCTCAGGATTACAGAGGCAGGGACTCAGCCACGACCAGTACACCCGGACATTCAGGAGATATTGGACAGGTACCCAACAGTTTTTGGAGACATTCCTCTAGGTCGGCCACCTGACAGGGGATTTGAGCACACGATTGAGTTAGAGGAGGGTGTGCATGCCGTGATCATCACTCCATACCGACATCCCAAGGCTTACTGGGATGAGATTGAGCATGCCATACACGAGCTGTTGGCCTTGGGGCACATTAGGCCCAGTTTGAGTCCCTTTCGCTTCTTCAGTTGTGCTGGTGAAGAAGAAGGATGGGACACTCTGCATGTGTATCGACTACCGGGCCTTGAATAAGAAGACGCTAAAGAATTGGTACCCGATTCCACGCATAGATGAGCTGATGGACGAGCTTAGAGGAGCTAAATACTTCTCTAAGATTGATTTGCGCTCGGGCTACCACTAGATCAAAGTTCAGGAGTAGGACATCTCGAAAGACAACTTTCTGATGCCATTATGGGCATTTCAAGTTTTTGGTGATGCCCTTTGGGCTAACCAATGCCCCAACTACTTTCTAGTTTTGCATGAACCACATGTTTTGCAAGAAACTGCGTAGGTTCGTGCTGGTGTTCTTCAATGACATCTTGATCTATAGCAGGACTTGGGAGGAGCACTTGAGGCATTTGGAGGATGTGCTTCGTATTCTTGAGGAGCAACAATTATATGCCAAGGTGTCCAAATGTGAGTTTGGACTGACAGAGATGCTATATCTTGGCCAGATCATCAACCAAGAGAAGATTAGGGCCATACTGGATTGGCGTAGGCTCTACACCCAGGAGTGTGACTGAGCTACGAGGATTTTTGGGCATATGCACCTATTACAGGAAGCTTGTGAAGGGTTTTTCACAGCTAGCATCACCCCTCACCGATCTGACCAAGAAGGGTGCATTTGAGTGGACGAATGTAGCGCAGGAGCGCCTCAAACAGGGGATGAGCAACTGTTCGGTGTTAGCGCTGCCATATTTTTCACAACTGTTTGTACTGGAGTGTGATGCTTCAGGGGAGGTCATTGGGGTAGCTTTGATGTAGGGTAGACATGCTATTGCTTTCAAGAGCCGAAAGTTGCAGCCCCATGAGAGGTTGTACTCTATTTATGACAAGGAGATGTTGGCCATCATGCACGCATTGGCCAAGTTCAGACAGTGTTTGGTCGGAAATAGGTTCAATGTAAAAAGACTGACCACAACAGTCTTAGATTCTTTTTGGAGCAGAAGCAGTTGCAAGAGAGGCAACAGAAGTGGGTGAGCAAGATTCAGGCCTATGACTTTGACATAGAGTATGTCAAGGGGCAACAGAACGTTGTGGCAGATGCACTGTCTAGGAGGCCCACCACTCTCTCGCTTATGAGCATCACCCCGGATTGGAAGGCGCAATTATTAGTTGAGTACTCCAAGGATCGTCATGCATGCGAGATCCTTGATGGCGGGGTAGAGGATGACCAGTTCCGTGTGATGGATGAGGTGATTTACTACAAGAACCAGATCTATTTGGTACCTGGTTCGCAGTTGAGGGAGAGGATTATGCAGGCTGCGCATGACTCTCCACTAGCAGGACATCAGGGGTTCCTCAAGACATACCGAGCTATCCGGGAGCGTTTCACGTGGAGGGGCCTCAAGGGGGATGTTCTGAGGCACGTACAGGAGTGTGATACTTGTCAGAGGAACAAGGGAGAGCAGACACACCCTGCAGGATTACTGCAACCTCTTCCCATTCCTGAGAGGAAATGGGAGAGTATATCCATGGATTTTATTATAGGGCTGCCAAGAGCATAGGGCAAGGACTGCATATATGTAGTGGTTGAAAAGTTGACCAAGTACGCCCATTTCTTCATCGTACCCTCCTGGTCATCAACTTCACAGGCGGTCGAGTTGTTTTTCAGGGAGGTGTTTCGGCGGCATGGTCTCCCCAAGGCCATAATGAGTGACAGGGACAACCAATTTATGGGGGGCTCTGGCAAGAGCTATTTCGGTCAGTGGGGACTAAGCTCACACCCAATACCAGTTATCACCTACAAACCAATGGCCATATGAAGATTGTGAACAAGTGGTTGGAGGGGTACTTGCGCAACTACTTGACCGGGAAACAACGCGCATGGGTGAAGTGGCTTCACCTGGGAGAGTACTGCTACAACACCATGTACCACATGTCAATAGGTATGTCTCCATTCTATGCATTATATGGTTATGATGCTCTAACATTTGTTGACTTGGTGTTTGGAGTCAACAGGGCCCCAGGGTCCAAAAATTGGATGCAGGAGAGCTAGGACATCCTCAGGGCTCTCAAGGATAACTTACAGACAACCCAAAATCAGTAGAAAATCTATGCAGATCGGCACAGGGTTGAGAGACATTTTGAATCTGAGGCTCCAACCATACAGACAGTCTACTCTAAAGCAAAAGGGAATAGAGAAGCTCAAACCACGTTTCTATGGGCCTTATAGGGTGACCAGGCAGGGTGGAGAGGTGGCCTATGGGTTGGAGCTCCCACCTTGGAGCAAGGTGCACAATGTATTTCATGTCTCATGCCTGAAAAAGGCTCTGGGACAACAGGTGACAACGACTACTAATTTAGCCCCTTTGGGTGATGAGTCATTTGGTGTTGGTACCGAAAGCTATTTTGGAGGTGAGAGAGAGGAGGCTCAGGAACAGGATGGTTCGACAGTTTCTGGTGAAGTGGAAGGACTTCCCAGAGGAGGATGCCACTTGGGAAGGGGAACAAGTAACATTTGGGTGGGAGGACCGTGATATTCCTACTTAGCAATTTTGGTAACAATATTACCATTTTTGGCAATTTTGAAGTTTTGCCATCTTAGACTTAGGAAAAGTGGGTTAGGTGGACCCAACTTGGCATTTTTGTGTTAGGGAGGCTCCAACATAGGGAAAAGGAGGCAAATCGAATTCCTAGTGGAAGGTGGGGGCCACCCCAAGAGGATTACACACCCCTTGGAGAAAAACGCACTTGTGGAGAGAGAGGGAGAAGAAGGGGTTGATGTATGGGGCCCACGTGGAGGGAGAAGAAGGCATCATTTGGGGGCTTTTTGATCATTTGACAAACACACTCTCTTGTACACTTGAGCTGTTGAGCCAAGTCTACAAGGTGCTCTTTAGCACACGAGATTTCCAAGGGGAGATCTCACCTCCTTCTTCGGTGGACTTTGAGTACCACCCTAGAGGAGCCATTGCCACACTTGAGGAGCTGTTCTAGGGGACATTACAGGGAAATTCGAGCTACACTTGGAGCAGACTGGGCGCAGAAAAGGGACCACGCAATCTCATGGAGTGATAGTTCCGGGCATAGTTGTTTCCGGGCCTTAGGGGGCACATTACCTTGGCATTTGGCAGCGTTTTTGTAGTGGTTTGTTGGGCTGATTGAGTGACTATCTTCCAGGCCGAGTTATTCCTTCGTAGGCATGCGCAAAAGGAGCTTCTCTAGGCTTGCACAGTCACTTGAGGAGGGCATTTGTGGTGAGAGTCTTGATCGGGCATTTGGGGCTGAGTTTTGCTAGGGGTCATAAGGAGAATTGTTGGAGAGATTTCCCAGCATTTTTGGAGGGCTTTGGTAGCAGATCTTCAGGTGTTGCAAATTACCCAGCTGAAGGAGGAGCTCGCTCTAATTGGGGGTAATTTTGGAAGGTTGGAATGAGGCCCAACCCTTTCTGGATCTTTGTGGGTTTGATGAAGGGAGCCCACGGTTAATTTTATAGAATTTTCTGAGCACTCTAGAGGGGTCTAACAGCAGTCCCTTTCCAACCAGCAGCAACAAATTTCCAGGGCCAGCATAAAGGTTGAAGAGGAAGTACTTTCCAGCACTGGGCAACACATTTTCTCACTTGGGGTTTGTCTAGCTTGCTTTAGCAAGCCTAGGTGCACTCATAGCATACACATATTGTACTCCTCTCTTTGGTAATAAAATGGCTTAGCTTGGCATAGTTTTTGGCAATTTTATGGGTGTCTAATTGCTTGTCTGAAATTTTGTGTTGCATGTGTGTTTTGCTTGATTATCACTGTTAAATATCCTAGTAGGAATATTACAAACTAGAACTCCAAATTCAATTCTCAAATCATCCACACCCCCTCCATGAACCTCCTTTCTTTTCTTATAATTATTTCCTCCTTTCAAAGTACCATGGGTTGCTGGAAATACCATGGGTCACATTATTTTTATCAAGTGACTTACCACTTTTTATTTAATTATTAAAATGCTGCCTTTTAAGTATGGTAACATTAAACAATAACCCAACCGATCCCTTTTTTCCTGACTATGGCCTACAGGAATATGGGTAGGCTACTTGGTCGATCCCTTCTGCTATTATGATTTGGAAAGGGACATTACATTGTATAGCATAGTAAAGTTTTAACTTGTGACTTATTTCTTAGATGTTCTAAATACACAATGTTGTTGATCTTTGTTATGTTGACCTTTAAACCTTCCTTGTAAACATGTGCTTGGAGGAGGCTAACAAAGGTAGCAAAGATACATTTCCTGATATTCAAGGACATTTGATTTATTTATTGACATCCTTCGAGCATCATTATTAGTTGTGCTAGTTGATCTTTTAACAAATTGCAGATAGTCTAATCATCAAAATGGGCTCCCATAAATTAACAAATAAATCCTAGTGAGGGGATTTGATTACTCATTAAAGGTTGAAGGTGCAGTTTGAGTTCAAAAGGCCTAACTGATGCTTGAGAATAATTAAATGTCTGTTATTACTACCTACATTGGATTTGCAAGTCGAGCTAATAACTGGACTCTGCAGATAGAAAACAATAGTCAATAATACTAGTAAAATACACATGATAAAATCTATATTGATTCCTGAAGCATCTGTGAAAACTGAACTGGTGTTGGGAAAAATAAGGAAAATATAGGAATCAAAGGGAAAAGTAAAGATATTAACCTCAAGGCCTTACAGCATTCATGGAATAGTTTTAACTGGAGATAGTAATAATGAACTGGCCTATCATGCTTCTGCCAGGTCGAAAATTTGAAATTAAAGGCAGCAGTTAGAGTCTGGGCTCGAATCATCTTTTATATTGCGGTATAGTGAGAGGGTTTTGTTGATCATATAACTTTCATAATTTTTGTGCTTTCTGATATAGCTTTGTATTCTGAATATTTTCTTGAAAGTCCATACCAAGTAAAATATCCATTCACTTCATTTGTGGGCAGTAGAATTTCCTTTCATTTCATTAGTGGGCACTGGGCAGTAGATTTTCCATTCGTTTCATTAGTGGGCAAGATAGTGCAGCAATATGGGATCTTCCTATAGTTGCAAGTACTTAATATATTCACTACATATTTTAGTTTCCTGGACTAATTTATATCTTTTCTTGTCTTTATGATTTTGTCTCATGTAGAGACAAGTCTACAGGATAATGAAGATCAGAATGATCATGAGAAAGCCGATAATAAAGACAATAGAGCATTGGTTGATAACAACACAGCTCAAAACCTCTCTTCTGAAGAGATACTCCAAATGCGCAGGTTTGTGTTTTCTTGTGTCATAGTGTCACCCTTGCGCCCTAACATATCTTAATGTTTCTACTAATGAGTTAAACCAAGTTTGTTTTAATGGTTCATAAGATAAGATAAATGTCCAACTAGTTACTTCAAATGTGCAGGTTTGTGTTTTCTTGTGTCATAGTGTCACCCTTGTGCCCTAACATATCTTAATGTTTCTACTAATGAGTTAAACCGAGTTTGTTTTAATGGTTCATAAGATAAGATAAATGTCCAACTAGTTACTGCAAAAGTAGGTCAATGGTACTGAAGCGTACAAAACTTTTACATATATAATATGTATGTTAAAAGGCTGAAAATATTGTGTCCCCTTGAGAATGGAATGACCACCACTCTGGATGTAACGAACTGTTTGTCTTTGGAACTGGATCATTCATTGGCTTTTTAGTGGATATGAGGTCATCCACACATTTGGTTGAGAACCAGAACCAAAAACTGATACTCTATCATGGTAGACACTTTCAAGCAGCTTCCAAGCCCTAGGCTACTTGGGAGTGGAAGCGGGAGTGGGGAGCTACATTTTCAAAAGCTTCTGAGTCTGGAGTGATTTTTATATAATATATACTTTTATATATTTTGATGCATATATGTCAACAAAAGCATGCAGAATGATAAATTACTGATAAAAAAACATAAAAACATGGATTAAACCATATAACATCATTCATATAGTAGTTATAATCTTCATCAACCACAAGTCCACAAATTACAAGTTCACATTTATATAGCATGTAAGGGTGCACATAACCAAAATAGCATCGAGTGCAATCCATCTCTGAACCGAAAAAACATCAACAAATAGGCTCTAGATGGCCTCTAGCATCCAAAAAAATCATGCGACAACAAATTCTTACATATCGTCAACAGCATTGCCTATCTAATCTCTTTACTGAAAAAACATCAACAAATAGGCTCTAGATGGCCTCTAGCATCCAAAAAAATCATGCTACAACAAATACTTACATATCGTCAACATCATTGCCTCTCTAGGGCTCTTTGTCATTAATATCACCCTCTAAGCATTAACATAAGATAGAAAAAATGTAGCATGTCAAGACAAGATTTTGTTTGAGTGATGGATACATTTTTAGTAGGGTCATTAATAATTATAGAGGAGTTCGACAACCGATATCACTGACATCAAGGTACATAGAGGGCTTGGTGCTCTTGATTAAATACGAGTTCCATACCCTATTACATGACAAAATCCAATGGAAACATTGCAATCCCTCCAATCTTGGAATCTTGAAAAACTGATAAGTCTGTTGGATTTTAATTTTTGACTGAGATCTAAAATTCTACTTTCTCCATATGAAATCCAATGAGGTCGGAACCACCTGAGTCATTTCATGGTAATGTTAAAAATTTAAGTAAAATGATGAAAATGAAAGATAATCTTTTATTTTCATCCTTTTACTTTAAAAATTAAACATTACTATGAATTGCATATCAATACTAGGGCCATAGGCTTGAATATTATGCTGCTCCACTCAAAAATTCTTGTTTCCAAATCTTCAATAGCTCCCTCTATTGCTCCTGAATTGGCAGAGAGCCCAAATTTTTTTAGGGAGTGCGTTCCCGGGGTCGCTCCCGCTCAGAGCGCGCTTCAGGAGTGGATTCGAGGCGGGGCACTCCCCTGCAGCCTTGTCCAAGCCCTCTAAAACACCGTTGAAAATAAAAGCATGTAATATGAACAGGATGGAGGATTTCCCAGTGCCTATGTTTTATAATAAAATGCTACAAACTGTAAAATTTTGTGAAGGTGCATACTAGCTGACACAATCATATTGGAGAGAATAATAATACTTAATATATAAATGCTTCAGCTATATTATCATTGTTCCCCCGAGGTAGGCTACCCATATATGAATAACACCTTCGAAGTTCATTATCTCACATTAAATCATTATATAGTGATCTTAGACAGTTATGGTGGTTTAACTACCTAACCTCTGACATAAATTACACACATCTATTTGTGTCATATTCTAAAAATTCCCTTAACATGAAAATAACATTCTCAAAGTATTACACCCCTCTGCTTTGATGCAAGGCTCAAAATTTTTACAATTCAAACCTTTTACATATGAGAAACACAATTCAAGATGACAAAATTTGATGCTGTGAAATCTGCACATGGGTCCACTTCCATCCACTAAGGAAGCAGGGTAACCAGCCATGATGCTTGCTGGTATGATGGGAACCTAGCAACGTGCCATGTCTTAGAAACATCAAATGCTTCTCAAAAACTCATTGTTAGTGTTCAATTTGATTGTCTCCTCCCTCACATTGAAGGTAGAACACTGCCCTTCGTCCCTTTGTGCTTCCTCAGAGAATCACCATAGTAAGCCTCCCTTTGTGTCAAGACCTCTTTCAGACTCTATGAGCCAACTATTTGAGAACACCACTGGATTTCCTACATCAGAATTTTTGTCTGTTATCAATATCATGTTTAGAAATGCTCTGTTAGATTGAATGTCTACTTAAGGATTATAATACTCTAAGGAGGCATCATCTTGCTTTCTACTTTATAGCCTCTTGGGGATATCTGCACACTATCTGGTTTCATTTATAAATACCAAAAATATTGCTTGCCTCATGCTACAATGGTCAATGTGGACCTAGACAACATCCACTACTGCACTGGTGCCAAGCTCAATACCATTATAACCAAAATGTTTTTCAACCAATCAAATCTTGAGTTTCACGAGAGATAGCAAGAAAATTGAACAAAACCAACACAAGCACAAATTATGCAATAAAGAAAAACATAAACCAGCACTAGTGTGTTGCAATACTTGAAGACATGTCACACAAGAGAAGAACAACACTAGCGAGAGAAAAGTTAAAACAATGCAAGAACAAGTGTGCTAGGGAGAGCAAGAAAACCAAGCACGAAAGAGAGTGCAACACTTGATGATACCCTTAGGAAAATTACTTTTATTAAGAATTAGTGAATCATTTGAATGGAAAATACAAGACTGGATGTGTAAATACCCAACTCAAAGGTAGGATGCTTCCCCCAATAGTATTTTGAGTCTATGTGTATGAGTTGGCTTTAACGAAAACCTGAATGGAAAATAAAAATGGTAGTGGGTGTATAAATACCCAACTCAAAGGTAGGGGCATTTTCCCAGTATGCTTTTGAGCCTATGTTACAAGGTTGGCTTTAACCAAACCTACAAATATAATAATGATATATAAGGTCGGTTGTGGCTGAAAGTGAAGATTAATGTTAATTTTTCAACACCAGATTTGATTTAATATTCATAGCAATATTTATACCTGGAAATTATTCAACCCAGTAAATTAATTTTCTGAACTGTTGAATAAAAATACATTGGTATTTTAACAATTAAATTGCAGCAGAAGCAGAAGTAGAAAAATCAATCACAAAGCAGAAATTTCAAACCCTTCAATTTACTCTTCACTTCTATTACTCAAAATATATAAAGGCTTACTTACCGGGAAAATGGCCCACAGAGAAATATGGAATTTAAACAACAAAATGGAACACAAAAATCGTGTTCCCCTAAAAGTTTTGGCCCTCCGAAAATGCGGCCTTTTGGAAATTTTCGGCTCCTGGAAAAATGGTCTTCTCCATTCTGCAATTCAGCCTCCTCTCTCATATCCCTGTACAACTTGCACACTAAAGAATATCTCACCCTTTGCCTAGGCTTCCTTGTAAATTCGACCTTCTCTTTCCAACATCTTGACCCCTTCAAGTTACCCTCACTGAAATTTCCTTCCTGCAACTTTTCCTTCTCTTTAGCCTTGAGTCTTTGACTCGCCACTTGAGAAAATCGCTTTCTCAATGATTCAATATGTCTTCCTCCTCTTCTTAGCCTTACTTTTATAATTTCTCTTTAAGCTAGATCCCTAGTCCTATTCATTGTTTTAAGAAACGGCCGTTTCGAAACCGAAACGGCCGGGTTGATCCGAGCCAATACCTTTTTCTATGACCCGGCCTTTGGAACGGTTCGACTGGCCGAGTCAGCCATGACTCGGCCGAGTCATTGAATGACTCGGCCGAGTCATGGCTGACTCGGCCAACTCGGCCGTTTCCGTTATGACTCGGCCGAGTCACAAAAAAACGCCCAGCATCATGTCAAACTGCGATTTAATAAAATTTTAATGGATTTTTAAATTGTTTTTTGGTTGGTTTGGACTCCAAGCAGTTATAAATTTTCATGGTAATGTTAAATTCTTAAAGTAAAAGTGACATTCTCCTTAATCTTCATTTTCATCCTTTTACTTAAATTTTTAACATTACCATGAAATGACTCAGGATGTTTGAGAGTGGTTTCGGCTTCATTGGATTTCATATGGAGAAAGTAGAATTTTAGATTTCATTCAAAATGCAGCAAACTTATCAGTTTTTCAGGGTTTCAGGATTGGAGGATTGCAATGTTTCCATTGAATTTTGTCATGTATTAGGGTATGGATTCTGGAACTCGTATTTAATCGAGAGCACCAATCCCTCTATGTACCTTGATTTTAGTGACATTGGTTGTCGAACTCCTCTGGGATTCGCTCCCAAACCAAGAGCTTCTCAAAATGTCGCTCCCGCTCCCGTTTTCGCTCTCGCTCCCCACTTTCGCTCCTGCTCCCAAGTAACACTGGGCCAGATGATGTTGGCAACTCTAGCAGTAGCCAGTAGTACTGGTCACAGAGTTTTGTTGTAGAGGCCATTTATAGCCTCCTTGGTTATGTGTTTTTGTTTTGATCTCTATATCATCATTGTGTATGTATTGGACAATGTACTGGGTGCCATTTTGATGTAATGGATATATTCATGAGCCTACTTTGATCATATGTTGTCTTCTATCTATATTCTAATGCTGTGTGTTTGGAAACATGAATGAAAATCTTTAAAATTATGTGTTTTTATAAAAAATAAATATTTAATGTATTTTTTACAAGGACCGAGTCATTGAAATCGAGCCGGCCGAGTCGTACCGAGTCGGAGTCGGAGTCGGAGTTTTAAAACATTGGTCCTATTCTCCTAAGTGATGGATGGCTAGGATTAAAATGTTAGATTTCTGCAAACCTAGCACTTGACACTTAAACTCCTAGTAGAAAATTGATTTAACCTAGCACTCGACACTTAAAATCCTAGTAGAAAAATTGATTTAATGATTTAAATGCACAACTAGGTTCCTAACACAAAAAATTCAACAAAAGTGAAATGTACCAATCTCAATCACGAAAATGACAGAAATTCTGCCCAATCTGCGTTAAGTCTCCTATACCAGCCCAGATTTATTTTCTTGCGACATTTATTTATTCCCATAAACTTATTTTATTATCCAAATAAGTTTTGAATTGTTGAAAAATAAAATCATTGGTATTTTAACTTCTAGAAATTTATATGCAGCAAAAATAAAATTAGAGAGAGATCAATCACACATTACAACATATAAACACCCACAACAATTCTCCTTCATTAATTAATCTTTGGAAAATCAGGGTTTCGACCCACAAAGAAATTACAAGGGACATGCATTTTTTGGAACTTGTAACTCAACCCCACTAGATGATTCGGCCCTAGGAATTTGGGCCCATTAGAAATTATCCTTCGAATAAATTCAACCTATAGAATTTCGGCCCACCTCTCACCAACAACTCAGCCCTACATCTTCCCCTTCAACAACCTCTGTTTTGAAGAATCTAGGGCAATTAGGTGTAGAGTGATTCGTCGGGACTAAATAACAATTTGTGATGTCTTTTTACTTTTCTTGTTAGCTTAATCTTCTTGTTTACTTATTAATGCATGTGTTTGTGCTTCATCAAACTGCTATCAAAACATAGAACGAGAACACAAGTTGTTGGCACTCTGCCAGGGCCAAAATCTCTCTTCTCTTGAGAGGAAAACCCTTTAGTAAGCTTCTCTTATTGAAGCTTCTTATTGACCAATGCCAAACCCTAGACCCTTGACAAGAGTATCCTCCAAACACAAGTCAAGCTCTTTCAAGATTATTTCTTCTTGCAGCACTTCGTCCTCCTCCTTCTAGCACTTAGTCTTTCTTCCTTCGGCAACTGTAAAGACCTTTGATTGTATACTTTAGACAGACCTTTGATCTTTTCTTCGCTTGCTAGTGATGGCCTTTCAAACTTAAGGAGATGATCTTGTTGCCTCCCAACTGAGCCTTCTTCTCTTTCACAAATATTGTAGACTTTAGAGCAGCAGTAATGCAGCCCTAGTTCTTCGCACGTGTGAGGGAATACCCTCACAAGAATTATGTTAGATTTCTCCTTCTAGCTTCGCTGGTATAGCCTTCTTCCACGCTTGAGAGAGAGACCTTATAGGCCTAATGATCTAGCCCAACCAACGAAATTATATGGCTGTTATAGTGGTGCTGTTCTGACTGTAGGTAGGGCTTTTTTCTTCGCACGTGTGACTGTAACAACCTTTTAACACTTCGGTTTTGCTTCCTTTTTTCTTCGCCGCCTTGGAGACCCTTTACTTGTCTTCTTTTAACCCTTTGCTTGCCTTTCACCTTCATTGATTTCAGAGGTTATGAATGCGTTTTCTTTAGAGGAGTGGACAACCTCTATATCAGTGATGATAATATCGGTGAGATATCACCGAATATCAGAAATTTCGCGATATTTTCGGCAAGCCGAAATATCGCCGAGAAAATATCGCAATATTGCCGAGATATCGCCGATATCTCGGCAAAATATCGCAAGACGACATAAAATATCGTCAGGGGTGTTATGCCGCGGCTAGAAAAAGGGAAAATCGTTTTTTTCTTCATTTTTGTTTTTGAGTGTTGGAGAAGGAAGGTGAAGAATTTTGTGGTGGTTGTCAAGGAGGGTTTGAGGATCAAACAACGATTATCACCACCAAGTTTTTTTTGTGGATCAAAGATTGAAGAATAGTGAGACAAACTTCATTTCTTCCATTAACAGGTATGTTTTTAAAAACCACTATGTTAATGATTTTTTCATAGATTTAGGGTTATGCTTGCTTGCCTCTTTGCCTACCAACATTTTGTTTCTTTGTTTTTTTTCCATTTGCTATGATTTTCATGCCCATGAGCCAATGCAAGGGTCTTCTCCATATTTGGTCAGCAAGCTTCATTTTTTTTTTCAACTTTCTTATGCACCCTCTTATTGCCATTTTTCATTCACATTGCAAAATGCAAATAATGTAGCAATTTTTTTTAAATGAGGTGGTTGTTACTTATTATTTTTTGTGTTGGGGGGTTGAATGCGAATTTTTTGTCTTTTTGTGCCCTAGGTTTGAATTAGTTCACTACAAATGTCAAATATGCCAAAAGCCTTGGACCCATTTTGGGAGTATGGGGAGGCTGTTGGTGGGGCAAATCAGGCACATATATCATGCAAATTGTGTGGGACCAAGATGTCAGGAGGGGTTACACGATTGAAATACCATCTGGCTAGACTCCCTACACATGATGCAAATGTAATGCCTTGTATGGTTTCTAGTGCGGAGGTTATACAAAAAGCTCTTGAAGCAATTGCTGAACAAGACAAAAAGAAAGCTGCTAGGGAGAGGCCAATGGTCTCAGATAGATCGCTGCTAGTTTTCTTTGTTTTGCAACTTTTGCTACATATAAGTTTATAACTCATGATGATGAAATACATTTAAAGTTTTATATATGTGATGTTATCTTTTTTTTGTAAGCTTAGGTAGGTCCTTCTCTTCTATTTATATGAAAATAAACTAAAACCACATACTGTCAATAGGTGGCCTCAACTTGCCCATTGGGAAACCAAGTTTGTTGGCCGCCTATGCATATTATAAGCCATCCAAAAATGGAAGGTTTGCAGTCTTTCTACCCAAGCAATATATACAAAACTATTTAAAAGCCAGTCTTTGATCTTAGGTCCCATAAGCATGCATATAAAAGAAAAACTAGCCGCTAAAAAACAAAAACTTGAGGTCGTTGCGCTCAAGCTAGTCTTTGGGGTTTTCCGGTTTTGACTCTACATTCGCTAGATCTTCAGCTGAATCTCCAGGCACTGGTGTCATTTCAATAATACATGGAATGTGTCTCTGTATATGGTCTAATCTTATGTCCTGCTTGCAGAGCTGAAACTGGATTGTTTGTAGGTCTTTTTTATAATCTGGCATGTCTCTGATTATCAGGGCCATTCCCATGGACACTTGTTCCATCGCTTTTCCTATCAGTCTTTTCATGAGCCAGTACAAATGTAAGGTCTGTTTAAATTGAGAGAGTCTCCCTCTGGTATTCCCCGGATCAGGAATGTGATTCTTCCATTCCTCCATTTCTTCCTCCGAGTCCTCTTCCATAATCCTTTCCTCCATCTCCTCTAGAATTTTTCGTATCCCTTCGTCCGTTCCTTTCTTATAAGCTTTGGCTGTTTCCCTTACAGTTTCATCCAGAGGTCGTCTTCCTATCCTTTTTTCCGAGGTTCCTATATCCTGAGTTCGAGGCCCATTATTTCCCTGTCCTCTTCGACCTCTTCCCTTGGCTGCCCGCGCCATGTCTCCAATATCTGCTACCTGTTCACAATGGTCACATTCCAAAGTTAAGATAAAGCCATTACCCATCCAAATTCCAGTAGTCTCATGGAGTTTCTGTTTGCCGAAACTATCTCCCCTCTGTCTGCACTCTGTTGCTCCCAGGCAATTAAGTGAAACAGGGATGGTTTTTACCTTCTCCCTACTCCCCTTGCCCTGCCTCTCGTTCGGACCCCTAATTTCTATCTCCCCTCCTTTTTCACAACCTCCCCCCTTGGGTTCCCTCAGGCTGACCCGCTCCCTATGCGGCCCCGGTGTGGTGAACGAGGGGAGCTTCACGCTAGGATTCTCTGCTCCCTCCCTGCCCTGCTTGCTAATGCTACTCCCTCTCCTCGCAGCACTACCTTCTCTGAAGGTCACCCCTTCCATTCTAAGCTTCCTGCCCATCTTCCCCTCCCAAGCTCGCTCGTCTCTGCTGCACAAGCTCGCCCTATCTACCCGAAATTTCTGCCTGAGGAGCTTTTCCTGGCTCTCCGACCTCCCGGCCACCCAGATACGGTCCTCTCTAGCCTCTCTTTCCTCAGCCCTGAGCAAGATGCTCCACTCCTTATTATCTTCTAAGCCCTCCAGCCTTCCTAGCCTCGGAGCAGAGCTACGGGCCATTCTCTCTCGCTACTTCTACTCTGTCTGCACAGCATGCCCTCTCCGCGAGGTCTCTCCTTCCCATCCTGGCCCAAGTTCCTTGCCCCTCCCGACATACTGAATTTTCCTTTGCAAATTACAGAGAAAAGACAGTAAACATACCCGAGGTTACTCTTCTTGCTTGCTGGCTATGCTTTTGGCTTGTCCTCCACTCTCCGTCTCCTTCTCCCTTGCAATCTATCCCCCTCCTTTCCTTACTCCCTCTTTCATACCCTGTCTTACCTACCTGCCGTCCCATCCTCCTTACGCCGTCGTCCTTACCACCTTTCCTCTTCCCGACATTCCTCACGCCACTTCTCCCTTCTGACATCACTCTTGGCATGCAGTACTCCTCCACGTCCTGCGATATAATCATGCGGACTGTGGTAGCCTCCTGGCTTCTGACATCGTCTTTACTCTTGATTACCCACTCCGTCACCTCGATTGGGGTATATGTGATGTTATTTTGTTTGAGTCCTTGATTGGACAATTATCAAGGATCAACAGGATATGTGATGTTATTTTATTTGAGTCCTTGATTGGACAATTATTAGGGATCAATAGGATTTGGTATTGCCTTTGAAGTTTGATGTATCATTTCTATTTGACATCATATATATCAGTGCTTTTTTTATATTTATGTGCCAATGTGTTTAGTTCATGTTGTTATTGCTTTATATATTTAGAAATCTGAAAAAATGAATATATTATGCATTTTTTATGCTTGCCGATAAGATGTTTTCTGGATCCTCACCCATATTTCAACACTGCTCTATATATAGAGGACTGCCCCTCCTTTAGGCCGACTTGCTGCTTTGAGGCCGACTTGTCTTCCTTTGTTGTGATAGGTGCTTTTAATAGTGCCATTGCTTCTTTTGATGGTGTCTTTGCTAGGAGAAGACTCGACTTTGCTTGGACGTATTCTCTTGACCCTAATACATAATCATACATGGTGTAACATGCCCTTAAGGCCTTCAACATTTCCTTTTGATTATTTGACTCACCTATAGCACTTAACATGTGCTAGACCTATTTCAATGAGCAAGAAAATCATTGACATATATTATAAAAGTAATATTTCTTTTCTTGAATAAGTACAAATATCAAAAGTACATTTATGAAGACCGAACCTAGTTACATTTCCTTCAACACTCTGCGCCTTAGGAAATTTGGCCTTGGCAAATTGGCCTCTCCAACAATTCGACCTCTTTTTCGTTTTAACAATTCAGCCTTGCAATATCTAGCAATTTGGTCTCTTGGAAATGCTCTCAAATCAACCTACACTCTTCCTCCTCTGCACTATAGTCTAGCTGAGCCTTTCGCTCTAGAGAAAATCGCTGTCTCCAATTATTTGTCTTCACCTCTCCCTTAGGGTTATTTCTTCATCAAGCCCAAATCCCTAATCCTAATCTCCCTTCTAGAAGATCTAGGAGATCAATGGTTGAGATCATTTCTAAGTCACTTAAATAATTTTATTATTTATCCTTAGAAATTGACTTAATAGTCCACAATAATTAATTGACTTTAATTATTGTACTTTTCCTAAGTTAGACTTAGGAAAGAAGACATAAATCACTTACTTCACCAAGAAAACACCTAAAGAGACAATGAATCATCTCCTGCATGCTAAGACACCAAGCCTATGCAAAAGAGCATTCGAAGCTACCATAAGCTTCAACACTCCGTCCTAGCAAGGAAGTGATTCTCTACTACCCCTAGCTTGTCTCTATACTTCACAAACTTCCCTTTCACTGAAGGTTTAGTGAGAATATCCGCCACTTGCTCCTCTGTGGAAATGTACTGCAATCTCACAACAAACCTGCAATATTACTCATGCAAATCTCTTGCTTACTTGAGAAAATCTCTCTTAATGTCTCATGGCCTTGCATGTCTCTGTAATCTTACTCGGTCCTCTCGATCCTCTTAGTCCAACTTGACCCTCTCAGCCCTCCACAAACCCTCTTGGCCCTCCACAAGCCTTCTCCTCCACAAGATGCTTTCTTGTTGACTCTCTCATGAGACCTCGTAAAGTTCCTGCCCGCATCAAATCCGACATCTCAAATGATGATAACTCTCCTCTGTCTTTGTTGAAGAATGTAACTAGTGCCAATCTTCATAATTGTATTTGAGTCATGATATAATGTATTTGCCAAAAGAAAGAAAATATAAATTTTATTATTAAAGAAATTGACTTATTAAAGCATGGGTTTCATGCTTGGGTCATTTATTTTTAGGTCAAAGCCTCCATTGAAGGCTTCTAGGGTTTATGTCAAGTGTTTTTGTCCATATTGTTGGACACCTAATCCGCTAAGGGTTATGGTGAGGAAGTTGAACAGTCAAAGGGAGTCCAAGAGACCTTGGAAGATGAATCCAAGAGTCACTGCAATGTACTATAAATGTATATCAGGTGAATAATATATGCATCTAATGCTTATCTTTCATATTCAGTCTTCGCCATGGTTGTGTTTAACATGGTATCAAAGCAGACAAATTCTGGCGCTGCTCCTATTTGAGCCACTTGTTTTGTGGCCTTTGTAGATTTGAGTGCTCCTTGTCTATCATAACTCCTATTTCGCTACACAAAATTGCCATTTTTTCTGACAGTGCCGACATATCAATTCTTTTGCCCTGAATGCTTGTTAGATCAGAGTGTTATTTTTGGCATTTTGCCTTTTGGTCACCAATTATTTGGTTGGTGGCAGCCATATCTGTCTCCTTAACGTTTCACTGCTTTCTCTCAGCGCTTCAGATGACTATCAATTCTTATGCACTGTAATACTTACCTTTTTTCATCTCTACGCACATTTGGCTCTGTTAGAGTCTCTATTGAGCGTTGTAACGGTGCCTAAGATTCCTGTAGTGCCTTAATGAAAGTTAGGAATCCGCTTATTGTCCTAAATGCCTCTGTACAAAGTCTTCCATTCAACATTGGGAATTGTCGAATGAAATGGTGCTCGCACGTTTGATTCTTGTAGTGCCTCAATGAAAGTTCGGAATCCGCTTACCGTCCTGAATGCCTCTGTACAAAGTCTTCCATTCAACATTGGGAATTGCCGAATGAAACAATGCTCATACGTTTGAGAGTAATTGAAATTATCTTTTGGTTTCATTGTTGGAAGAAAGGAGAGGAATCCAAGAACTAGCAGTGATAGTAATAGCAACATTGAAATTCACCAGCATTTGCACCTGAACATTGTCTCTCCACGCCATCTAGGCCATTTCTTCTCGGCTAGAGCATCCCCAGGCTCAACCGTGACCTCACTTCTAGCCTACTAAAGGGATATCGCTTGGAGTGTTGGCACTCGAACTAAATTGCCAACAACACCACATGAATATGTGTCTGTCTCACCACACCTACTAATGTACAACCTCATCGTCAAGGCCATCAAATTCTTGGTCGATAGATTTATCCACGAGTTACAACTTCTGGTAACCGGAAATATATCTTTTGATTTTACTGAGCAACTCTTTGGCGTGAGTTTCCTTCCAAAGGTTCAATAAAAGGTGTGAGGTCTTTGCCTAATTGAAACGCGTACTCGGCGCTCATCTCTCTTTACCCGATTGGAAGCGACACTGATTTTTGGCGCAGGAAAACTTGCAAAGAGAACTGATGTTGTAGAAATTACAAGATTTGAACAAACAAACACATATAATTACATCCAGGGGAGAACTATGTAGATAGCTGGAAAATCCATGGAACATGAAAGGGAGTTCATAAATTTGGACCACTGTAATGTCCCAAATGAAGAAAATTTGGAACAAACCCTTCCCTTAAAATTATCATTCACTTCAAATAAAAATTCCATTCAAAAACAAAAGATTGCCATGTAAAATTTTACAACATAGAACATGCAAATAACGATGATGAGCAGAAGGAAATCTCAACTTTATTATATCAACCAAAAACAGGAGTACATAACAATATGAAATAGTTGGAAATAGCTGAGAAGCTCAAACAACTACTGCAAACTAGATCCGGCCTCAAAATGGGTCTGCTATGGCGCTGGATCTGGCCTCTCAAAATGAAAATGCAACCAATAAGAGCTCTTGTGAATTCTGAATGAATCCACCAAGGGGAGATGGGTGCTCGCCCAATCTCTCTAAATCACCGAGGGTTTTCGTCCTGGGGCTACCAATGGAGTAGAGAACCAGGTTCTCAACCTCTCATACAAGAAACAATATCAACTCCAAGATGTCTCCAAATGACCTCCTCCTCTTTTATAGTTCTCATGGATAGATCTCCAAGCCTCTAGAAGCATCTTATTTTATTATTTTTCTAAAAGCTCCTCCATTGACTTTATCAAGAGGCCTTTAATTTTATTTTATTTCACTCAAGTCACTTTTGGTCCTTTTTCTCCAATTAATTATTTTTCCTTAATTAAATGACTAATTAAAGTCATTTTTCACTAAAGAAAATGGCAAATCGCCCACCATACTCTCTTCGGCCATTGAAGTCTCTTCTCAGAATTCCATCCTGTAGATCTTCTCGTTCCGGTTCCAACGAGCTATTACACTGAGGTGTTCTATCAATTAATTTCCCTGGAATGCCACCTTGAGCATTATTAATTAAGTTATGCCCAATAATAATGCTGCTTCTTGAAAGTTGTCGGAATGCAATGGAATGAAAGGCAAACCGTGCGGATTATGGAATATGCCAAGCGAATGCTATCAAATCCCATAAAAACTCTTCAAAACTCCATCGGGACCCCTGATGACATAAACCTGCTCCACTAACCTAGCCATCCCCTGCCTTGGAAATCCACCCTGGCTGTACTATGGAGAAAAGTAAAAATGGGGACATTACAACAACAAAGGTCAACAAATCACCAATAACTGAAGGATATCTGTTAATCCACTGTCCTATGGTTGTTCAATTTATATATGTCATGAACCATCGATGAGAGGGACGTTTCATTAAGAGCTGATCATTCTATGAATCGATTTTTGGAGCAACTGTAGTGTTTGGACAAAGAAGTGAGTAACATTATTTGACTGAATACTACCCTCCAATCTGCAGGCAATGCACAAAAGCGCATGTTGAATAGATGGATTTGTAGGAATTTCAAGCATGAATGTTGTGAGCATTGATAAGCTATTTGTGAGAAAGGTGGCAATAGTAGCAATCACAATTTAAGTTATGTATGTTCCTACCTGGGTGCTGATTGTACAACAATTTTTGAAATCTATTGAAGGGGTTGTAAGAAAAGGTATTGAAATTTATCATGAACTTGACGGCTATGATGTTGAATCACTAATGTGGCCTCAAAATACAAGAAGTCTTGAGCTGAGACGACTTGGACTAGTTGAAAAGTAAAAGGTTCTCAGGTTCACTAGTGCGTTGATGTCCATAAGGAGTAGTTCGATCTATTATGTGCATTGTGAATGTATTGCTGGTCGTTTATGTATGATTTAAGTAGTAAGTTATTCATGGTATGTGCATTGATTTTTTTAATTGGCTTCCTAGTTTCCCCACAAGAAAAGCCGAATTACCGAATTATAAAGTGTTTGTGCACTCTTAATTTCCAACCTATATGTTATATATTTGTGCAACTACTAGACAAGTCGACCAGTGGAATAAGACAGGCGAATACATCGAGTTTGGGAATATTGTCGACACCTTTCTTTTTTGAACTTGAGTTGCTGATAAAATGGCTAAAATTGACACTTTATTAGAGTTATTGAGAACTCTAATCATGTCTACCGTTGAAAGCACAATGAAAAACAACACCACCCTTTTTTGATATTCAAATCTGTCTACAAAATGCACAAGAGAAGATTGATTTCTTACAAATCGAATCACAACTTCAGCGAGATGAGCTTCAACAAAAGAGTTGTCATTCTAAACTATTTTCTGTTCAAAACAATCCTCTGTTCAAGGTTGAAACAGACACCCATCAACACCTAAAAAGTGATGAAATCCGTAAGGTTGAAGTTCATTCACATTCAATGCCCATTTCAAGAGCAGATTTGCATGCAGATGCAGAAGTTCAGGTTCCACCTCCCAAGCCCATCATCAGACCTTGGGAAGAGCTTGTCAACAACAAGCACAAAACTGGTCTTGGATATGACAAGGATGTGTCCTTTCATATTCCAGACTATTCCAAGCCAATCAAATTTCAGAGTGTTGGATTTCTTCATGGCAGTGCAGCGTCACTAGTTCTGCTCCTCCTCCTCAACCACAGATTGTAAAATGCCAACATTTTGATCGAGTTGGCCATGTGAAAAGATCATTGTTTTGATCTTAACTCATGCAAGCATTGTGGTCGACACAATAATTCTTCAAACAAATGCTTCAAAAACAAACCTCCTGCAAGAACAAAGATTCACCTTGGATGAATCACTTCTTGGCAATGCGCTTCAACAACAAGAAGATATTTTGCTCATATCACAAGATTTCTTCTCGAATATTGAAAACTCTTGCAGTTCAAATCTCTTCATCTTCTCACCTTGTATCTGACGGGGGGAAGTGATGGTCATCTACAAGCTTCAAAGCCACATCAAGCGAGCCTGAGCCACAACCTGAACCTGCTACCTAATTCAGAGTTGTAGCCAAAGACACAAAAGTTCAAGCGAGCTTGAGCCACAACCTGAACCTGCTGCCTAATTCAGAGTTGTAGCCAGAGACACAGAAGTTCAAGCGAGCTTGAGCCACAACTTGCCATACCAGATTCAGAGTTGTAGCCAGAGACAAAGATGCCCTTGAGCATGCCTTTGGTTGGTGGTCAGCCTTAAACCATCTATGTGGGGTTGAGACCTCCTTTTTCAGGTTGAGCTTCTCCCTCTTCAAAGAATTAAGGAGCACTTCCTCTAGCAGAAGACTTCAACTTCTTGCCAGTTTTGGAAGAGTTCCAAGAATTGCATTAAGCATTCTAGAGTTGGTGGTCATCCTTAAACCACCGCAGGTTGTAGACCTCCCTTTTCCAAGTTGAAGGTCTCCCTCTCCAAAGCATTAGGGACACTTCCTCTAGCAAAAGATTTCAACTTCTTGCCAAATTTGGAAGAGTTTCGGGAACTGCACTAAGCATTCTAGTGTTGGTGGTTATTCTTAATCACTCACCTTATACCAACATTTCAGAGAGCACATTCAACCTAGTGCTGCCATGCATTTTTGCACATTTTGTATTACAACTCTCTTCTTGGACTCACACATACCCCTTTGGATTAGGGGGGGAATGTTGGACACCTAATCCGCTAAGGGTTATGGTGAGGAAGTTGAACAGTCAAAGGGAGTCCAAGAGACCTTGGAAGATGAATCCAAGAGTCACTCCAATGTATTATAAATGTATATCATGTGAATAATATATGCATCTAATGCTTATCTTTCATATTCGGCCTTCGCTATGGTTGTGTTTAACACACATTGTAATGTAAAAGACCCTTCCTGGGCTTCATTTGTCAAGAAAGAAATTTATTTAGTGTAAATTAGGTCTTCTAGGCCTCCTCCACCATGCTGACCTCAAACTAGACAATTCGACCTAACTGAGGGTCAAAACTCCTACATAAATGCAACAACTTGACCTCATTTGACACACTTACTCATCAAGTTCGATCTTGAAACTTTTGGGGCTAGAAAAAGTGTGGAATTCAAGGGAAGAAGAGGAAAGGGCTAACAAAGGAGAAGGAGGTCTCTATATCAAGCAAAAGAAGTTGAAACTCTCTCTCTCTCCCCTCACGTGTGAAGTGCTGAGCTGCTGGAGGGGCCAAAACTGTAGTGCTAAAGCTGCGCCGAAATTCCGAGTTGTTGGGCGGCCGAAATTCTAGATTGTTTTTGGTTTGTAGTTGCTGGACAAGAAGTGACTATTGAAGGTTGCTAAATTTCATTGGAAGGCTGATTTGGTGGAGGAGGAAGGTCTTTGGGTCTAAGGTCTTGGTCTATCTCAACTTGAATTTGCTAGAGGAAGAGTTTGACTGGGTTTTCCCTATAAAGGGGTTTTGGCCCTGGCAGAGTGCCTATATTCGGTATCTTTGATCTTCGTATTTTGCTTTTGATAATTGCTTGATGAAACAAAGATAAAAGAGGAACATAAGAAAGTTAATAAGAAAACTCAAAGATATCAAAGTAATTATCAACATAAGAATTTTTTTCTGCCTTTCCAATTTTCTAACATGGTTTCAGAGCTAAGGTGAAGAAGGAAAAAAAAGGAAGATTGAAGATCTATGAAAGGAGAAATATAGGAAAAAGGGTTTCAAGGAAGTTCATGAGGAGTGGGAGATAGCAATATGGCAAACTCAATGAAGGGAGAAAACAAACTAGAAGGAGCCTTCAACTACAGGGCATGGAAAAAGAGGATAGATCTTATCCTCGAAAAACACAGTTTTGAATCTTTGTTCAAGGGAAAATTCAAGAAACTATAGATGAAGCAGAGAAAGAGGGGTTCAGAGGACCCAAAATCCTGGCCATGAACCTAATAGTGGATGGAGTAAAGGATAACCTAATTCCATACATATCCAACATAGACTTCGCTCAAGAAATGTATGAGGCTCTCTCCAAATTATTCACCGTCAAGAACATTGGTCAAATAGCAAGCCTCAAGGATGAACTAAGGAGTCAGGACAATAAAGATGACAAGAGATGATATTGTATCATCCTACTTTGTAAGGATTTTGGAATAAGATATGAACTCCAAGCAATAGATGAAGTTGTACCAGAAAGGTGCTCGTAATTGCTGCTCTTCTATGACTACCAAAATCTTGGAGTACTTTTGCATCAGGGTTTAACAATTGGAAGGATACTCCAACATTTGAACAAATGTGGAATGCTGCAGTCAAGAAGAAGCCAAATATCATTAGTAAACAAGAAGGAGGAGGATGAAGAAGAAAACACATCTAATGCTTATTCTGGTCATCACAAGAAGAAGGGAAAGTTCAAGAAGTTCAAAGGACCAAAGAAGAAAAGTGGACCTATCCAAGATTGAATCCTACAACTGTCATAAGATGGGTCATTACAAAAATCAATGTCTTAAGAATCCTAGAAATAAGAAGAGAGATAGGGAACAAACAAATATCACCGATGAAGCTCCACCTAAGAAGAACAAGACTGAAGAATCAGAAGTCAAAGACTTATACTACTAAGTCCTCTCTTACATATCCTTCTTAGTCTTCTATTCTAAGTTTTGTATTATTCTCCTTTATGATTTTTCTAGAGTTTATAGGTCCAACATGTCTTGTTAGAACATTTTTGAATTATTTTGATAAGTTGTAGGTGTCCTCCATGGTATGTCCTGAGTCCATTTGAAACTCAATGCTATCAATGCCCTCTACTTCATATTTGGCATTATCACCAAGCTCTACATGTATATCTCCTAGCTCCTTGATCATGTTGGTGAAAATATCTCGAAATCCCATCATGTGACGAGATGATCTGTTGATTTTGGGTAGCATTGGATGTGCTCTAGCCTTGAAAATTGGTGGAGAGGCTAAAGCACATGAGGTCTCCAAGACCCAGAAATCGTTTGAAGAAATTCCACCCGGATGAGGAGTTATTAAAATAATTAATATTTTTAATGGGTTCTCAAATCTAAACATAGGAAAATAAAAATATTAACATGTATAAATAAAATATGGGTGAGAAAGTTCTAAGTGACGAGGATCAAGCCAGTTCTAATCTTAGCCGTTGATTAGGGACTTAATCTCGACTGTTGAAGATTCAATATGAAAAGTATAAGAGGAGGCTTGAGGGTCAGTTGGAGACACACCAAGAGATCAAAGAATTCAATTTTTTGGGCGAGGTTTGCTGAGGAAATCGAGTTAGTGATCAGAGTTGCAGTGAGGGGCAGTTCAGCAAGGGATTTTCATCCGAGGCTGAAGAATACATAGCAAAGAGGCAACGCAGTGCCGGGAGAGACAACGCAGGCCCTAGAAGGGCTGACGCAGAGGATGTAGAGGGCTGATGTAATAAGACGCAAAAGCCACAGAGGCTGATGCTGGGCCTCAAAGGCAGCATTGGGGAGATTTTTGTGGGGTAGACTCGGAGCAGATCAGTAGATTTCTGAGCCAGGATAGGGTGACGCAGCTCCTAGAGAAGTGATGTAGTTCCAGAGCAGTGCTTGGAGCAACGTTCGCTGTCCAGGATAGGAAACAAACAGAGTCACTGTGGGGATTGATCATCCGATTGCTGATTTGCCGGAATATTTGTCTCCGGATATAGGTACTATTGTCGAGGATATTCTCTGTTGGGTGAGCCATTTTTGGCACCCTAGTTGTATTCACGAAATATGCTTAATAATACAAACCCTTTATATGCTGCACCGATTTTCTCGAATTGGTTTTTTCCGGGGACGATTGTCCAAAATAATGGTGTCCCTTGTGTTATTGTCTCTGTTTATTTCAGTGCATGATCTGTATATTTGTGAAGGTTGCAATAATGTTTACTTCGATGTTTATGCAATTAAATAACTTTTAATGTAAAGAACAAGTGGGAGATTGTAAACTAGTAATTGTAGTAGGGTTTCTGATGTGTTAGATTAAGGAATTTTCACATGATCCACTATCCACAAACCAAACATCTCTTGTGAAGGTTCCCAAGAAAGACATGACACCAAGGCAAAGTCTCGAACTTTTCAGCCAATTTGTCGAAATCTCGTCATGTGACAAGATGCTCCACTATCCACAAACCAAACACACCTCTTGTGATGGTTCCAGGAAGGCATGACACCAAGGAAAAGTTCTCGAACTTTTCAGTGAATTTGTCCATTTGTGCAATGGCTTTGTGGTTGTCTTTCCCTTGCCGTGTTCCTTTTTGGACACTGACTAACAAAATGCCTGAACTTGTGACATGCAAAGCACTTGACTTTTCTCATATCCTTCTTTTTACCCTGTGAAGATCCACCTCCACTCTGGTTCTTGCTTGGCCTTCCCTTTGCCCTTTTTCACTTGTGCTGTAAGAGAAAACTCGTCTTTCTCCTCACCACTCCTTCGCTGTCCTTAGGTTATTGAATTCAAAGGACCAAAGAAGAAAGTGGACCTATCCAAGATTGAATGCTACAACTGTATTAAGATGGGCCATTACAAAAATCAATGTGTTAAGAATCCTATAAATAAGAAAAGAGATAGGGAACAAACAAATATCACTGATGAAGCTCCACCTAAGAAGAACAAGATTGAAGAATTGGAAGTCAAAGACTTGTACTACTAAGTCCTCCCTTACATATTCTTCTTAGTCTTCTATTCTAAGTTTTGTATTATTTTCCTTTATGTTTTGATTTGTAGAGTCTGTAGGTCCAACATGTCTTGTTAGAACATTTTTGAATTATTTTGATAAGTTGTAGGTGTTCCTCCATGATACGTCCCGAGTCCATTTGAAACTCAATGCTATCAATGCCCTCTATTTCATATTTGGCATTATCACAAGCTCTACATGTATATCTCCAGGCTTCTTGATCATGTTGGTGAAAATATGTCGAAATCCCATCATGTGATGAGATGATCCACTATCCACAAACCAAACACCTCTTGTGATGGTTCCAAAAAGACATGACACCAAGGCAAAGTTCTTGAACTTTTCAGCCAATTCGTCGAAATCTCGCCATGTGACGAGATGCTCCAGTATCCACAAACCAAACACCCCTTGTGACAGTTCCAGAAAGGCATGACACCAAGGCAAAGTTCTTCTCGAACTTTTCAGCGAACTTGTCCATCTGTGCAGTGGTTGTCTTTCCCTTGCCCTTCTTCCTGTTTGGACACTGACTAACAAATGCCTGAACTTGTGACATGCAAAGCACTTGACTTTTCTCATGTCCTTCTCCTTTTTACCCTGTGAAGATCCACCTCCACTCTGGTTTTGCTTGGCCTTCCCTTTGCCCTTTTTCACTTGTGCAGTAAGAGAAAGCTCCTCTTTCTCCTCACCACTCCTTCGTTGTCCTTTGGTTAATGAATTCTCCCAGATCTCCTTTTGGATGAAATCATCCCACAACTAGCTCCAATCAAGAAGTTGTTTCCTAGCTAGGATCCCATCCACAAAGGTGGTCCAATGCTTGGCGCATCCTTTCATAGCTACTTTCACAATCTTTGAATCATTCACAATTTCTTCTACAACTTAAAGCTCATCATGAGCTTGCTAGATCCTTTTGAGGTAAGATGTTTA
>CM062811.1:162345141-162559299 GCA_031772625.1 Pinus tabuliformis
CTTTGACCAGAAATATATATCCTAAATGGTTTCGAATCTTCACGATATCCAAAAAACGTACCTTTCCTTCCTGTAGCTTCTAGCTTGCTTCTTTTGTCCTTCGGCACATGGAAATACATGGGGTAGCGAAATTTTGTAGATGACTAATATCAGGCTTGACACCTATGAATACTTCCTCGGGAGTCTTGTTGTCCAAAGCAGTGTTGAAAATATCGGTATCGGCAAAATATCGGCGGAGGGTCCAGAAAAATATCTTATCGGCAATATCGGCGAAAATATCGGCAAAATATCGGCAAATATCGGCAAGCATAAAAAAACAATTTTTTCAAATTTTTAAATATAGCCGATATAGCCGTATTTTTTCAAAATATCGCGATATTTTGCCGATATTTTCGCGATATTTGCCGATATTTTTGAAATATTGCGATATTTTCAAAACAGAAAATATCGCGATATTTTCGTCGGCGAATATATTCGTTTTGCCGAAAATATATCGCGATATTTCCGAATATCGCCGATATTATCAACAGTGGTCCAAAGCTTGATGAGGCAACCTGTTTTGAACATATACCACTGTGTTTGTTGCTTCAGCCCAAAGGAACTTTGGCAACTTTTGATCATGGAGCATGGCTCGGGCAACTTCTACAATGGACCTGTTCTTTCTCTCAGCCACTCCATTTTGTTCGAGGGTGTAGGGCACAATGGTCTCCTTCTTAATTCCTTCCTTCTTGCAAAAGTCTATAAATTCATTTGAGATGTATTCCTGCTGTTGTCAGACCTAAAGATTTTTATTTTCTTCCCTATATGATTTTCAACCAAATCTTGAACTCTTTGAACATTTCGAATGCCTCATCCTTGTGCTTTAAATAGTATATCCATGTCTTCCTTGAGAAATTGTCGATGAAGGTGATGTAATAAAGGTGACCCCCAAGAGAATGCATAAGCATTGGACCACATATATCAGAATGAATGAGATGAAGAATTTCTTCCGTCTTGTTTTCGCTAGAGGGGAATGGTCCCCTTGTCTTCTTTCCAATAGCACACCTAGGGCATACTCCATCATGTTGAGCTTGAACATCGGGGATCCCGGAGACCAACTTCTTCAATTTTGGAAGAGCATCATAATGTAGATGGGCCAATGTTCGGTGCCACAACTCGCTTTGAAGTTTTTGTATTATGGACCATAGGTAGAAGAGGTCTTACCTAGATCCCAATGTGAAGGCATTTCTCATATAGGATTCAACAGGCCAAGAAAGTACTTTTCCTTTAATGAATGCAACCCTCATTCCTTTATCCTCCAAAGCAGATATCGAAACCAAATTCTTCTTTAATCCCGACACATATAATACATCATGAAGCAAGACAAACTCCTCAGAGTTCAAATGAAATTTGACATACCCAAGCGATTTACGGGATGAGTGGTATTGTCACCAAGACTAATGTTCAAATTGGTCTCCCTCTCTACCAAATTAGAGAGAACCTCCTTATATCCAGAGAAGTGATGAGAGGCCTCACTATCAACCAACCAACTATCCAAGAATGTGAAGAGAGATTGAACTAGTTAATGCGGAAATAAGAATATATTCAGATTGATTAGTAGCATTGCTTGCATACCTGGTGTTCCTTGACCTCTTTGGAGGATGATAATTATCTTCACGATCATTAGGGGGAGTTTCTTCTTCTTTCATTCCTTCTTCTATCGTCTCTTTCTTTCATGTGACTTGTTGTTGTGGAAGCCACGATTATTGTTGTAGGATGTTGAAGAGTTCTTCTTGGAGCATTTCTCTTTTCGGGACAATCTCAAGCATAGTGACCCTTTGATGACACTTGTAGCACTCAACATTCTATCTATCTCTCCTTCTTGAATCCCTGGAATCTCGATTAGATTGACGAGGTTTTCTTGATTTAGATGGCTTTTCCCCTTTCTTTCTTTGCATTATTTTTCTTTGCTTGAGCAACATAGGCAGTGGGCTCTCCTTCGTTTAATCCTTGAATTCTTCCTCTAGATATCATCCTTGATTCTTCTTGAGTGAGTTTTCCAACAAGCTCATCAAATGTCGAGAAGCTATTGTTGTTGCTTATAGTAGTAATGAAGGTTTCCCAAATGGGAGGGAGGCCTCTAAGAGTTACAATCACCAATTCCTTGTCAGGTGTGGTTTCCCCAATTCTTTGCAATTGATCTCTAAGACGAGATATCCTCATAATGTATGATTGCACAGATTCTCCTTTGTTCATCTTTGTCTATTTTGAGTTGATTTTTCAAAGAGATGATTTCATTCAAATTGTTGACTTCATACATGCCAACTATCTTA
Source organism: Pinus tabuliformis (assembly GCA_031772625.1). NCBI lineage: Eukaryota > Viridiplantae > Streptophyta > Pinopsida > Pinales > Pinaceae > Pinus > Pinus tabuliformis. The sequence continues at coordinate 162,347,454 of CM062811.1, forward strand.
TCATACATGTCCTTGGACCTTCTCAAATTTCCAAAATGCGTAAGTAGATTATCTTGTAAGAAGCTTGGAATGGCTGAAAATACCTCTTGGAGAGGAAGCATTGATTGTACAACATCATATGATTGACAATCTTCCTTGGGTTGTGGCCGAGAGACTGATGGATTGGTTGGGAAGATTGTCACTCCCTTAGGTCAATTGACCGGGAGACCAGTGAGTTTGGTGGTCGGGGAGCTTGGTTCTGAGGCATAGAGTGATCCCTTGGGTCATGATGACTGAGAGACCAGTTTGTTCGGGGACACTGATTTTGTGATCTCTCCCTTAGGTAGTTGCTAAGAGACCTATGGATTGGTCGAGGAGATTGATCTTGAGTTCCCTTCCTTGGGTCATTGACTGAGAGGCCAATGAGTTTGGTCGGAAGGATGAATTCTCTCCCTTGGGTTGTGGACTGAGAGACTATATAGTCAAGGATTGAGATAATGTTTCCTCCCTTGGGTCATGGACCGAGAGACCTTGTTATGGTCAGGGAGATGGACCCTGTGTATATGATTGGAGAATGTTGCCTCATTGATTGATCCCATTGGTTAGTTGGGCACTGACTTGGATGTCATTGGGTTTTGGCTTATGGGATGTGTTTTGATGATATGTATCTTTCCTTATGATGAGACTTGTACATCTGATCTCTCCCTTGGGTTGTTCGGGAAGACCTATGCATTGGTCGGGGAGCTTGATCTTGAAAGAGAGAGAGAGACTTGTACATCTGATCTCTCCCTTGGGCTATTGCTGAGAGACGTATGGATTGGTCGGAGAGATTGTTCTTACGAGAGAGAATGAAAAGTACCTCCTTGGCTAAGGGAGTGATGGAAATTTAGTAGCCATGGTCAGTATTTTCATTAATAAAAGAAGAGAAAATTTTAAATTTGAATTAATGACTCCACATATGTCAAGTCGGCCCCTCCAAGACCAAGTCGGCCTACCCAAAAGTCACGTCTATTCGCATGGACGAACAACTATATATTGAGCCTATTCCCCGTCCTTTAAGGCAAATTCAGATAATCTCATCATCTCTGTTTTCGTGTGAAAATATCTCTGTGGAATCTTTCGAATTTGTGGCACTTATCTCTATGGCACTGTTCTCTTATGATATGCGAGCTTCTGTGGATGTATTTTATGTGGTTCATGCGAGTTTATATGTGGCACTATTCTCTGTTCATGCGAGCCTCTCTGTGGATGTATTTTTTGTGGTTCATGCAAGCTTATATGTGGCACTATTCTCTGTTCATGCGAGCCTCTCTGTGGATGTATCTTTTGTGGTTCATGCAAGCTTATTTGTGGCATTGTTTTCTATGTTATGTGAGCTTCTCTATGGCACTATTCTTTGTGAGCTTCTTTGTGGCTCCTTATCTCTGTTGTAAAGCAAAGTTCAGTGACTCTATGACTGAAAAAGAGGACAAAGTTTTGTCCATATGATATGTTATTTTAACTGATGTACAATTGATGAATTGAACTCTCTCTCATAAGGAAAGATTGATGGGTTTTCCCCTTGTGGGTTTTGCCATGGCTGCTAGCCTAATTTCTGGTGTCTCTTGTCTCATTGTTTACTATGATCTCTATTGCTCTGTTGTAGAAGTGAATGGTTGAAATTTTTCATGTGTAACTGCTTGATGATTGAAATGCTCTAAAGAAGTGATATTGTATCATTGGAAGTAGTTATCGGTTTGAAAAATTGCTCTAGTCTTGATTGCACTAGAATATCAACACCCTGGCTACAAATGCTCTTGCAAATTTGGCTGGCTCCATTTCGGCCTCTTCAAAAATTAAGCTTTGGTTGGAAAAACTTGGCCTTCTTCAAAAATTACCCTAGTGGGTCGACCCAATGTTGCACGAAGCGGGGACGTTTTTTGGAAGCGGGGACGCGGAAGTGTCATTTTCCAAAAATCTAGGAAGCAAAGCGTTCGCGGAAGCGTCTGCTATATATATATATATTTATATTTTTCTGCATTTATACTCAAAACAAACATCCCAAATACCAAATTAATTGTAGAAGACATGAAAACATGCATATTTTTGAAATTTTGCATAAATCAAGATAGATATGGCATCCATGATTCCATTGTAGTTACTGGTATGTACAACAATCATTTATATTCTAGCTATTACAAACATACATCAAATTTTTAAGCATATTATAAAACATAAAACATTTAAGCATATTATAAAACATAAAACATAGAGCATATTATGATTTATCTAGCAAGTGAGCAACTGTCAACATTTGTCATGTCCAAAATTCAAATAATAATGTTTACAAAATATGTCACTTGGTCACCGCCAAGACAAAAAAGGTTCAAAATTCAAATTCACAAGCCCTATAAGTCTAATCAATAATCTATGACAAAAAGTAGTAGATTGTGAATATATCTACTAATCTCTCCTCCTTCCACCACGAAGAGAACGTGGCGGTGGGCCTCCACGTGGTGGTAATGAAGAAGATGGTGCCTGTGGAAGTTGTGGCATTGAAACTGATGAAGAAGAACCCCCTGCTATTGGTGTTGAACCATGGAACCTAGGAACCAAGGGACCAGATGGGGGTGGGGGTGGCATATCAACACGATCATCATCATCCTGGAATCGCTCAAAAAATTCATGCAAAAAAAAAACACTAGTTAACAAAAAAATTAAAAACATGAATTAGAGAAATGATTTATAAGGAAAAATTGGAAAATTCATACCACAATGGACATACCTGGATAAGAGCATCCTCTAATTGCTCTAATCGCAACACTCCATCCTCCAAATTGGGCTCCTCTGGATTCTTGTCCCAAATCAACAGGTCTTTATTAGACTTTGCATCTTCACAGTAATGGGACAACAATCGCAAGTTGTAATGAACATAAACCAAGCTCTTTGCCCGGTCTAAACTCAACCTGTTCCTTTTAACACTGTGGATGAAAGAATAAGAGCTCCAACACCTCTTTGCAGAAGAAGTGTTTACCACCTGTGATAGCACCCGCAATGCCAAAGCCTGTAGAAGTGGAGTACCCCCTCCATGCATGTTCCACCACTCAAGAGAAGAAAAAGTCTCTCGATTTTTAATTGCATGCATGCTCCCAAATGGACTAGTATTAAGCGTATAGTTGCTCACCTGTCTCCATACCAATGCAGCCTCCTCCTCATCAGGGATTAATTTACTCAATGCAGCCATATATTTTCTGTGAACCTCTTGATCTTGGTGTGGTTTTCTCCTGCTTCCCCCCCTAGGTGCTGGTGTTGAAAGCCATGATGGATGATAGTATTTAGGTGTCAAAACATATGCTAATGCATGCAATGGAACATTTAGCATTTCCCATCGGTTTTCCACCTCTGCACGAATATAATTGTACAAGGTGGTATCTCTAGGCTCAACAATGTCTTTAATCTGCCCCAACATGCTATCCATTTGCTCATACACCTCCCCAATTACTAGTCGATCTGAATCTGCAAACTTGATCATGTAATAAATTGGTTTGGTGAATTGCAAAACATATTTAACTTGTGCCCAAAAGTAACTGTCAAGAACAGTGTCCTTGACTGCATTAGCACCATCTATGTTAGTGTTAATTTCATCCCATGATTCAGCACACACCAGATTAGTTAAAGCTTGTCTCACCTTCACTAGCCGCCTAAAGGTGAGGTAATAACTAGCAAATCTTGTCTTTGCAATTTTAAGCAACTGCAACTTGGAGTAAGTGCCATAGAAGTAGTTTACCCTTGTATGCCCTGTGATGAATTTAATGAGTTGCTTCCCTCTCCTGTAAAGCTCAGTAATCCACCCACATTCTTTGTGCTTCACAATATCATGCATCAAAAGGTTCAATGTGTGAACCAGGCACCCAGACCAAAAGATGTGTGGATAAGTACGCTCAATAATTTTTCCTGCTGCCTTACAATTTGCTGCATTATCTGTGATCACTTGAACCACATTATTCAAACCAACATCTTTGACTGATTTCAATAGGAGATCTGCAATGTTTTGTGCAGATGCAGTGATGGAGGAGGAGTCATGACATGTAATAAATACTGCACCACTAGAAGAAACACCAAGAACATTTATCAAATGTTGGTTTCTAATATTTGTCCACCCATCTGATACAATGGATACCCCAGAATCTACCCACTCATTTGTAAAACATGTCAAAGCTCTTTGAACCTTAGCTTTTTCTCTTTCTAATAACACTGTTCTAGCTTTCTCATAGTTGGGGGCCTTGTATCCTTTTGGGGCTTCATTGATGACCTTTACCATTTCATGCCAACAGGGAGAGCGAAGCACATTGAATGGTACACCGTAAGCACAAAGAAAATGGACTATCTTTCCATCCACATCATCCCTCCCAGCAACATTAAGGAAATCCCCTATTGTTCTTCTACCTCCAGAGCTTGTAGAAGTACCATGAGGAGATGAGCAGCTACCAAATTTAGAGGTTGCACTTGATTCAGAATGAGTTTTTTGTTTCTTGTTTTTTTGTTGTGTAGCCTCCTCTATTTGGATGTATTTTTTTCTTTTTTCAGTTGAAATGTTTGGGCAAATTTGTACCCCCACAGGACCCCTTTTTCATCACTGTCCAGCACCCCACAAAGATGCCTCCTCACATGGGTATATGAACCACAATATGGTTTTCCTCCATGACAACCATGAGGGCACACAAATCTGTAAGATCCACCACCCTTTCCCCATCAAGTTTGGTCACATAGTTCCACAAGGGTGTTAATGTAGCTTTCCCATCTTGTGTTTCAGTGTCCCCTTCAGGTTCATCCACTTCCTCTTCAAACCCTTCCTCCTCATCATACATTGGGTCACTCATATTGGGACCACTGTCCTCTTGTGTTTCTTCCCTTCTATTCCTATTCCCCTTTGCCATCATTAAAACCAAGAGTGGAATGATATATAGAAGCCAAAAGAACACCATCTTGGAATATGGATATAGGTGGTGGACAACCTGTAAGTAAAGGAGCAAGTAGAAACAATGGGAAAGAGTAGGAGAGGGAGGAGAAAAATACAAAAAAATTGTCAAAAAAATAAGGGAGTTTGGGGTTTGAACTTGCTAAAGATTTGAACTTGCCTCTTTAGCTCTTGTAGATGAAGTCCTCCAAGCTCTTGCTCCAAGCTCCTCCTCCTCCTCCTCCTAGCTCCTCTTCCTTCACTCCTCCAAGCTCTCCTCTCTTCTCCTCTCCTTTCCTCTCTTCTCTTCTCCTCTCCTCTCTTCTCTTCTCCAACTCTCATAAACTCAAAGTGAGAAAATGAGGAATGAATGGGGGCTTTATTCTCTTCATTCCTCACCTTAACCTCACTCTAACCTCACCCTAACCCACCCCCTTTATGCTAAGTTAACATAAATTAAAAAAAAATTAAAAAAAATGATTTTTTGCCTTGCGCGCAGCCTCTTCCGGAAGCGTACGCTTCCTCCTCCGAAGCGCCACGCTTCCGACGCCCGAAGCGCCGTACGAAGCGCACTTCGGAGGCCTGGAAGCGGCGCTTCCGTACCACGCTTCCGAATTTCCAGGAAGCGGCAAAAAATTCGGAAGCGCTTCCGGCCAAGCTTCCTAGGCGCTTCCGTACGGGACGCGCTTCGAGGCTTGGAACCAGGGGGGGCGCTTCGTGCAACATTGGGTCGACCTCAATGAAATCCCTCTCCTTTCCTTTGCAATAAATCGACCTAGTTGAAGGTCGCTTGGTCCTCCAATTTTTATTTGTCTCTTTAGGTGACCGTGCCCTTGGAAAAGCAACACCGCCCTCCTAACTCATCCTCCACAGCTCCAGAATATTTCGACAACCACAATTCGGTGCTTTGCAAATTCAATCTCTAACAAACAATTTAGACTTGTTTTTTTGCAAAATAAATTGACCCTCCTTTGTCAATTCGACCCCTCCTTTAGGTGGTGCAATTTGTTGCTAACTCAGCCTCCTTGAGAAATGCGTCCTGCTACAAATGGACTCATCATTTGGTCTCCAATCTTCAATCCTTCTTCTTTGATAAACGCCAATGAAGAACTTGAAGTGGTTCTCCCTCTTGATTAGCTAGGGTGGATGTTTCACCACCGAAATTAATTGCCACCAGCTAGGGGGGATAGTTTCACCACCGAAACTGGGATCTCCATAAGGATTTCCCCTAACACAGTAAGCAACTATGTGATATTCCTACTTAGCAATTTTGTTAAGTAAATTACCATTTTTGCCAATTTTGAAGTTTTGCCATCTTAGACTTAGGAAAAGTGGGTTAGGAGGACTTTAATTGGCATTTTTATCTTAAGGAGGCTCCAACGTAGGGAAAAGGAGACACATCGAATTCCTAGTGGAAGGTGGGGGCCACCCTGTAAAGTTTTGTAGATGTTCTATGCTAAGAGCAATTTCACTTTTCTCACAGCAATCATACAAGTAGATAAGCAAAATGCAGATAGAACATATAAGCAGATCTTACAGAAGACAAATCAGAAACAAGAAAAATGTATGTGTTCGTTTCGGCGGTCAACAGGATGCTTCAACCAGCAAAGTCTCCTTTGGTTAGCCAGCCCAGCATGTGTCACAACAACCCTCCAACCAGTAGATGAGTCAACCCAAGTCAGTTCTACAAAAGTCAACGCTGTCCTGAAAAGTCAACGCAGGGGCAGCAAGCTAAAAGTCAACGCAGCAGCAAAACGGTCAACCCTTTGACCTCGATTTTTGTGCCAGGTAGTACGGCCTTCAAAAATCGAACCTCCCACAAGTTTTCAGCTTGTTTGGACCAAGCGTTGACCAAAGTCAACGCTGGTCAAACTTCTGCGAAACCCTAGCAGCAGAAACCCTAGCAGCAGAAAAATCCTCTTCGTCCTTCCCACGTGTGGCTGAAATTCGTCCTCCAGGTAGCTCGTACTTTTAGGATGAGAGAGGAAGATGTGAGTTTTTGTTGTATCCCAATTCTCTCCAACTTTTCCTGTATATATATCCATCAATGAGGGTGTGTGACACATCTGTTGGGCATGTGAGCCTACATTACAAAACTGGCTGACCTTGCACATATAATTTATTAAGAATAATAAATTCAAAATATAAGTTCTGCTCATCGGATTAAGATTATTTTTATATGGATTTTACTCCTCTCAGAAAGAGGAATCCAACAAAAATATTAGCCTCTTAATCTGAGCATCAGAACATGGAGTTTGGACCTAGTTGTCCAAATTTAACACTCCCTCTCAACTAGGGAGAACTCCATCTATTAGTGCAATTAACATCGTGAGTCATCCCGCCGAAACTTGCTTTGCTGGCTTCTTTATTTCAGAACAGAAGTGGTTCAGTCACAAAGACATCATTCCCCGACTGACATAATCAGTCCAAAGGTCCCAGACCTCACAAATCTTGATCCCAGATCAAGTGGTTGGACCATGCCATCCTAGATAGAGAGTACGACAATCTCTGATGCGTCCATCAGTCTTTGCTAATAGTCTCTAGCTTTTCCACACCTCATTGGCCAAATGAGAGGTACTTCCCATGAGCCCTGAACTCAATGGGTAGGATGCATACGGGGCACAGATTAAATGAGTGGCGAACCAGCTCAATAATCACAAGGGTGGGGCAGAAGCATTATGAGTGCTTATAGCTCCGAGAAGCTATCCCCAAAGCCCCCCAGAGCTCCCAGAGCTCATCGTCCAACAGGACCCACATCATAGGGTCTTTCCACGACACCAAGACCTCACGGAAGGTTAGGAACTTGACCTTCCCCAGGGGCTTAGTGAGAATATCCGCGACCTGCTCATCAGTTCCTATATGATCGAGCCTTACGGCGCCTCGCTGTACCATATCCCGGATAAAGTGGTACCTGATATCAATATGCTTGGATCGGTCGTGGAACACAGGATTCTCAGTCATACGAATCCCACTCTGATTATCACAGAGTATTACAGTGGTATCTAGCACATGTTGGAACAGCTCACTAAAGAGCTTCCTCAACCAAACTGCTTCACAACAGGCCATACTAGCAGCAATGTATTCGGCCTCCGCGGTGCTCAAAGCCACCGACTTCTGCTTCCTGCTCATCCATGAGATCGAAGCAGAACCAAGATTGAAACAGCATCCAGATGTGCTCTTACGATCCACCACACTGCCAGCCCAATCGGCATCAGTATATCCCCGAAGTATCACACTCCCAACAGTGTATCTCAGCCCATGGTTTATCGTGCCCCGAAGATATCTCAAAAGATTCTTGGCACCAACCCAGTGAAAATGATGAGGCTCAACCATCTGTTGACTCAAAGTATTCACTGCAAACATATGTCCGGACGGGTGTTCACTAAGAACATCAAAGCTCCTATGAGTTGACGATACTCAGTAGGATTGGCCAAGATAGGCCCTGCAGCGCTGCCACTCAACTTCTTAAAGTTGAGTTCCATTGGTGTCGACATGGACTTACAGTCCACCATCCCAAATCTTTCCAGAAGCTTCACAATATACTTTCCTTGAGAAAGGAAAATCTCTCCAGGTCTCTGCCAGACCTCCAGGCCTAGGAAATAGTGCATCAGTCCTAGGTCTTTCATCTCGAACTCAGCAGCAAGCTCCCTTTTACATTGATGAATGAGAGGGTCATCACCTGTCAGGAAGAGGTCGTCCACATACAGCACTAGAATGAGAGGCTTTCCTTCCACAACCTTAAAGTAAAGGTTTGGATCAGCATTGCTTCGAGTGAAGCCCAGCTTCATCAAGTAACTATCCATCCTCTCATACCAAGCTCTGGGTGCTTGCTTTAACCCATAGAGGGCTTTCTTCAACCTGCAGACATAAGTGTCTCGATCTTGAACTTCAAATCCCAGAGGTTGTTCTACATACACCTCTTCCTTTATTGCACCATGCAGAAAAGCGGTCTTGACATCCATCTGATGAAGACTCCATCCTTGCGTAGCAGCAAGGGCTATGATGGATCGGATGGTGGTATATCGAGCCACAGGTGCAAATATATCGTCATAGTCAATTCCTTCCTTTTGAGAGAAGCCACGGGCAACAAATCTTGCCTTAAACTTTTCAGCACTCCCATCAGATCCATGTTTAATCTTGTAGAGCCATTTAGCGGTGACAACAGATTTGTCCTTCGGTCTTGGGACCACATCCCAGACATTATTCTTCATAATAGCCTCATATTCTTCATGCATAGCATCCTTCCAGACTTGATGCTTGATGGCTTCCTCAAAAGATCCAGGTTCAGATTGTATAATAGTACTCATGGCAGCTAGATACCCTTGGTATCTACACGGCTTCTTGCTTTCTCGGAATGTTCCCCTTGGGGCAGCATGACCCTCAGCATCTTCGAGGGTGTCCCTGAGCCATGATGGCCTCTTTCCTAGAGAAGGGGAAGGATCAATAGGGTCCATTGGCTCTTCAACATCAGGCATAGTCTCATCCTGGGGTTCTTCCAGATTTCCAGGTCTTTCTTCATGGTTTTCTTCAGATCTAGGAAGATCTACTACTTTCTTCAGGGAAGCATCTTCGTCAAAAGTGACATCATGGCTTATCTTTACTTCCCTTTGACCAGGTACATAGACTCTATATGCCTTAGAAGTCTCACTGTAGCCCACAAACATTCCTTTCTTCCCAGTAGCATCCAGCTTACTTCTCTTTTCTTTCGGCACATGAAAATAGACAGGACATCCAAAAATTCTAAAATGTGAGACATCAGGTTTCTTACCAGAGAAAACCTCTTCGGGAGTTTTGGAGTCCAAAGCGGAATGAGGGCATCGGTTTTGAATGTACACAGCAGTATTTGCAGCTTCTCCCCACAGAAACTTTGGAAGACCCTGGTCACATAGCATGGCACGGGCAGCTTCCACAATAGTCCTATTCTTGCGTTCAGCAACACCATTCTGCTCAGGAGTATATGCAGTGGTAGTCTCCCTCTTAATGCCAGCTTCTCTGTAAAAGTCTTTGAACTCATTTGACTCATATTCAGTGCCATTGTCAGTCCTCAAAATCTTGATCTTCTTTCCGGTCATATTTTCCACCAAGGCTTTGAAGGTACGGAACCACATGAAAGCCTCATCCTTCTTCTTCAAGAAGTATATCCAGGTTTTGCGAGAGAAGTCATCAGTAAATGTCATATAGTAAGAACATCCCCCAGGGATGTTACAGGCAACATACCGGAAAGATCAGAATGGACCAGTTGCAATATCTCAGATGTCTTTGTGACACTTGAGGGGAAAGGTCCCCTTGTATGTTTTCCTTCAGCACAGCCCTTACATACACCTTTATGATTATTTCCAAAATCAGGCATCCTTGTCACCACCTTCCTTGCTTCGGGAAGAGCCTTGTAATGAAGGTGTCCAAATCTTCGGTGCCATAGTTCGGTTTGACGGATAGTATCACAAGTCATAGCTCCCAACGGACTCCCTCCAACCTGGTAGAGTGTACCAACCCTAAAACCAATTGAGATAGCTTCCTTGAAGCTCTTCTTCCACATGAGTACCTTTCCATCAGAGAAAGTTACATTGAATCCTTTGTCTTCCATGGCAGATACAGACACAAGGTTCTTCTTCAATTTGGGTACATAGAGTACATCTTGTAGATGGAGGACTTGTCCTTGAGACAAGTGGAGGGTCACAGTCCCGGTCCCTTTCACAGGATAAGTGGCATTATCCCCAAGGATAATTTCTAGATTAGTATCCTTTTCAACCATGTCAGAAAGTGCTTCCTTGAATCCGGTGATGTGTCTTGAGGCAACACTATCGATTAGCCAGACATCCATAGTGTCGGGCGGAGATGCAGCTGAGAGAGAAGATATTAGAATATACTCATTTCTTTTATCAACAACATTAGACTCCTCATACCTGGTATTTCTGGTCCTTTTAGAAGGTGGATTGTTTCCTTCAAAGTGAGCCTTCCTCTTTTCTTTGGATTTGTCATTTCTTCGATTCCCATTCCTTCGGTTGTTGTTGTTGTCGTCACTATCGGGAGAATTCTTCTGGAAGGGGCATTCTCTAGCATAGTGTCCAGTCCTATGGCAGGTGAAACATTTACCTTTCTTCTTTTGAGTCTTAGTCCTTCCTTTGTCCTTGGAACCACCAGAGTTCTTCTTTCGGGAATGAGCAACATAGGCAGCATTTCTTTCATTATCAAATTCCTTCATCCTTGTTTCTTCTTGCATACATCTAGACAGAAGCTCATCAAAGTTAGGGATGGTATTATTGTTGAGAATGGTAGTTGTGAATACTTGCCATTCATATGGAAGTCCTCCAAGTGCGGTGAGAACCATCTCACGATCAGCTATTGTCTCCCCAATAGCTAGCAGATTGTTCCTGGTTTCGGTCAACTTCATAAAGAAAGTTTGAATAGACTCGTCTCGGCCCTTCTTCATATTCTTCAACTTGTTCTTGAGGAATAGCACTTGGTTCACATTGTTTACTCGGAACAGAAGTATCAGTTTGTCATACATCTCCTTGGATGTGCCTAGTTCAGATATGTAGGCAACCAGACTCTTATTTATGGATTCCCTGATCAACAGCTTTGCTCTGATTTCTCCCTTCTTATACTTGTGTTTAACAGCAGCAGAGGCATTTGATGGAGGTTCTTGAATCTTCCCTGTCACATGATCTAGGAGATCATGATCTTCTAATTTGAGATCTAATAACATCTTCCAGGCATGGAAGTCATCACTTCCAGTTAGCTTGTCATTCTCCTTGAATTCAAGCTTAGAGGAATCCATTTCCTTCGATGATGATTGCTATAGATAGAGTTTGTCTTCACCTCAGCTCTGATTCCATGTAAAGTTTTGTAGATGTTCTATGCTAAGAGCAATTTCACTTTTCTCACAGCAATCATACAAGTAGATAAGCAAAATGCAGATAGAACATATAAGCAGATCTTACAGAAGACAAATCAGAAACAAGAAAAATGTATGTGTTCGTTTCGGCGGTCAACAGGATGCTTCAACCAGCAAAGTCTCCTTTGGTCAGCCAGCCCAGCATGTGTCACAACAACCCTCCAACCAGTAGATGAGTCAACCCAAGTCAGTTCTACAAAAGTCAACGCCGTCCTGAAAAGTCAACGCAGGGGCAGCAAGCTAAAAGTCAACGCAGCAGCAAAACGGTCAACCCTTTGACCTCGATTTTTGTGCCAGGTAGTACGGCCTTCAAAAATCGAACCTCCCACAAGTTTTCAGCTTGTTTGGACCAAGCGTTGACCAAAGTCAACGCTGGTCAAACTTCTGCGAAACCCTAGCAGCAGAAAAATCCTCTTCGTCCTTCCCACGTGTGGCTGAAATTCGTCCTCCAGGTAGCTCGTACTTTTAGGATGAGAGAGGAAGATGTGAGTTTTTGTTGTATTCCAATTCTCTCCAACTTTTCCTGTATATATATCCATCAATGAGGGTGTGTGACACATCTGTTGGGCATGTGAGCCTACATTACAAAACTGGCTGACCTTGCACATATAATTTATTAAGAATAATAAATTCAAAATATAAGTTCTGCTCATCGGATTAAGATTATTTTTATATGGATTTTACTCCTCTCAGAAAGAGGAATCCAACAAAAATATTAGCCTCTTAATCTGAGCATCAGAACATGGAGTTTGGACCTAGTTGTCCAAATTTAACACACCCCAAGAGGAATACGCACCCCTTGGAGAAAAACGCACTTGTGGAGAGAGAGAGAAGAAGGGGTCAATGTATGGGGCCCACATGGAGAGAGGGAGATCTCAATGATAAATAGGAGGAGAAGGCATCACTTGGGGGCTTTTCGATCATTTGACAAACACACTCTCTTGTACACTTGAGTTGTTGAGCCAAGTCTACAAAGTGTTGTTCAACACACAAGATTTCCAAGGGAAGATCTCACCCCCTTCGGTGGACTTCGAGTGCCACCCTAGAGGAGCCATTACCACACTTGAGGAGCTATTCCGAGAGACATTACAGGGAAATTCGAGCTACAGTTGGAGCAAATTGGGTGTAGAAAAGGGGCCGTGCAATCTTGTGGAGTGATAGTTTCGGGCCTTAGGGGGCACATTACCTTGGCATTTGGCAACATTTTTGCAGTGGTTTGATGGGTTGATCGAGTGACTATCTTCCAGGCCAAGCTATTCCTTCCTGGGCATGTGCAAAAGGAGCTTCTCTAGGCCTGCAGCGCTGCACAGTCACTTGAGGGAATTTGTGGTGAGAGGCTTGACTAGGCATTTGGGGTTGAGTTTTGCTAGGGGTCATAAGGAGAATTGTTGGAGAGATTTCCCAACATTTTTGGAGGGATTTGGCAACAACTTTTCAAGTGGTGCGAATTACCTAACTGAAGGAGGAGCTTGCTCTAATTGGGGGTAATTTCAGAAGGTTGGAATGAGGCCCAACCCTTTTTGAGTCTTTGTTGGTTTGACGAGGAGAGCCCACAGTTAATTTTACAGAATTTTTTGAGCACTCTAGAGGGGTCAAACAACACTCCCTTTCCAACCAACAACAATAGATTTCCAGGGCTAGTGCAGAGGCTAAAGAGGAAGTACTTTCCAGCATCCGGGCAACACATTTTCTCGCCTGGGGTTTGTCTAGCTTGCTTTAACAAACCTAGGTGCATACATACCATACACATGTTGTTCTCCTCTCTTTGATAATAAAATGGCTTAGCTTGGCGCAGTTCTTGGCAATTTTATGGGTTTCTAATTGCTTGTGTGAAATTTTGTGTTGCATTTGTGTTTTGCTTGATCATCATTGGTAATTTTCCTAGTAGGAATATTACAGTGGTATTAGAATGTCGATCTTGGCTCAGCTGTGGGGAAATCTTCTATGATCACAAAGAGAAGTAGAACAGTACTTACAGGAGGCATAGATACAAAAGTCTGGAGAGGGAGTTGGAGATCACACCTGATACTGAGTCCCTAGAACAAGAGGTCGATGAAGCAAACATGGTGGAACTTATGAGCAAAGAGGAGGTAGCATTTAATAGCCTCTTGAAGGCTTTGAGTGACCTGGCAAAGGGCCAAAAAGAAATGCTGGAAGAGATTAAGCAGCAAAACCGAGACAAGAGCGTCCGCCGGGATTTTGTGTTCGGGGAGACCTCAAGGGCTTTGCACCAGTACGACCATCATTCCCCTTTGACTCACCCACACGCTTTTAGTGGGCCAATCAGGACTACATTGCCCACATTTTTACCTTCAGGAGCTGGTGAGCAGGTTGGGCAGGACGAGATGCCCATGGGAGAGTGTTTTCGGGAGTGGCAGTTGATAGGGGATGAATTTCAAGCTGCACTGACCTTCTGGGATTTCTCCCAGCACAAGTAGAATATTAGGGGCAAGGGCACAAGAGGTTCAGGCATGTAGAATTCAAAGTTGCAGCGTACCATTGGGAGGATGTCTCTCCCTGCATTCGATGGGTCATCCAAGTGCATGACTAGGGCATGGATGGAGAAGTTAGATACGTATTTTCAACTTAGCTAGATGATAAACATGGAAGCCATTAAAATGGAAACCTTGCACTTCGAAGGGGAGGCACATGATTGGTGGTTCCATGTGTTGACCACCTAGGGCATGCCAACGTGACTTCATATGTGGACTTCACACGGAGGGTTGTGGAACATTTTGACAGGAGGGATGCAAAGGCACATTTCAGAGAGCTGACCCAATTCAAGTAGACAGGCAGCCCCGAGCATTACATTTTAGAGTCCTTGAGGGTGTCGGTGATGGTGCTGGACTTGTCAGATGCTAGGAGGGTCTACACCTTTGTGGAGGGTTTTGTTGAGCCCTTGTGTGGGCTAGTGAGGGCAATCAGGCCCACCACTCTACAGGAGGCAGTGAATCGCATAAGGGATTTGTAGGACACAATTCCCAAGACTAGGGCACTAGTTCCACCACAAGCTCCTTTCCCACATAGGGGCCGAGACACTAGAAGCCCACCACAGAGAGATGTTCATGGGCGTGGACAGTTGGATGATGAGACCGGAGAGACCTCTGTAGGAGGAAGCTTTGCTTCACTTGTTAGGAGCCATGGGCACCTGGGCATAGGTGTACCAAGGGCAAGGCCCATTAATAGAGGTGTTTTCTGATAGTGAGCTGAGGATGGTTTGGAGCAAGAGGATGATGTAGGAGGTGTTGAGTTGTAGACCATTGGAGGTAGCGGAGGAGGAGGAGCACCACCCCCACCTAGTAGAGACCTCTTCAAACCCATTGGAGGGGTCATCGCTTCATTGAGGGGAGTCCCCAAGTATCTCACGCTGAGGGTCAGTGGCATGATGAAAGGACAGTGTGTAGTAGTGTTGGTAGACAGTGGGGCAACCCACAACTTTATTGATGCCCAGATTGTTGAGCGGAGAGTTATACAGACTGAGAGCTTTGAGGGGTTTTTAGTCCTAGCGCCGGGAGACAAGACTATGCATTGCACCCGATATGCCCCTAGTCTGAATGTGACTATGGGAGATTACTCTATGGCCGATCACTTCTTTGTGGTCGATGTTCTGGACACCAACATAGTCATGGGTGCCCAATGGCTCTGCTCCTTGGGATGAGGTTGTACAGATTGGAAGAAGCTGGAGATGGAGTTCATGGGGCTAGATGGGAAGCTGGTGTTGCTGAGAGGGATGCATTCATACCCACCACAGATGGTGTCAGCACATTGGATGGAGGCTGACTTACGACATGGGAACATAGAGTGGGCAGTGGAGCTCAGGATTACAAAGGCAGGCACTCAGCCACGACCAGTGCACCCGGATATTCAGGAGATATTGGACAGGTACCCAACAGTTTTTGGAGACATTTCTCTAGGTCGGCCAGCTGACCGGGGATTTGAGCACACGATTGAGTTAGAGGAGGGTGTGCATGCCGTGATTCTCACTCCATACCGACATCCCAAGGCTTACTGAGATGAGATTGAGCATGCCATACACGAGCTGTTGGCATTGGGGCACATTAGACCCAGTTTAAGTCCCTTTCGCTTCTTCAGTTGTGCTGGTGAAGAAGAAGGATGGGACACTCTGCATGTGTCGACTACCGGGCCTTGAATAAGAAGACGCTAAAGAATTGGTAACCGATTCCACGCATAGATGAGCTGATGGACGAGCTTAGAGGAGCTAAATACTTCTCTAAGATTGATTTGCGCTCGGGCTACCAGTAGATCAAAGTTCAAGAGTAGGACATCTCGAAAGACAACTTTCTGATGCCATTATGGGCATTTCAAGTTTTTGGTGATGCCCTTTGGGCTAACCAATGCCCCAACTACTTTCTAGTCTTGCATGAACCACATGTTTTGCAAGCAACTTCGTAGGTTCGTGCTGGTGTTCTTCAATGACATCTTGATCTATAGCAGGACTTGGGAGGAGCACTTGAGGCATTTGGAGGAGGTGCTTCGTATTCTTGAGGAGCAACAGTTATATGCCAAGGTGTCCAAATGTGAGTTTGGACTGACAGAGATGCTATACCTTGGCCACATCATCAACCAAGAGAAGATTAGGGCCATACTGGATTGGCGTAGGCTCTACACCCAGGAGTGTGACTGAGCTACGAGGATTTTTGGGCATTTGCACCTATTACAGGAAGCTTGTGAAGGGTTTTTCACAGCTAGCATCACCCCTCACCGATCTGACCAAGAAAGGTGCATTTGAGTGGACAAATGTAGCGCAGGAGCGCCTCAAACAGGGGATGAGCAACTGTTCGGTGTTAGCGCTGCCATATTTTTCACAACTGTTTGTACTGGAGTGTGATGCTTCAGGGGAGGTCATTGGGGTAGCTTTGATGTAGGGTAGACATGCTATTGCTTTCAAGAGCCGAAAGTTGCAGCCCCATGAGAGGCTGTACTCTATTTATGACAAGGAGATGTTGGCCATCATGGACGCATTGGCCAAGTTCAGACAGTGTTTGGTCGGAAATAGGTTCAATGTAAAAAGACTGACCACAACAGTCCTAAGTTCTTTTTGGAGCAGAAGCAGTTGCAAGAGAGGCAGTTGAAGTGGGTGAGCAAGATTCAGGCCTATGACTTTGACATAGAGTATGTCAAGGGGCAGCAGAACGTTGTGGCAAATGCACTGCCTATTAGGTCCACCACTCTCTCGCTTATGAGCATCACCCTGGATTGGAAGGCGTAGTTGTTAGTTGAGTACTCCAAGGATCGTCATGCATGCGAGATCCTTGATGGCGGGGTAGAGGATGGCCAGTTCCATGTGATGGATGAGGTGATTTACTACAAGAACTAGATCTATTTGGTACCTGGTTCGCAGTTGAGGGAGAGGATTATGCAGGCTGCGCATGACTCTCCACTAGCAGGACATCAGGGGTTCCTCAAGACATACCGAGCTATCCGGGAGCGTTTCACGTGGAGGGGCCTCAAGGGGGATGTTCTGAGGCACGTACAGGAGTGTGATACTTGTCAGAGGAACAAGGGAGAGTAGACACACCTTGTAGGATTACTGCAACCTCTCCCCATTCCTGAGAGGAAATGAGAGAGTATATCCATGGATTTTATTATAGGGCTGCCAACAGCACAGGGGAAGGACTGCATATATGTAGTGGTTGACAAGTTGACCAAGTACGCCCATTTCTTCACCATACCCTCCTGGTCATCAACTTCACAGGTGGTCGAGTTGTTTTTCAGGGAGGTGTTTAGGCTGCATGGTCTCCCCAAGACCATAGTGAGTGACAGGGACAACCAATTTATGGGGGGTTCTGGCAAGAGCTATTTCGGTTAGTGGGGACTAAGCTCACACCCAATACCAGTTATCACCCACAAACCGATGGCCATATGAAGATTGTGAACAAGTGGTTGGAGGGGTACTTGCGCAACTACGTGACCGGGAAACAACGCGCATGGGTGAAGTGGCTTCACCTTGGAGAGTACTGCTACAACACCATGTTCCACATGTCAATAGGTATGTCTCCATTCTATGCATTATATGGTTATGATGCTCTAACATTTGTTGACTTGGTTTTTGGAGTCAACAGGGCCCCAGGGTCCAAAAATTGGATGCAGGAGAGCTAGGACATCCTCAGGGCTCTCAAGGATAACTTACGGACAACCCAAAATCAGTAGAAAATCTATGCAGATCGGCACAGGGTTGAGAGACATTTTGAATCTGAGGCTCCAACCATACAGACAGTCTACTCTAAAGCAAAAGGGAATAGAGAAGCTCAAACCATGTTTCTATGGGCCTTATAGGGTGACCAGGCAGGGTGGAGAGGTGGCCTAGTGGTTGGAGCTCCCACCTTGGAGCAAGGTGCACAATGTATTTCATGTTTCATGCCTGAAAAAGGCTCTGGGACAACAGGTGACAACGACTACTAATTTAGCCCCTTTGGGTGATGAGTCATTTGGTGTTGGTACCGAAAGCTATTTTGGAGGTGAGAGAGAGGAGGCTCAGGAACAGGATGGTTCGACAGTTTCTGGTGAAGTGGAAGGACTTCCCAGAGGAGGATGCCACTTGGGAAGGGGAACAAGTAACATTTGGGTGGGAGGACCGTGATATTCCTACTTAGCAATTTTGGTAACAATATTACCATTTTTGGCAATTTTGAAGTTTTGCCATCTTAGACTTAGGAAAAGTGGGTTAGGTGGACCCAACTTGGCATTTTTGTGTTAGGGAGGCTCCAACATAGGGAAAAGGAGGCAAATCGAATTCCTAGTGGAAGGTGGGGGCCACCCCAAGAGGATTACACACCCCTTGGAGAAAAACGCACTTGTGGAGAGAGAGGGAGAAGAAGGGGTTGATGTATGGGGCCCACGTGGAGGGAGAAGAAGGCATCATTTGGGGGCTTTTTGATCATTTGACAAACACACTCTCTTGTACACTTGAGCTGTTGAGCCAAGTCTACAAGGTGCTCTTTAGCACACGAGATTTCCAAGGGGAGATCTCACCTCCTTCTTCGGTGGACTTTGAGTACCACCCTAGAGGAGCCATTGCCACACTTGAGGAGCTGTTCTAGGGGACATTACAGGGAAATTCGAGCTACACTTGGAGCAGATTGGGCGCAGAAAAGGGACCACGTAATCTCATGGAGTGATAGTTCCGGGCATAGTTGTTTCCGGGCCTTAGGGGGCACATTACCTTGGCATTTGGCAGCGTTTTTGTAGTGGTTTGTTGGGCTGATTGAGTGACTATCTTCCAGGCCGAGTTATTCCTTCCTAGGCATGCGCAAAAGGAGCTTCTCTGGGCTTGCACAGTCACTTGAGGAGGGCATTTGTGGTGAGAGTCTTGATCGGGCATTTGGGGCTGAGTTTTGCTAGGGGTCATAAGGAGAATTGTTGGAGAGATTTCCCAGCATTTTTGGAGGGCTTTGGTAGCAGATCTTCAGGTGTTGCAAATTACCCAGCTGAAGGAGGAGCTCGCTCTAATTGGGGGTAATTTTGGAAGGTTGGAATGAGGCCCAACCCTTTCTGGATCTTTGTGGGTTTGATGAAGGGAGCCCACGGTTAATTTTATAGAATTTTCTGAGCACTCTAGAGGGGTCTAACAGCAGTCCCTTTCCAACCAGCAGCAACAAATTTCCAGGGCCAGCATAAAGGTTGAAGAGGAAGTACTTTCCAGCACTGGGCAACACATTTTCTCACTTGGGGTTTGTCTAGCTTGCTTTAGCAAGCCTAGGTGCACTCATAGCATACACATATTGTACTCCTCTCTTTGGTAATAAAATGGCTTAGCTTGGCATAGTTTTTGGCAATTTTATGGGTGTCTAATTGCTTGTCTGAAATTTTGTGTTGCATGTGTGTTTTGCTTGATTATCACTGTTAAATATCCTAGTAGGAATATTACAAACTAGAACTCCAAATTCAATTCTCAAATCATCCACACCCCCTCCATGAACCTCCTTTCTTTTCTTATAATTATTTCCTCCTTTCAAAGTACCATGGGTTGCTGGAAATACCATGGGTCACTTTATTTTTATCAAGTGACTTACCACTTTTTATTTAATTATTAAAATGCTGCCTTTTAAGTATGGTAACATTAAACAATAACCCAACCGATCCCTTTTTTCCTGACTATGGCCTACAGGAATATGGGTAGGCTACTTGGTCGATCCCTTCTGCTATTATGATTTGGAAAGGGACATTACATTGTATAGCATAGTAAAGTTTTAACTTGTGACTTATTTCTTAGATGTTCTAAATACACAATGTTGTTGATCTTTGTTATGTTGACCTTTAAACCTTCCTTGTAAACATGTGCTTGGAGGAGGCTAACAAAGGTAGCAAAGATACATTTCCTGATATTCAAGGACATTTGATTTATTTATTGACATCCTTCGAGCATCATTATTAGTTGTGCTAGTTGATCTTTTAACAAATTGCAGATAGTCTAATCATCAAAATGGGCTCCCATAAATTAACAAATAAATCCTAGTGAGGGGATTTGATTACTCATTAAAGGTTGAAGGTGCAGTTTGAGTTCAAAAGGCCTAACTGATGCTTGAGAATAATTAAATGTCTGTTATTACTACCTACATTGGATTTGCAAGTCGAGCTAATAACTGGACTCTGCAGATAGAAAACAATAGTCAATAATACTAGTAAAATACACATGATAAAATCTATATTGATTCCTGAAGCATCTGTGAAAACTGAACTGGTGTTGGGAAAAATAAGGAAAATATAGGAATCAAAGGGAAAAGTAAAGATATTAACCTCAAGGCCTTACAGCATTCATGGAATAGTTTTAACTGGAGATAGTAATAATGAACTGGCCTATCATGCTTCTGCCAGGTCGAAAATTTGAAATTAAAGGCAGCAGTTAGAGTCTGGGCTCGAATCATCTTTTATATTGCGGTATAGTGAGAGGGTTTTGTTGATCATATAACTTTCATAATTTTTGTGCTTTCTGATATAGCTTTGTATTCTGAATATTTTCTTGAAAGTCCATACCAAGTAAAATATCCATTCACTTCATTTGTGGGCAGTAGAATTTCCTTTCATTTCATTAGTGGGCACTGGGCAGTAGATTTTCCATTCGTTTCATTAGTGGGCAAGATAGTGCAGCAATATGGGATCTTCCTATAGTTGCAAGTACTTAATATATTCACTACATATTTTAGTTTCCTGGACTAATTTATATCTTTTCTTGTCTTTATGATTTTGTCTCATGTAGAGACAAGTCTACAGGATAATGAAGATCAGAATGATCATGAGAAAGCCGATAATAAAGACAATAGAGCATTGGTTGATAACAACACAGCTCAAAACCTCTCTTCTGAAGAGATACTCCAAATGCGCAGGTTTGTGTTTTCTTGTGTCATAGTGTCACCCTTGCGCCCTAACATATCTTAATGTTTCTACTAATGAGTTAAACCAAGTTTGTTTTAATGGTTCATAAGATAAGATAAATGTCCAACTAGTTACTTCAAATGTGCAGGTTTGTGTTTTCTTGTGTCATAGTGTCACCCTTGTGCCCTAACATATCTTAATGTTTCTACTAATGAGTTAAACCGAGTTTGTTTTAATGGTTCATAAGATAAGATAAATGTCCAACTAGTTACTGCAAAAGTAGGTCAATGGTACTGAAGCGTACAAAACTTTTACATATATAATATGTATGTTAAAAGGCTGAAAATATTGTGTCCCCTTGAGAATGGAATGACCACCACTCTGGATGTAACGAACTGTTTGTCTTTGGAACTGGATCATTCATTGGCTTTTTAGTGGATATGAGGTCATCCACACATTTGGTTGAGAACCAGAACCAAAAACTGATACTCTATCATGGTAGACACTTTCAAGCAGCTTCCAAGCCCTAGGCTACTTGGGAGTGGAAGCGGGAGTGGGGAGCTACATTTTCAAAAGCTTCTGAGTCTGGAGTGATTTTTATATAATATATACTTTTATATATTTTGATGCATATATGTCAACAAAAGCATGCAGAATGATAAATTACTGATAAAAAAACATAAAAACATGGATTAAACCATATAACATCATTCATATAGTAGTTATAATCTTCATCAACCACAAGTCCACAAATTACAAGTTCACATTTATATAGCATGTAAGGGTGCACATAACCAAAATAGCATCGAGTGCAATCCATCTCTGAACCGAAAAAACATCAACAAATAGGCTCTAGATGGCCTCTAGCATCCAAAAAAATCATGCGACAACAAATTCTTACATATCGTCAACAGCATTGCCTATCTAATCTCTTTACTGAAAAAACATCAACAAATAGGCTCTAGATGGCCTCTAGCATCCAAAAAAATCATGCTACAACAAATACTTACATATCGTCAACATCATTGCCTCTCTAGGGCTCTTTGTCATTAATATCACCCTCTAAGCATTAACATAAGATAGAAAAAATGTAGCATGTCAAGACAAGATTTTGTTTGAGTGATGGATACATTTTTAGTAGGGTCATTAATAATTATAGAGGAGTTCGACAACCGATATCACTGACATCAAGGTACATAGAGGGCTTGGTGCTCTTGATTAAATACGAGTTCCATACCCTATTACATGACAAAATCCAATGGAAACATTGCAATCCCTCCAATCTTGGAATCTTGAAAAACTGATAAGTCTGTTGGATTTTAATTTTTGACTGAGATCTAAAATTCTACTTTCTCCATATGAAATCCAATGAGGTCGGAACCACCTGAGTCATTTCATGGTAATGTTAAAAATTTAAGTAAAATGATGAAAATGAAAGATAATCTTTTATTTTCATCCTTTTACTTTAAAAATTAAACATTACTATGAATTGCATATCAATACTAGGGCCATAGGCTTGAATATTATGCTGCTCCACTCAAAAATTCTTGTTTCCAAATCTTCAATAGCTCCCTCTATTGCTCCTGAATTGGCAGAGAGCCCAAATTTTTTTAGGGAGTGCGTTCCCGGGGTCGCTCCCGCTCAGAGCGCGCTTCAGGAGTGGATTCGAGGCGGGGCACTCCCCTGCAGCCTTGTCCAAGCCCTCTAAAACACCGTTGAAAATAAAAGCATGTAATATGAACAGGATGGAGGATTTCCCAGTGCCTATGTTTTATAATAAAATGCTACAAACTGTAAAATTTTGTGAAGGTGCATACTAGCTGACACAATCATATTGGAGAGAATAATAATACTTAATATATAAATGCTTCAGCTATATTATCATTGTTCCCCCGAGGTAGGCTACCCATATATGAATAACACCTTCGAAGTTCATTATCTCACATTAAATCATTATATAGTGATCTTAGACAGTTATGGTGGTTTAACTACCTAACCTCTGACATAAATTACACACATCTATTTGTGTCATATTCTAAAAATTCCCTTAACATGAAAATAACATTCTCAAAGTATTACACCCCTCTGCTTTGATGCAAGGCTCAAAATTTTTACAATTCAAACCTTTTACATATGAGAAACACAATTCAAGATGACAAAATTTGATGCTGTGAAATCTGCACATGGGTCCACTTCCATCCACTAAGGAAGCAGGGTAACCAGCCATGATGCTTGCTGGTATGATGGGAACCTAGCAACGTGCCATGTCTTAGAAACATCAAATGCTTCTCAAAAACTCATTGTTAGTGTTCAATTTGATTGTCTCCTCCCTCACATTGAAGGTAGAACACTGCCCTTCGTCCCTTTGTGCTTCCTCAGAGAATCACCATAGTAAGCCTCCCTTTGTGTCAAGACCTCTTTCAGACTCTATGAGCCAACTATTTGAGAACACCACTGGATTTCCTACATCAGAATTTTTGTCTGTTATCAATATCATGTTTAGAAATGCTCTGTTAGATTGAATGTCTACTTAAGGATTATAATACTCTAAGGAGGCATCATCTTGCTTTCTACTTTATAGCCTCTTGGGGATATCTGCACACTATCTGGTTTCATTTATAAATACCAAAAATATTGCTTGCCTCATGCTACAATGGTCAATGTGGACCTAGACAACATCCACTACTGCACTGGTGCCAAGCTCAATACCATTATAACCAAAATGTTTTTCAACCAATCAAATCTTGAGTTTCACGAGAGATAGCAAGAAAATTGAACAAAACCAACACAAGCACAAATTATGCAATAAAGAAAAACATAAACCAGCACTAGTGTGTTGCAATACTTGAAGACATGTCACACAAGAGAAGAACAACACTAGCGAGAGAAAACAATGCAAGAACAAGTGTGCTAGGGAGAGCAAGAAAACCAAGCACGAAAGAGAGTGCAACACTTGATGATACCCTTAGGAAAATTACTTTTATTAAGAATTAGTGAATCATTTGAATGGAAAATACAAGACTGGATGTGTAAATACCCAACTCAAAGGTAGGATGCTTCCCCCAATAGTATTTTGAGTCTATGTGTATGAGTTGGCTTTAACGAAAACCTGAATGGAAAATAAAAATGGTAGTGGGTGTATAAATACCCAACTCAAAGGTAGGGGCATTTTCCCAGTATGCTTTTGAGCCTATGTTACAAGGTTGGCTTTAACCAAACCTACAAATATAATAATGATATATAAGGTCGGTTGTGGCCGAAAGTGAAGATTAATGTTAATTTTTCAACACCAGATTTGATTTAATATTCATAGCAATATTTATACCTGGAAATTATTCAACCCAGTAAATTAATTTTCTGAACTGTTGAATAAAAATACATTGGTATTTTAACAATTAAATTGCAGCAGAAGCAGAAGTAGAAAAATCAATCACAAAGCAGAAATTTCAAACCCTTCAATTTACTCTTCACTTCTATTACTCAAAATATATAAAGGCTTACTTACCGGGAAAATGGCCCACAGAGAAATATGGAATTTAAACAACAAAATGGAACACAAAAATCGTGTTCCCCTAAAAGTTTTGGCCCTCCGAAAATGCGGCCTTTTGGAAATTTTCGGCTCCTGGAAAAATGGTCTTCTCCATTCTGCAATTCAGCCTCCTCTCTCATATCCCTGTACAACTTGCACACTAAAGAATATCTCACCCTTTGCCTAGGCTTCCTTGTAAATTCGACCTTCTCTTTCCAACATCTTGACCCCTTCAAGTTACCCTCACTGAAATTTCCTTCCTGCAACTTTTCCTTCTCTTTAGCCTTGAGTCTTTGACTCGCCACTTGAGAAAATCGCTTTCTCAATGATTCAATATGTCTTCCTCCTCTTCTTAGCCTTACTTTTATAATTTCTCTTTAAGCTAGATCCCTAGTCCTATTCATTGTTTTAAGAAACGGCCGTTTCGAAACCGAAACGGCCGGGTTGATCCGAGCCAATACCTTTTTCTATGACCCGGCCTTTGGAATGGTTCGACTGGCCGAGTCAGCCATGACTCGGCCGAGTCATTGAATGACTCGGCCGAGTCATGGCTGACTCGGCCAACTCGGCCGTTTCCGTTATGACTCGGCCGAGTCACAAAAAAACGCCCAGCATCATGTCAAACTGCGATTTAATAAAATTTTAATGGATTTTTAAATTGTTTTTTGGTTGGTTTGGACTCCAAGCAGTTATAAATTTTCATGGTAATGTTAAATTCTTAAAGTAAAAGTGACATTCTCCTTAATCTTCATTTTCATCCTTTTACTTAAATTTTTAACATTACCATGAAATGACTCAGGATGTTTGAGAGTGGTTTCGGCTTCATTGGATTTCATATGGAGAAAGTAGAATTTTAGATTTCATTCAAAATGCAGCAAACTTATCAGTTTTTCAGGGTTTCAGGATTGGAGGATTGCAATGTTTCCATTGAATTTTGTCATGTATTAGGGTATGGATTCTGGAACTCGTATTTAATCGAGAGCACCAATCCCTCTATGTACCTTGATTTTAGTGACATTGGTTGTCGAACTCCTCTGGGATTCGCTCCCAAACCAAGAGCTTCTCAAAATGTCGCTCCCGCTCCCGTTTTCGCTCTCGCTCCCCACTTTCGCTCCTGCTCCCAAGTAACACTGGGCCAGATGATGTTGGCAACTCTAGCAGTAGCCAGTAGTACTGGTCACAGAGTTTTGTTGTAGAGGCCATTTATAGCCTCCTTGGTTATGTGTTTTTGTTTTGATCTCTATATCATCATTGTGTATGTATTGGACAATGTACTGGGTGCCATTTTGATGTAATGGATATATTCATGAGCCTACTTTGATCATATGTTGTCTTCTATCTATATTCTAATGCTGTGTGTTTGGAAACATGAATGAAAATCTTTAAAATTATGTGTTTTTATAAAAAATAAATATTTAATGTATTTTTTACAAGGACCGAGTCATTGAAATCGAGCCGGCCGAGTCGTACCGAGTCGGAGTCGGAGTCGGAGTTTTAAAACATTGGTCCTATTCTCCTAAGTGATGGATGGCTAGGATTAAAATGTTAGATTTCTGCAAACCTAGCACTTGACACTTAAACTCCTAGTAGAAAATTGATTTAACCTAGCACTCGACACTTAAAATCCTAGTAGAAAAATTGATTTAATGATTTAAATGCACAACTAGGTTCCTAACACAAAAAATTCAACAAAAGTGAAATGTACCAATCTCAATCACGAAAATGACAGAAATTCTGCCCAATCTGCGTTAAGTCTCCTATACCAGCCCAGATTTATTTTCTTGCGACATTTATTTATTCCCATAAACTTATTTTATTATCCAAATAAGTTTTGAATTGTTGAAAAATAAAATCATTGGTATTTTAACTTCTAGAAATTTATATGCAGCAAAAATAAAATTAGAGAGAGATCAATCACACATTACAACATATAAACACCCACAACAATTCTCCTTCATTAATTAATCTTTGGAAAATCAGGGTTTCGACCCACAAAGAAATTACAAGGGACATGCATTTTTTGGAACTTGTAACTCAACCCCACTAGATGATTCGGCCCTAGGAATTTGGGCCCATTAGAAATTATCCTTCGAATAAATTCAACCTATAGAATTTCGGCCCACCTCTCACCAACAACTCAGCCCTACATCTTCCCCTTCAACAACCTCTGTTTTGAAGAATCTAGGGCAATTAGGTGTAGAGTGATTCGTCGGGACTAAATAACAATTTGTGATGTCTTTTTACTTTTCTTGTTAGCTTAATCTTCTTGTTTACTTATTAATGCATGTGTTTGTGCTTCATCAAACTGCTATCAAAACATAGAACGAGAACACAAGTTGTTGGCACTCTGCCAGGGCCAAAATCTCTCTTCTCTTGAGAGGAAAACCCTTTAGTAAGCTTCTCTTATTGAAGCTTCTTATTGACCAATGCCAAACCCTAGACCCTTGACAAGAGTATCCTCCAAACACAAGTCAAGCTCTTTCAAGATTATTTCTTCTTGCAGCACTTCGTCCTCCTCCTTCTAGCACTTAGTCTTTCTTCCTTCGGCAACTGTAAAGACCTTTGATTGTATACTTTAGACAGACCTTTGATCTTTTCTTCGCTTGCTAGTGATGGCCTTTCAAACTTAAGGAGATGATCTTGTTGCCTCCCAACTGAGCCTTCTTCTCTTTCACAAATATTGTAGACTTTAGAGCAGCAGTAATGCAGCCCTAGTTCTTCGCACGTGTGAGGGAATACCCTCACAAGAATTATGTTAGATTTCTCCTTCTAGCTTCGCTGGTATAGCCTTCTTCCACGCTTGAGAGAGAGACCTTATAGGCCTAATGATCTAGCCCAACCAACGAAATTATATGGCTGTTATAGTGGTGCTGTTCTGACTGTAGGTAGGGCTTTTTTCTTCGCACGTGTGACTGTAACAACCTTTTAACACTTCGGTTTTGCTTCCTTTTTTCTTCGCCGCCTTGGAGACCCTTTACTTGTCTTCTTTTAACCCTTTGCTTGCCTTTCACCTTCATTGATTTCAGAGGTTATGAATGCGTTTTCTTTAGAGGAGTGGACAACCTCTATATCAGTGATGATAATATCGGTGAGATATCACCGAATATCAGAAATTTCGCGATATTTTCGGCAAGCCGAAATATCGCCGAGAAAATATCGCAATATTGCCGAGATATCGCCGATATCTCGGCAAAATATCGCAAGACGACATAAAATATCGTCAGGGGTGTTATGCCGCGGCTAGAAAAAGGGAAAATCGTTTTTTTCTTCATTTTTGTTTTTGAGTGTTGGAGAAGGAAGGTGAAGAATTTTGTGGTGGTTGTCAAGGAGGGTTTGAGGATCAAACAACGATTATCACCACCAAGTTTTTTTTGTGGATCAAAGATTGAAGAATAGTGAGACAAACTTCATTTCTTCCATTAACAGGTATGTTTTTAAAAACCACTATGTTAATGATTTTTTCATAGATTTAGGGTTATGCTTGCTTGCCTCTTTGCCTACCAACATTTTGTTTCTTTGTTTTTTTTCCATTTGCTATGATTTTCATGCCCATGAGCCAATGCAAGGGTCTTCTCCATATTTGGTCAGCAAGCTTCATTTTTTTTTTCAACTTTCTTATGCACCCTCTTATTGCCATTTTTCATTCACATTGCAAAATGCAAATAATGTAGCAATTTTTTTTAAATGAGGTGGTTGTTACTTATTATTTTTTGTGTTGGGGGGTTGAATGCGAATTTTTTGTCTTTTTGTGCCCTAGGTTTGAATTAGTTCACTACAAATGTCAAATATGCCAAAAGCCTTGGACCCATTTTGGGAGTATGGGGAGGCTGTTGGTGGGGCAAATCAGGCACATATATCATGCAAATTGTGTGGGACCAAGATGTCAGGAGGGGTTACACGATTGAAATACCATCTGGCTAGACTCCCTACACATGATGCAAATGTAATGCCTTGTATGGTTTCTAGTGCGGAGGTTATACAAAAAGCTCTTGAAGCAATTGCTGAACAAGACAAAAAGAAAGTTGCTAGGGAGAGGCCAATGGTCTCAGATAGATCGCTGCTAGTTTTATTTGTTTTGCAACTTTTGCTACATATAAGTTTATAACTCATGATGATGAAATACATTTAAAGTTTTATATATGTGATGTTATCTTTTTTTTGTAAGCTTAGGTAGGTCCTCCTTTTCTATTTATATGAAAATAAACTAAAACCACATACTGTCAATAGGTGGCCTCAACTTGCCCATTGGGAAACCAAGTTTGTTGGCCACCTATGCATATTATAAGCCATCCAAAAATGGAAGGTTTGCAGTCTTTCTACCCAAGCAATATATACAAAACTATTTAAAAACCAGTCTTTGATCTTAGGTCCCATAAGCATGCATATAAAAGAAAAACTAGCCGCTAAAAAACAGAAACTTGAGGTCGTTGCGCTCAAGCTAGTCTTTGGGGTTTTCCGGTTTTGACTCTACATTCGCTAGATCTTCAGCTGAATCTCCAGGCACTGGTGTCATTTCAATAATACATGGAATGTGTCTCTGTATATGGTCTAATCTTATGTCCTGCTTGCAGAGCTGAAACTGGATTGTTTGTAGGTCTTTTTTATAATCTGGCATGTCTCTGATTATCAGGGCCATTCCCATGGACACTTGTTCCATCGCTTTTCCTATCAGTCTTTTCATGAGCCAGTACAAATGTAAGGTCTGTTTAAATTGAGAGAGTCTCCCTCTGGTATTCCCCGGATCAGGAATGTGATTCTTCCATTCCTCCATTTCTTCCTCCGAGTCCTCTTCCATAATCCTTTCCTCCATCTCCTCTAGAATTTTTCGTATCCCTTCGTCCGTTCCTTTCTTATAAGCTTTGGCTGCTTCCCTTACAGTTTCATCCAGAGGTCGTCTTCCTATCCTTTTTTCCGAGGTTCCTATATCCTGAGTTCGAGGCCCATTATTTCCCTGTCCTCTTCGACCTCTTCCCTTGGCTGCCCGCGCCATGTCTCCAATATCTGCTACCTGTTCACAATGGTCACATTCCAAAGTTAGGATAAAGCCATTACCCATCCAAATTCCAGTAGTCTCATGGAGTTTCTGTTTGCCGAAACTATCTCCCCTCTGTCTGCACTCTGCTGCTCCCAGGCAATTAAGTGAAACAGGGATGGTTTTTACCTTCTCCCTACTCCCCCTGCCCTGCCTCTCGTTCGGACCCCTAATTTCTATCTCCCCTCCTTTTTGACAACCTCCCCCCTTAGGTTCCCTCAGGCTGACCCGCTCCCTATGCGGCCCCGGTGTGGTGAACGAGGGGAGCTTCACGCTAGGATTCTCTGCTCCCTCCCTGCCCTGCTTGCTAATGCTACTCCCTCTCCTCGCAGCACTACCTTCTCTGAAGGTCACCCCTTCCATTCTAAGCTTCTTGCCCATCTTCCCCTCCCAAGCTCGCTCGTCTCTGCTGCACAAGCTCGCCCTATCTACCCGAAATTTCTGCCTGAGGAGCTTTTCCTGGCTCTCCGACCTCCCAGCCACCCAGATATGGTCCTCTCTAGCCTCTCTTTCCTCAGCCTTGAGCAAGATGCTCCACTCCTTATTATCTTCTAAGCCCTCCAGCCTTCCTAGCCTCGGAGCAGAGCTACCGGGCCATTCTCTCTCGCTACTTCTACTCTGTCTGCACAGCATGCCCTCTCCGCGAGGTCTCTCCTTCCCATCCTGGCCCAAGTTCCTTGCCCCTCCCGACATACTGAATTTTCCTTTGCAAATTACAGAGAAAAGACAGTAAACATACCCGAGGTTACTCTTCTTGCTTGCTGGCTATGCTTTTGACTTGTCCTCCACTCTCCGTCTCCTTCTCCCTTGCAATCTATCCCCCCTCCTTTCCTTACTCCCTCTTTCATACCCTGTCTTACCTACCTGCTGTCCCAACCTCCATACGCCGTCGTCCTTACCACCTTTCCTCTTCCCGACATTCCTCACGTCACTTCTCCCTTTTGACATTACTCTTGGCATGCAATACTCCTCCACATCCTGCGATATAATCATGCGGACTGTCGTAGCCTCCTGGCTTCTGACATCGTCTTTACTCTTGATTACCCACTCCGTCACCTCGATTGGGGGTATATGTGATGTTATTTTGTTTGAGTCCTTGATTGGACAATTATCAAGGATCAACAGGATATGTGATGTTATTTTATTTGAGTCCTTGATTGGACAATTATTAGGGATCAATAGGATTTGGTATTGCCTTTGAAGTTTGATGTATCATTTCTATTTGACATCATATATATCAGTGCTTTTTTTATATTTATGTGCCAATGTGTTTAGTTCATGTTGTTATTGCTTTATATGTTTAGAAATCTGAAAAAATGAATATATTATGCATTTTCTATGCTTGCCGATATTTGCCGATATTGCCGATAAGATGTTTTCTGGATCCTCACCCATATTTTCAACACTGCTCTATATATAGAGGACTGCCCCTCCTTTAGGCCGACTTGCTGCTTTGAGGCCGACTTGTCTTCCTTTGTTGTGATAGGTGCTTTTAATAGTGCCATTGCTTCTTTTGATGGTGTCTTTGCTAGGAGAAGACTCGACTTTGCTTGGAGGTATTCTCTTGACCCTAATACATAATCATACATGGTGTAACATGCCCTTAAGGCCTTCAACATTTCCTTTTGATTATTTGACTCACCTATAGCACTTAACATGTGCTAGACCTATTTCAATGAGCAAGAAAATCATTGACATATATTATAAAAGTAATATTTCTTTTCTTGAATAAGTACAAATATCAAAAGTACATTTATGAAGACCGAACCTAGTTACATTTCCTTCAACACTCTGCGCCTTAGGAAATTTGGCCTTGGCAAATTGGCCTCTCCAACAATTCGACCTCTTTTTCGTTTTAACAATTCGGCCTTGCAATATCTAGCAATTTGGTCTCTTGGAAATGCTCTCAAATCAACCTACACTCTTCCTCCTCTGCACTATAGTCTAGCTGAGCCTTTCGCTCTAGAGAAAATCGCTGTCTCCAATTATTTGTCTTCACCTCTCCCTTAGGGTTATTTCTTCATCAAGCCCAAATCCCTAATCCTAATCTCCCTTCTAGAAGATCTAGGAGATCAATGGTTGAGATCATTTCTAAGTCACTTAAATAATTTTATTATTTATCCTTAGAAATTGACTTAATAGTCCACAATAATTAATTGACTTTAATTATTGTACTTTTCCTAAGTTAGACTTAGGAAAGAAGACATAAATCACTTACTTCACCAAGAAAACACCTAAAGAGACAATGAATCATCTCCTGCATGCTAAGACACCAAGCCTATGCAAAAGAGCATTCGAAGCTACCATAAGCTTCAACACTCCGTCCTAGCAAGGAAGTGATTCTCTACTACCCCTAGCTTGTCTCTATACTTCACAAACTTCCCTTTCACTGAAGGTTTAGTGAGAATATCCGCCACTTGCTCCTCTGTGGAAATGTACTGCAATCTCACAACAAACCTGCAATATTACTCATGCAAATCTCTTGCTTACTTGAGAAAATCTCTCTTAATGTCTCATGGCCTTGCATGTCTCTGTAATCTTACTCGGTCCTCTCGATCCTCTTAGTCCAACTTGACCCTCTCAGCCCTCCACAAACCCTCTTGGCCCTCCACAAGCCTTCTCCTCCACAAGATGCTTTCTTGTTGACTCTCTCATGAGACCTCGTAAAGTTCCTGCCCGCATCAAATCCGACATCTCAAATGATGATAACTCTCCTCTGTCTTTGTTGAAGAATGTAACTAGTGCCAATCTTCATAATTGTATTTGAGTCATGATATAATGTATTTGCCAAAAGAAAGAAAAATAAATTTTATTATTAAAGAAATTGACTTATTAAAGCATGGGTTTCATGCTTGGGTCATTTATTTTTAGGTCAAAGCCTCCATTGAAGGCTTCTAGGGTTTATGTCAAGTGTTTTTGTCCATATTGTTGGACACCTAATCCGCTAAGGGTTATGGTGAGGAAGTTGAACAGTCAAAGGGAGTCCAAGAGACCTTGGAAGATGAATCCAAGAGTCACTGCAATGTACTATAAATGTATATCAGGTGAATAATATATGCATCTAATGCTTATCTTTCATATTCAGTCTTCGCCATGGTTGTGTTTAACATGGTATCAAAGCAGACAAATTCTGGCGCTGCTCCTATTTGAGCCACTTGTTTTGTGGCCTTTGTAGATTTGAGTGCTCCTTGTCTATCATAACTCCTATTTCGCTACACAAAATTGCCATTTTTTCTGACAGTGCCGACATATCAATTCTTTTGCCCTGAATGCTTGTTAGATCAGAGTGTTATTTTTGGCATTTTGCCTTTTGGTCACCAATTATTTGGTTGGTGGCAGCCATATCTGTCTCCTTAACGTTTCACTGCTTTCTCTCAGCGCTTCAGATGACTATCAATTCTTATGCACTGTAATACTTACCTTTTTTCATCTCTACGCACATTTGGCTCTGTTAGAGTCTCTTTTGAGCGTTGTAACGGTGCCTAAGATTCCTGTAGTGCCTTAATGAAAGTTAGGAATCCGCTTATTGTCCTAAATGCCTCTGTACAAAGTCTTCCATTCAACATTGGGAATTGTCGAATGAAATGGTGCTCGCACGTTTGATTCTTGTAGTGCCTCAATGAAAGTTCGGAATCCGCTTACCGTCCTGAATGCCTCTGTACAAAGTCTTCCATTCAACATTGGGAATTGCCGAATGAAACAATGCTCATACGTTTGAGAGTAATTGAAATTATCTTTTGGTTTCATGTGGTTGTTGGAAGAAAGAGGAATCCAAGAACTAGCAGTGATAGTAATAGCAACATTGAAATTCACCAGCATTTGCACCTGAACATTGTCTCTCCACGCCATCTAGGCCATTTCTTCTCGGCTAGAGCATCCCCAGGCTCAACCGTGACCTCACTTCTAGCCTACTAAAGGGATATCGCTTGGAGTGTTGGCACTCGAACTAAATTGCCAACAACACCACATGAATATGTGTCTGTCTCACCACACCTACTAATGTACAACCTCATCGTCAAGGCCATCAAATTCTTGGTCGATAGATTTATCCACGAGTTACAACTTCTGGTAACCGGAAATATATCTTTTGATTTTACTGAGCAACTCTTTGGCGTGAGTTTCCTTCCAAAGGTTCAATAAAAGGTGTGAGGTCTTTGCCTAATTGAAACGCGTACTCGGCGCTCATCTCTCTTTACCCGATTGGAAGCGACACTGATTTTTGGCGCAGGAAAACTTGCAAAGAGAACTGATGTTGTAGAAATTACAAGATTTGAACAAACAAACACATATAATTACATCCAGGGGAGAACTATGTAGATAGCTGGAAAATCCATGGAACATGAAAGGGAGTTCATAAATTTGGACCACTGTAATGTCCCAAATGAAGAAAATTTGCAACAAACCCTTCCCTTAAAATTGTCATTCACTTCAGATAAAAATTCCATTCAAAAACAAAAGATTGCCATGTAAAAGTTTACAATATAAAACATGCAAATAACGATGATGAGCAGAAGGAAATCTCAACTTTATTATATCAACCAAAAACAGTAGTACATAACAATATGAAATAGTTGGAAATAGCTGAGAAGCTCAAACAACTACTGCAAACTAGATCCGGCCTCAAAATGGGTCTGCTATGGCGTTGGATCTGGCCTCTCAAAATGAAATTGCGACCAATAATAGCTCTTGTGAATTCTGAATGAACCCACCAAGGGGAGATGGGTGCTCGCCCAATCTCTCTAAATCACCGAGGGTTTTCGTCCTGGGGCTACCAATAGAGTAGAGAACCAGGTTCTCAACCTCTCATACAAGAAACCATATCAACTCCAAGATGTCTCCAAATGACCTCCTCCTCTTTTATAGTTCTCATGGATAGATCTCCAAGCCTCTAGAAGCATCTTATTTTATTATTTTTCTAAAAGCTCCTCCATTGACTTTATCAAGAGGCCTTTAATTTTATTTTATTTCACTCAAGTCACTTTTGGTCCTTTTTCTCCAATTAATTATTTTTCCTTAATTAAATGACTAATTAAAGTCATTTTTCACTAAAGAAAATGGCAAATCGCCCACCATACTCTCTTCGGCCATTGGAAGTCTCTTCTCAGAATTCCATCCTGTAGATCTTCTCGTTCCGGTTCCAACGAGCTATTACACTGAGGTGTTCTATCAATTAATTTCCCTGGAATGCCACCTTGAGCATTATTAATTAAGTTATGCCCAATAATAATGCTGCTTCTTGAAAGTTGTCGGAATGCAATGGAATGAAAGGCAAACCGTGCGGATTATGGAATATGCCAAGCGAATGCTATCAAATCCCATAAAAACTCTTCAAAACTCCATCGGGACCCCTGATGACATAAACCTGCTCCACTAACCTAGCCATCCCCTGCCTTGGAAATCCACCCTGGCTGTACTATGGAGAAAAGTAAAAATGGGGACATTACAACAACAAAGGTCAACAAATCACCAATAACTGAAGGATATCTGTTAATCCACTGTCCTATGGTTGTTCAATTTATATATGTCATGAACCATCGATGAGAGGGACGTTTCATTAAGAGCTGATCATTCTATGAATCGATTTTTGGAGCAACTGTAGTGTTTGGACAAAGAAGTGAGTAACATTATTTGACTGAATACTACCCTCCAATCTGCAGGCAATGCACAAAAGCGCATGTTGAATAGATGGATTTGTAGGAATTTCAAGCATGAATGTTGTGAGCATTGATAAGCTATTTGTGAGAAAGGTGGCAATAGTAGCAATCACAATTTAAGTTATGTATGTTCCTACCTGGGTGCTGATTGTACAACAATTTTTGAAATCTATTGAAGGGGTTGTAAGAAAAGGTATTGAAATTTATCATGAACTTGACGGCTATGATGTTGAATCACTAATGTGGCCTCAAAATACAAGAAGTCTTGAGCTGAGACGACTTGGACTAGTTGAAAAGTAAAAGGTTCTCAGGTTCACTAGTGCGTTGATGTCCATAAGGAGTAGTTCGATCTATTATGTGCATTGTGAATGTATTGCTGGTCGTTTATGTATGATTTAAGTAGTAAGTTATTCATGGTATGTGCATTGATTTTTTTAATTGGCTTCCTAGTTTCCCCACAAGAAAAGCCGAATTACCGAATTATAAAGTGTTTGTGCACTCTTAATTTCCAACCTATATGTTATATATTTGTGCAACTACTAGACAAGTCGACCAGTGGAATAAGACAGGCGAATACATCGAGTTTGGGAATATTGTCGACACCTTTCCTTTTTTGAACTTGAGTTGCTGATAAAATGGCTAAAATTGACACTTTATTAGAGTTATTGAGAACTCTAATCATGTCTACCGTTGAAAGCACAATGAAAATCAACAAGGGCACCCTTTTTGATATTCAAATCTGTCTACAAAATGCACAAGAGAAGATTGATTTCTTACAAATCGAATCACAACTTCAGCGAGATGAGCTTCAACAAAAGATTTGTCATTCTAAACTATTTTCTGTTCAAAATAATCCTCTGTTCAAGGTTGAAACAGACACCCATCAACACCTAAAAAGTGATGAAATCCGTAAGGTTGAAGTTCATTCACATTCAATGCCCATTTCAAGAGCAGATTTGCATGCAGATGCAGAAGTTCAGGTTCCACCTCCCAAGCTCATCATAAGACCTTGGGAAGAGCTTGTCAACAACAAGTACAAAACTGGTCTTGGATATGACAAGGATATGTCCTTTCATATTCCAGACTATTCCAAGCCAATCAAATTTCAGAGTGTTGGATTTATTCATGGCAGTGCAGCGTCACTAGTTCTGCTCCTCCTCCTCAACCATAGATTGTGAAATGCCAACATTGTGATCGAGTTGGCCATGTGAAAGATCATTGTTTTGATCTTAACTCATGCAAGCATTGTGGTCGACACAATAATTCTTCAAACAAATGCTTCAAAAACAAACCTCCTGCAAGAACAAAGATTCACCTTGGATGAATCACTTCTTGGCAATGCGCTTCAACAACCAAGAAGATATTTTGCTCATATCACAAGATTTCTTCTCGAATATTGAAAACTCTTGCAGTTCAAATCTCTTCATCTTCTCACCTTGTATCTGACAGGGGGGAAAGTGATGGTCATCTACAAGCTTCAAAGCCACATCAAGCGAGCCTGAGCCACAACCTGAACCTGCTACCTAATTCAGAGTTGTAGCCAAAGACACATAAGTTCAAGCGAGTTTGAGCCACAACCTGAACCTGCTGCCTAATTCAGAGTTGTAGCCAGAGGCACAGAAGTTCAAGCGAGCGTGAGCCACAACTTGCCATGCCAAATTCAGAGTTGTAGCCAGAGACAAAGATGCCCTTGAGCATGCCTTTGGTTGGTGGCCAGCCTTAAACCATCTATGTGGGGTTGAGACTTCCTTTTTCAGGTTGAGCTTCTCTCTCTTCAAAGAATTAAGGAGCACTTCCTCTAGCAGAAGACTTCAACTTCTTGCCAGTTTTGGAAGAGTTCCAAGAATTGCATTAAGCATTCTAGAGTTGGTGGTCATCCTTAAACCACCGCAGGTTGTAGATCTCTCTTTTCCAAGTTGAAGGTCTCCCTCTCCAAACCATTAGGGACACTTCGTCTAGCAAAAGATTTCAACTTCTTGCCAAATTTGGAAGAGTTTCGGGAACTGCACTAAGCATTCTAGTGTTGGTGGTTATTCTTAAATCACCACCTTATACCAACATTTCAGAGAGCACATTCAACCTAGTGCTGCCATGCATTTTTGCACATTTTGTATTACAACTCTCTTCTTGGGCTCACACATACCCCTTTTGATTAGGGGGGGAATGTTGGACACCTAATCCGCTAAGGGTTATGGTGAGGAAGTTGAACAGTCAAAGGGAGTCCAAGAGACCTTGGTAGATGATTCCAAGGGTCACTCCAATGTATTATAAATGTATATCAGGTGAATAATATATGCATCTAATGCTTATCTTTCATATTCGGCCTTCGCTATGGTTGTGTTTAACACACATTGTAATGTAAAAGACCCTTCCTGGGCTTCATTTGTCAAGAAAGAAATTTATTTAGTGTAAATTAGGTCTTCTAGGCCTCCTCCACCATGCTGACCTCAAACTAGACAATTCGACCTAACTGAGGGTCAAAAACTCCTACATAAATGCAACAACTTGACCTCATTTGACACACTTACTCATCAAGTTCGATCTTGAAACTTTTGGGGCTAGAAAAAGTGTGGAATTCAAGGGAAGAAGAGGAAAGGGCTAACAAAGGAGAAGGAGGTCTCTATCAAGCAAAAGAAGTTGAAACTCTCTCTCTCTCCCTCACGTGTGAAGCTGCTGAGCTGCTGGAGGGGCCAAAACTGTAGTGCTAAAGCTGCGCCGAAATTCCGAGTTGTTGGGCGGCCGAAATTCTAGATTGTTGTTGGTTTGTAGTTGCTGGACAAGAAGTGACTATTGAAGGTTGCTAAATTTCATTGGAAGGCTGATTTGGTGGAGGAGGAAGGTCTTTGGGTCTAAGGTCTTGGTCTATCTCAACTTGAATTTGCTAGAGGAAGAGTTTGACTGGGTTTTCCCCTATAAAGGGGTTTTGGCCCTGGCAGAGTGCCTATATTCGGTATCTTTGATCTTCGTATTTTGCTTTTGATAATTGCTTGATGAAACAAAGATAAAAGAGGAACATAAGAAAGTTAATAAGAACTCAAAGATATCACAAGTAATTATCAACATAAGAATTTTTTTCTGCCTTTCCAATTTTCTAACATGGTTTCAGAGCTAAGGTGAAGAAGGAAAAAAAAGGAAGATTGAAGATCTATGAAAGGAGAAATATAGGAAAAAGGGTTTCAAGGAAGTTCATGAGGAGTGGGAGATAGCAATATGGCAAACTCAATGAAGGGAGAAAACAAACTAGAAGGAGCCTTCAACTACAGGGCATGGAAAAAGAGGATAGATCTTATCCTCGAAAAACACAGTTTTGAATCTTGTTCAAGGAAAATTCAAGAAACCTATAGATGAAGCAGAGAAAGAGGGGTTCAGAGGACCCAAAATCCTGGCCATGAACCTAATAGTGGATGGAGTAAAGGATAACCTAATTCCATACATATCCAACATAGACTTCGCTCAAGAAATGTATGAGGCTCTCTCCAAATTATTCACCGTCAAGAACATTGGTCAAATAGCAAGCCTCAAGGATGAACTAAGGAGTCAGGACAATAAAGATGACAAGAGATGATATTGTATCATCCTACTTTGTAAGGATATTTGGAATAAGATATGAACTCCAAGCAATAGATGAAGTTGTACCAGAAAGGTGCTCGTAATTGCTGCTCTTCTATGACTACCAAAATCTTGGAGTACTTTTGCATCAGGGTTTAACAATTGGAAGGATACTCCAACATTTGAACAAATGTGGAATGCTGCAGTCAAGAAGAAGCCAAAATATCATTAGTAAACAAGAAGGAGGAGGATGAAGAAGAAAACACATCTAATGCTTATTCTGGTCATCACAAGAAGAAGGGAAAGTTCAAGAAGTTCAAAGGACCAAAGAAGAAAGTGGACCTATCCAAGATTGAATCCTACAACTGTCATAAGATGGGTCATTACAAAAATCAATGTCTTAAGAATCCTACAAATAAGAAGAGAGATAGGGAACAAACAAATATCACTGATGAAGCTCCACCTAAGAAGAACAAGACTGAAGAATCAGAAGTCAAAGGCTTATACTACTAAGTCCTCTCTTACATATCCTTCTTAGTCTTCTATTCTAAGTTTTGTATTATTCTCCTTTATGATTTTTCTAGAGTTTATAGGTCCAACATGTCTTGTTAGAACATTTTTGAATTATTTTGATAAGTTGTAGGTGTTCCTCCATGGTATGTCCTGAGTCCATTTGAAACTCAATGCTATCAATGCCCTCTACTTCATATTTGGCATTATCACCAAGCTCTACATGTATATCTCCTAGCTCCTTGATCATGTTGGTGAAAATATCTCGAAATCCCATCATGTGACGAGATGATCTGTTGATTTTGGGTAGCATTGGATGTGCTCTAGCCTTGAAAATTGGTGGAGAGGCTAAAGCACATGAGGTCTCCAAGACCCAGAAATCGTTTGAAGAAATTCCACCCGGATGAGGAGTTATTAAAATAATTAATATTTTTAATGGGTTCTCAAATCTAAACATAGGAAAATAAAAATATTAACATGTATAAATAAAATATGGGTGAGAAAGTTCTAAGTGACGAGGATCAAGCCAGTTCTAATCTTAGCCGTTGATTAGGTACTTAATCTCGACTGTTGAAGATTCAATATGAAAAGTATAAGAGGAGGCTTGAGGGTCAGTTGGAGACACACCAAGAGATCAAAGAATTCAATTTTTTGGGGCGAGGTTTGCTGAGGAAATCGAGATAGTGATCAGAGTTGCAGTGAGGGGCAGTTCAGCAAGGGATTTTCATCCGAGGCTGAAGAATACATAGCAAAGAGGCAACGCACTGCCGGGAGAGACAACGCAGGCCCTAGAAGGGCTGACGCAGAGGATGTAGAGGGCTGATGTAATAAGACGCAAAAGCCACAGAGGCTGATGCTGGGCCTCAAAGGCAGCATTGGGGAGATTTTGTGGGGTAGACTCGGAGCAGATCAGTAGATTCTGAGCCAGGATAGGGTGACGCAGCTCCTAGAGAAGTGATGTAGTTCCAGAGCAGTGCTTGGAGCAACGTTCGCTGTCCAGGATAGGAAACAAACAGAGTCACTGTGGGGATTGATCATCCGATTGCTGATTTGCCGGAATATTTGTCTCCGGATATAGGTACTATTGTCGAGGATATTCTCTGTTGGGTGAGCCATTTTTGGCACCCTAGTTGTATTCACGAAATATGCTTAATAATACAAACCCTTTATATGCTGCACCGATTTTCTCGA
The DNA here is from genome assembly GCA_031772625.1 of Pinus tabuliformis. Classification (NCBI taxonomy): domain Eukaryota; kingdom Viridiplantae; phylum Streptophyta; class Pinopsida; order Pinales; family Pinaceae; genus Pinus; species Pinus tabuliformis. The sequence continues at coordinate 162,388,062 of CM062811.1, forward strand.
ATTGGTTTTTTCCGGGGACGATTGTCCAAAAATAATGGTGTCCCTTGTGTTATTGTCTCTGTTTATTTCAGTGCATGATCTGTATATTTGTGAAGGTTGCAATAATGTTTACTTCGATGTTTATGCAATTAAATAACTTTTAATGTAAAGAACAAGTGGGAGATTGTAAACTAGTAATTGTAGTAGGGGTTTCTGATGTGTTAGATTAAGGAATTTTCACATGATCCACTATCCACAAACCAAACATCTCTTGTGAAGGTTCCAGAAAGACATGACACCAAGGCAAAGTCTCGAACTTTTCAGCCAATTTGTCGAAATCTCGTCATGTGACAAGATGCTCCACTATCCACAAACCAAACACCTCTTGTGATGGTTCCAGGAAGGCATGACACCAAGGAAAAGTTCTCGAACTTTTCAGTGAATTTGTCCATTTGTGCAATGGCTTTTGTGGTTGTCTTTCCCTTGCCCGTGTTCCTTTTTGGACACTGACTAACAAAATGCCTGAACTTGTGACATGCAAAGCACTTGACTTTTCTCATATCCTTCTTTTTACCCTGTGAAGATCCACCTCCACTCTGGTTCTGCTTGGCCTTCCCTTTGCCCTTTTTCACTTGTGCTGTAAGAGAAAACTCGTCTTTCTCCTCACCACTCCTTCGCTGTCCTTAGGTTATTGAATTCAAAGGACCAAAGAAGAAAGTGGACCTATCCAAGATTGAATGCTACAACTGTATTAAGATGGGCCATTACAAAAATCAATGTGTTAAGAATCCTATAAATAAGAAAAGAGATAGGGAACAAACAAATATCACTGATGAAGCTCCACCTAAGAAGAACAAGATTGAAGAATTGGAAGTCAAAGACTTGTACTACTAAGTCCTCCCTTACATATTCTTCTTAGTCTTCTATTCTAAGTTTTGTATTATTTTCCTTTATGTTTTGATTTGTAGAGTCTGTAGGTCCAACATGTCTTGTTAGAACATTTTTGAATTATTTTGATAAGTTGTAGGTGTTCCTCCATGATACGTCCCGAGTCCATTTGAAACTCAATGCTATCAATGCCCTCTATTTCATATTTGGCATTATCACCAAGCTCTACATGTATATCTCCAGGCTTCTTGATCATGTTGGTGAAAATATGTCGAAATCCCATCATGTGATGAGATGATCCACTATCCACAAACCAAACACCTCTTGTGAAGGTTCCAAAAAGACATGACACCAAGGCAAATTTCTTGAACTTTTCAGCCAATTCGTCGAAATCTCGCCATGTGACGAGATGCTCCAGTATCCACAAACCAAACACCCCTTGTGACAGTTCCAGAAAGGCATGACACCAAGGCAATGTTCTCGAACTTTTCAGCGAATTTGTCCATCTGTGCAATGGCTTTTGTGGTTGTCTTTCCCTTGCCCTTGTTCCTTTTTGGACACTGACTAACAAAATGCCTGAACTTGTGACATGCAAAGCACTTGACTTTTCTCATGTCCTTCTCCTTTTTACCCTGTGAAGATCCACCTCCACTCTCGTTTTGCTTGGCCTTCCCTTTGCCCTTTTTCACTTGTGCAGTAAGAGAAAACTCGTCTTTCTCCTCACCACTCCTTCGATGTCCTTAGGTTATTGAATTCTCCAGGATCTCCTTTTGGATGAAATTATCCCACAACTAGCTCCAATCAAGAAGCTGTTTCCTAGCTAGGATCCCATCCACAAAGGTGATCCAATGCTTGGCGCATCCTTTCATAGCTACGTTCAGAATCTATGAATCATTCACAATTTCTTCTACAACTTAAAGCTCATCATGAGCTTGCTAGATCCTTTTGAGGTAAGATGTTATAGTCTCTAATTTGTTCATCCTGATGCTATTTAATTTTTCCTGGAACACCATGTTCACGTTTTCATTTGCGCTCTGATATAGACTGGTTAGGGATACCCACATCGGACATGCTCTATCTTGCCTTGCTATGTGAGGAATTATGTGATCCTTCACACCATCCAAAATTATACCTATCGCTTTCTCATACTTCTGATTATGCTTGGCTGTTTAGTTTGGATCTGAAGGAACCTGGAGATTTGCGCTCACAAAATTTCACTAACCATTCATTTTTAAAACTATGGTTATGTGCTCCTTTTAGGGACTAAAGTTAGCGGCCCCATCCAACCTGTCTTCATATCTCAAACTACTCAGTAATGTCATTTCAAAAATCGACCAAGTAACTTGGCCCCAAAACCCCAGTTGAGAAATTTGCTGTTGCAAACCCCTATGATCTGGTATTTCTCCTTTAGAGTTTTCTAGAGCTTTGACACTATGTTAAATATGCTAATACGAGCCTAGATTTATTTTCTCGCAATATTTATTTATTCCTCAAAAAATATTTTTTTACCCAAATAAGTTTTGAATTGTTGAAAAATAAAATCATTGGTATTTTAACTTTTAGAAATTTATATGCGGCAGAAATAAAATCAAAGAGAGAGATCAATCATACATTTCAACAGTTAAGCACACATAACAATTCTCCTTCATTAATTATCTCAGGAAAATCAGGGTTTCAACCCACAAAGAAATTACAAGGAAATATGCATTGACTGGAATCTGTAACTCGACCCCACTAGATGAATTCATCCCTAGGAATTTTGGACTAAAAATTAGCCTTTGAAGAGATTTTGCTTTGAGAATTTCGGCCCACCTCTCACCGACAACTTAGCCCTGCGTCCTCCCCTTGAATAGCCTCTGCGCCTTAGGAAATTCTACAATGGAAAATTAGCCTCTCCAACAATTAGACCTCCTTTACGCTTAAACAATTCGGCCTTGCAATCTCTAGCAATTTAGCCTCTTGGAAATGCTCTTGAATGAACTTGCACTTTTCCTCCTTTGCGCTACAGTCTAGCTGAGCCTCTCGCTTTAGAGAAAATTGTTTGTTCCACTTGTGTGTCTTCACCTCTCTCTTAGGCTTATTTTATAATCATCATCAAGCCCAAATACCTAACCCTAATCTCTCTTCTAAAAGATCTAGGATATCAATGGTTGAAATCATTTCGAGGCCACTTAAATAATTTCATTAATTATCCTTAGAAGTTGACTTAATAGTCCACAATAATTAATTGACTTTAATTATTGTACTTTTCCTAAGTTAGGAAAGAAGGCACAAATCACTTACTCCACCAAGCAAGCACCTAAAGAGGCAATAAATCATCTCCTGCATGCTAAGACACCAAGCCTAGAAGACCTTTATAAAGCGACCATAAGCTTCAACAATCCGAGTTCTTCATTAACCTTCGAATTTACTTGGGCTCCCTTCCTGGGAAAATGGACCAACTGAGGAATTACAACAACATTGGATATGATCCGGCTGATCAACCCTCCTAGGCTGATATAGATGTTTTTGTTGTCCCTTCCTCGAACCCCACACACTCACTGTGAAGCCTCTCTCATTCTTGTGCTACTGTATGGTGTCTTCTCCTTCTCCCTAGCCTTGCTTTTATTGTTAATTTGGCAACTCAGGGACAAATTCCCTCTATTGGACAACCTTCCTCATCAAGAGAGACCCCTACTAGCCCTTGGAAGAATTTAATTTGGTTAAGGAAAAATATTATTTTTAATGTGAAACCCACATGTGAACAAAAGTTCAAGTCGGCCTAATAGGAAATTCAACCCCCTTGACCACATATAAATAGACATCACTTGACATCATTTGGAGGCATCTCACATGCATCACATCCTTCATTCATTGGTTCGTACACTTATGAAATTGCAGGGATGAGCTACAGAAAGTTGTCATTCTATGATTTGCGAGTTACAAAAAGTTTGTGATCTATGAGCTACAAAAAGTATGTGATCTGGGAGCTATAGAAAGTTTCCATTCTGCGATTTGCGAGCTACAAAAAGTCTATGATCTATGAGCTACAGAGAGTTGCCATTTTGCTATTTGCGAGCTACAAAAATTCTGTGATTTGCAAGCTACAAAAAGTTGTCATTTTGCGATTTGCGAGCTACAAAAAGTTTGTGATCTGCGAGCTACAAAAAAGTTGCCATTCTGTGATTTGTGAGCTACAGAAAGTTGCTTTCTTTGAAATTGTTGACTGTTTTTATTGGTTTAGACTTGGTTGATTTTGGAAAGTCAATCTTTGACTTTGATTGGTTGATGGATGTACTATTTGGACTATGTATCTCTCAGCTAACCATTTGATGACAATTTAATAGAAGAGAATTTGGAAAGGGTTTTCCCCCTTGTGGAGTTTTTCCCTGGTCTTTGACCAAATCTTGTGACTCTATTGTTCATGGTTGTCTTCTATTGTCCATAGGTGCACTGTTCTATCTACAATTGATTATTGTTGCTGGAAGATTGTATTATATTGGATAAATTGATTGCTAATTGAAGAATAATTGGAATAAGTGATTGTGTTAAACATAAAACTTTGGAAAATTAACATGGTTTCAAACTAAGGTGGAGACAAGCTTAAGGAGACAAGAGACAAGAGCAATCACCTTTGAAGGAATGTGACTTGAAGGAGACTATTTGAATTGGTCAAGATGTCTACCTTATACTTTAAGGATGTAGAGAAGTTGAATGAATCATCAAACTTTGCTGCTTGGAAGGTTTGAAGTGACCTTGGATGAGAATGATGTCTTGGAATATGTGGAAGGAAAGGTAATTGAAGCTCTGGAGAATGCTTTTGCTGCTATCAAGGCCAAGTACAAGAAAGGCGAGATCAAAGCAAAGAAAATTATCATTTATTATTTGAATGATCATTTGCTTACTTACATTCCAAGGATATCTATGATAAGCTGGTTGGGATGTATGAGGTCAACAATTTGAGTCACATTCTCTCCTTGAAAAATCAAATCAATGACATCAAGATGAACAAGGGAGAGAGTCTGTAGCCATACTTCATGAGATTATCACAACTCATGGATCAATTGTTGACTGCTAGAGAATCTATGTCTGATATAGAGTTGTTACTTGTTGCTCTTCAAGGTCTTCCTCCAATATGGGAAACATTCATTACAACTATTAGCAACATTGATAAGTTTTCAACATTTGATGAGTTGGTTGGAAAATGTACTTACGAAGAAACCAGGATGATTTCTAGAGGTCGAATTCAAAAGTATGAAGAAGGAGAGCGCTTTGCATTTGTTGCTCACGAGAAAAAGAGGAAAGGAAGAGGAAGACTATCTAACTCCACAAAACTTGCTTCACATTCCAGGGATTCCAATAGAAGATTAAGGAAAATTTAATGCTACAATTGCCACAAGCATGATCACTATGACCGAGATTGTCTAGAAAAGAGAGATGCTCCAAGGTCCAACTACAACAATAGTCGTGGCTTCAACAACAACAGGTTTAATACTAGAAGAAGAGGTGATGATAGAAAAAGAGATGATAGAAGAAGAAGAGATGCCCCTGATGATCGTGAAGAAGGGCATCTTCCTCAAAAAAGATCAAGAAACTTAAGGTATGGAAATAATGTAGCTGCTACTCAATTTGAATATATTCTTATTTCTGCTCTTTCTAGTTCCTCTCCCCCAGATTCATGTGATGGTTGGTAGATAGTGAGGCCTCTAGACATTTATCTGGTTATCGTGAAGTCCTCTCAACCAGAAAAATTTGAAAATCATTCTTGGGGACAATTCTACTTATCCTGTGAAGGGTTTTGGTTCTGTTTCATTTCATTTGGATTATGGTGAAATTGTACATATGCATGATGTTATGCACGTACTAGTATTGAAGAAAAATCTTGTATCTATATCTGCTTTGGAAGACAAAGGGATGAGAGTTGCCTTCATAAGAGGAAAAGTCCTCACCTGGCTTATGGAATCTCGCATGGGGGATGCATTCACCTTGGGATCTGGAATTGAAGGACTCTATAGATTCAATGGAAAACCAATCTGGGCATTTGTACATGATAGCAATCATCAAAGTGAACTATGGCACCGAAGGTTTGCTCATCTTCACTATGAAGCCTTGCCTAAAGTAAGGAGGATGGTTTATGGAATCCTTGAAGTTCAAACTAAGCATGATGTGTTGAAAATGTAACTAATATCGGTCTTCATAGTAGTTGTGTAGCTCATGATATAATGTATTTGTCAAAAGAAAAGAAAAAGAAGAATTATTGTCAAAGAAAAATTATTTATAAGCATGGGTTTCATGCTCATTTGATTATGTTTCTAGGTCAAAGCACCCATTGAGTGCTTCTAGGGTTGTGTCATGTGTCATAGTCCTTGTCATCATGTAATAGACCCTCACTGGGCTTTTTGTATCAAAGAAGAAAAAATATTTTTATGTAATTTGGTCAATTATGGCCCCACCAAGTTGGCCTGCCCTCTATACAAGTCCGTCTCATAAAGGGAATTCGATTACACAGAAATACTATATGTAGAAATGCAATTCAAGCTATTGTGGTATCCAATCATCAAGAGTTCGATATGCAATTGAAGGAAGTGCAAAGGCAAGAAAGAAGACTTGTAAAAGAAGAAGAAAACCCTAGCGAAGAAAGGAGGAACCCTAATGAAGTATAGAAGACCATTTTCTCTTTTTTCTGGTTCACATATACAAGATTCTGAGTTGCAAGAGGGGCCAAAATTGCAGTTGCATTAGGGTCGAAATTTATGGTTGATGCAGTATTGAAGAAGGTTAACTATTATTGATTAGATGCTGATTGGAAGGACTATCTTGGGACGCTGACTTGGTGGATTGGAGGAGGTCTTTGTCTTGGTCAAGGGTCTTGGTTGTCTCATTTGATTTGGTTCTAAAGGAAGAGAAGAGAATTTTGGGTTTTCCCCTAAGAAAGGTGTTTTTCCCTTGCTGAGAGCCTACACCTTGTGTCCTTGTTGTTTTCATCTTCATGAATTTATGTTTTGGTAGTTGTTTGATGATAAGAAGATAAAAGAAGACATAGAAGAAGTTAATAAGATTGCAAAGAAATCACAAGTAATTATCAAGATAAGAAAATCTTTTTGCCTTTTTGATTTTCTAACATGGTATCAGAGCTAAGGTGAAGTAGAAGAAGAAAAAGGCAGCTTGAAGATCAATAGCTCTTATCATCTTAAGGAAGTCTTGAAGATAATATAGAAGTTTTGGTTCCCTATAAGCTGGTTTGAAGAGGAAAACCTATTGAAGGCTACAAAAATATCTATATTTCATCAAGTGTAACATTGACAAGTATACCTATGGCATCATCAATGAAATTTGAGAACAAACTTAAAGGAGCCCCTAACTTTAGAGCATGGAAGACAAGGATGGACCTCGTCTTTGCAAGAAATAAAGTATTGGACTGCTCAAGCCTGCTCTTCTTGACACTATACAAATTCCCATATGTGCTCCAATTCCTCTCACAACAATAGGATGAAATCACCTGAGAGAGGAGCCTTATGGCTAACTGCTGTAGGGGAGGGCTTGTTGCCCCATGATTTGCCCACCAAGAATAGGGCTTCTTAGCTCCCCTGTCTCTAATCAAATCATATCCTGCAAATCGACCAGTGTTAGTGGAAAACTCTGCAAAGGCATCCTCCACCTCATCAAGGGATGCTTTATATTGAAAAACCCGCCTGAGTGCATCTTTCCTCCCCTGTGAGATTTCACCATCCATGTGAGGAGAGAATCTACAGGAAGGTCCACCATTTAGCCTCTTATGGTTGTAGTGTTTTGGGTTCAATGAGTGAGCCAAACAGTGTAAAGGTGTGCAATTCTTGTCCCATCTTCTGACAAGAATATCCTGTATAGTGGTGAAGAAGGCCTCTGATGATTTCTCATACTCGGGTCACTTACTCTGTAAAATAATGCCCCTCACAGACTCAATCATGGAATCCCATACCTCATAAACCTCTCCTAGGATGGGTTGGTTTGTATCTGCAAATCGAAGCAAAGAAATGATAGGGTCCATGATCTCAATAAGTAGATCTACCCTCTCCCCGAAGCATCATTTAACACTGTGTCCTTCACTCTTTTAGAGGCTACTTGATCTGTCTTTCTCCAAAAAGACCAAAACTCTGAAATAACCATGACCCCAAGAGTGGTCTTGACCTCCCTCAACCTCTTCAACATGATGAATGAAGAGGTAAACCGTGTATCCACAATCTTCCACAATGATATAGTGTTGTACTCCTTGTAGATAGTGAGGGCATTTGTATGATTTTGTACAAAGTTACGGATATGCTGTGCGTCCTCAATAATGTTACCAATTACAAAGCATATCAGAAGCAATAGATTTCAGTGCTAAGTTCAATGAATGGACAATGCAAGGTGTCCAAAACACTTGTGGATATTTAGCTTCCACAATCATGCCAACAACCTTGCAAACAAGTGCATTATCTGTAATGATTTGCACACAAGAATCAACACCTACATCTTCAATAACTTTAATAAACAACTCACCCATATATTGTGCATCTTTGTATTGTCCAAGTGCATCCACTGCTTTCAAGAAAACTGGACCATTCAAGGAAGACACCATGAAGTTGATGAGTGGGTGTTGTGCTGGATTTGTCCATCCATCAAAAACAATGCTAACCCCAGATGTTGGCCATGATGCTTTAATAGGCTCAAGCATTTTTCCCACCTCTTTTTTGCCTTCATCAACAATGTGGTTTTAAGCTTTTCTGAACCAGGAGGCACATACCCTGATGGAGCCCCTTGAGTTAGAGCTCGACACATCTCAATAAATAGAGGTGAGCGTGCAACATTAAAGGATATGAAGTTTTGATAGAAAAAAGGCAATGGTGAGATCAAGCTCTTCCCGTTTTTGCTTCTAAAAAATCTTGTCCACTGGACCAAGTGAAATTGCATTTCTTGCTGCTTGTCCCCCACCAGAACTCTCAAATGGGAATTTGTTGCTGCTTTTCCTCAAGAATGGAAAGGGGCCATCATTCTGGGTTTTTTTTTTTGGCAGCCACATTTTCCATACCAACATTGGACTCTCTTTCCATTTCTTTCCTCTTTGGTAAAGGCACCCTTCTACAAGCTTCACACAACCTAGTAAAGTCAACAAATGACCTTTCACACAGAAATATGTGCTTCTGAAGGTATTGTGGCAATAACTGCATTTCCAACTCAAGTTGCCTTCTCCCTTCACCTTGCTGGGTGGCCCGTGCTCTCTTGTGACATATTTCCATACGGGTTATTTGTTACCTTGAGGAGGAAGTCTTCCCTCAACATTACTTGCAATATAGGGAACACTTGCAACAAACTCTGATGAAATTGGGAGAGGAGGGGCATCTCTAATGGGGACATTCTTCCCCTTCCTTCGCCCCTTCCCAGTTGCCCTTGATTAAGCCATGAATGCTGTAAAAAAAAAACCAAAAATGCGAAAATTTGTAAAAGAAATGCATATGCAATCTGCTGTAATAAAAATCCAAAAAAAAAAAGGAGAGAAAATGCACTTACCTGTTGCTTGAATCTCCTTGAAAACGCTGCAACACCCTTTGCTCCTTGCTCCCAAACACCACAACAAACCCACAACAAACTAAACAACTGAATGTGAAAAATGAAAGGAGAAAAGTCACTTTATAACGTCGTGCAGGTTCCTGATTTTCGGATTCAAATCCGAAAATCGGGACATGATCTAGATTTGATCGTGTCCTGATCGTACACGACGTGTTCCGATTTTCAGACTCGAATCCGCCCAAATCGTGTTCGATTTGCCGGATTCAGGACACGTCGGGCCTGGGGAATGAATCCAGTTTCTTAGACTTTAAAATATCCTGGACTAATCTTTCAATTTTTGTTTTTTGATGATGTGGATATCGATATCATTTGGATGTTGATGGGATTTGATCCTAATTTGACTTTGATTGTATGCTCGATTTCTCTTTTAGGAGGCAACTTCATTGGAAGATCTTGGAATACTTTTTCGTGCTTTTGAATTAGCTCTTGGACTTCCGGTGCTTCTTTGTTGACCAGAATTGAAGTTAACATTTCTAATCGATGACACTGTACCATATAAGCTGGTGCTCCCTTCCAAATCATTTTCATCATCTGGGATGATGATACAATTTGATTCTTAGGGGGCTGGAACCCATATAACAAATTTCTGCCCTTCCTATTTAAATTTTATAAATTGCTTCTGATGGTTGGTAGAGTAAGTGCCTAGGGTTTGAAGCCACTGGATACCTAGGACCACATCCACTCCTCCTAATGGTACAATATAGAACGAATATTCTAGATTATAGTCTTGAATTTGTAATTTGACTTTATGGCATTTCCATACTTTTTCAATTTTCTTACCATCAACTACCATAACCTTCATGTTGGGCATGGGAAATGTGAAAATGTAGTATTTTCGCTATAGTTGAGTCCAAAAAGTTGTGGGTGCTATTGGTATCGATCAGAACCATTACGTTGCTCTTCTTGATATGCCCTTTTAACTCTAATATCTGGGGCTGCGATATCCCTGTCATGGCCGATAATGACACTTGCGGAATATTCTCGTCATCTAGTTTTAGAGAAAATTCTGGAGAATCTTCGTTTTCTTCTATGTCTGATTCTTCATTGTCTTAATCATTAGTTGCTTCACATTTATACGGGTTCTTGGTTTCTTTTCCTTTAGCACATCTATGTTTAGGGTTCCATTTTTCGCCACAATGTTTGCACTTTCCCTCTTTCATTCTTTTCATTTCCAAGTTCGTTTTTTCTCTTTCACGAAGAGGTGGTGGAACATATTTTGTGTTATCCGTGTTCGCAGCTTGGGAAAATCTTCGTCTCAAATATACTCTTTCAACTTTTGGCCACTGCATCTTTTCAACAATTTTTGCCTTCTGTCTTGCTACTTCTATAGAAGTGATGTCATGAAGCTCAAGCTCAACATAGAAGTGATTATTAGTTATGTGTAATCAACCCTAACGAACCTTTCTGTTAATATTTGTAGCTCGGGTAGGTACTTCTGCATAGGCCTAAGTATCTAGGCATGCAAAGTTGCCTAAAGTCTCCTTAGACACTTGCTCTAGTGTGAGCAAGTTTCAGTTGTAACTTAGCCTAAGCTTTAACTTAGGAAAATCATATAATTGTTATGTTGGCTAATAGAACTAAATGAACATTAGAAAAAATAAGTATCTACTTTAGTAATTATGTTTTAATTTCAACCCTTGATCTCAAGTGAGTGAGATGTAATCTTGGCTGTCAATCACTTTGGAGATTAGGGTTAGCGATTTAGCTCAATGAAAAGTTATAAAATCAAGGCTAAAGAGAGGGAAAAAACACACCATACAACAACATAAGATTGAGAGAGGCATGTCAGTGAAGAGTGTGATACTCTAGTATGTTGGGTCCAAGGAAGGGGGCAACACCGAGATTTAGATCAGCCAAGGAAGACTTGATTAGCTGGATCAAATTCAGTTGTTGTACATGTATTTTCTCAGTTGGGCCATTATCCCAAGATGAGAGCCCGAGTAGGTTATGAGTATTTTAATGATGCACTGATTTGATTAGGCAGAATCTGTTGTGTCATATTTTGAGATTGGTTATGTATTTTGGTTCATCCAATTGATGTTAAACACCTAGCTGTGCATTCATTCGGTAGCTCTGCAATTTGCTAGGTCAATGGTTTGCTAGGTGCTAGGATTGTAGGAGATTTAACACTTTCACAAGTAGCATCATTAAAGCCAAATAGTCTAGTACCATTCCAATACCTCTCTATCTTGCGATTAATTGTGCTGTGAATTTTGGGATTAGGTACCATTCTATGAAGACCAATATGGAGCCCTTCCATAACGTCGCCATCAATATCAAAGTTGCATTTGTAGGAAAATGAACAGTTGAGGAAAAGTGTTGTTGCATGAATGGGTTGATGGTGCATCCCTGTCCACCAACTATTGATCAAATCCCGTAACATCATTTGTTTATTAAACCCTGGGGTATCGTTGCCCGCATAATAAGCTTGGATAGTTTCTTTAGCCCTATCCATGGCCTCATACAAATAAGCCATTATGGACTTATCACTCTAAACCAATCTTAGAACCTTTACTAAAGGTTCACTATCTGAGCACACTTCTTCTAAGATTCAGTGTGCACCAATCTAGCAATGGCTCTTCCATCGTCTCTCTTGTTATATGTACAATGATGCCACTCATCACAAACAAACAATTGCTTCAACTCAAACTGACATCGAATCAAAGACTAAAGAGTAGTGAAGTTGGTTGCAAAACATGTGATTTCAGGATGCCACAACTCCCAATTTTTGGTGCATCTCCTTATGAGGTGAAGAACGAAAACATGGTTATATATGTACTTGAGGATGCTCTTACCTTGATCAATCACCTCTTTGATGAAGGAAAGTTTCCCATATCCTCAAGCATCAAGTCAATATAATCTGCAACACATGGAGTCTAGACAATGACTAATGCCTCTCCATAAGTGTCCTATTAGCAGCCACATAAGTAGCTGCATTACCTGTTATGATTTGCACCAGATTTTGCAAACCCATCTCCTGGAGGAACCCATCCATCAACTCACGTATCAATGCTGCATCTTTTACATGTGCTGACACATCCACTGATTTGATAAACATTGTACGTCTAGGACAATGTATCAAGAAATTTATAAGGGTCCTACACTTCCTTTCTGTTTAACCATTATATATCTTTGTGCATCCAAAGACCTCCCATCATTGCTTCAATTCTGTCAATCTAGAGTTGATGTCCTTCTTTTACGCTTGAAATTGACCCCCACAACTCATATGCACCACTTTTATATTTGGGCTAACAACATCAATTGGATCACACATCGACTGCCAAAATGGATTGTTTTTGGTGATGCTGACAGGCAATGTTCCACCAAGACTCCGGTGCGGGGAGATGCGGGTGTCGGGAGAAGCACAGGGGGGACGTGTGGGAGTACCCTCAAATTTTAGGGAAATTTCGGGGGTGCGGGGAGTCGTCAAGGTATATATATATATATATATATATATATATATATCAAGTTCATATTCATTGTTCACTGTTCAATAATGAAAGCATAAAAATATTAAATAGACAATTGAAATTTGAATCATTGATCCATCCTCATCATTCATTTTGATACATACATCATTCATATGACATACTCAAGTGACAAGTCTCATTATTGAATTAATTATTATTCATACATACCATGAGATTCGAAAAACAAAAATAAAAATCAATAATAAAATATTCAAATACATTGATCGATATCATTCATCATTCAATGGTTCATCATTCTACAATCTACATTGATTTAAAAACTAAATTCATCATTCATCATTCTAGAATCTAAATTCGAAGCAAAACATACTAGTATATTTTCAAAGTTTGAACACTAAATTTATATAACTCAAAGTTTCAAAGTTCAAACTCAAAAATAGTTAAGAGTGAAATGGAAATGACTTTGGGTTGAAATGAAATGAGCTTTTAACTTTAAGGTTTAGGTTTTTAAGTTTTAGTTATTTAGTTTTAATTTTAATTTTTTTTTTAGACTTTTAAGTTTTAGTTATTTAGTTTAGTTTTAGTTTAAAAAAAAAATTTAATGGTTTTGATTTTTGAATTTTTGATTTTGAATTTTGAATTTTTAAGTCTTATTAGACAAATTTAAAGGGGGACGCCGAGGCGCACCCTTTTTGGGGAGTCTAGACTCCCGCACTGAAGGGGGACACCCAGGCGCACCCTTTTTGGGGAGTCTAGACTCCCACACTGGGGAAACGCACCACCTTGCGTCTCCCTGAGACTCCCCAAAAAGGGTGCGTGGGGAAACGCACCCCCAAGAGACTCCCCGTCCCGGGTGTGTGGGGTGCGAGGGGTGCGCGCACCCGACCCTGGGGGACGCGTCCCCGTGGAACATTGCTGACAGGTATGTCAATCTAAAAAAGACACCTTCCCATAACCCTGTTTGCTTCTTCCTTATCCTTTTTTTTAACACTGACTTGATGGAAGGTTGTTCTCCAACTACAATTCATGGAACAAAAAAATATGAGGACCTCGCAGTAGGTGAATCCATGGTGCACCTCCCACTACCCTCAGTGGTAGATAGCCCTGAAGATCTAGCTACACATTCGGCCTTGTTTACAACTGTGTCTTCTTTCATTCTATCCTTTGCATGAATTGAATCATGCACAACTCTCATAACCTACGGGCTAGATTCAAGACAAATCCCAACATCATGTTAATGGAGTTTAGCCGAATGATATTTCAACCTACTAATCCCTCCTGTCATCTGCGGCCCAAACGATTTGCAACTCAATCATTCCCAATTTGTCCAATCTTCAGGTTCCCCATACTGCCAAAATGGGTCCAAGGCCTTTGGCATATTTGCAATGGAAATGGACAGCTTCAAAATTCAAACCTAAGGAACCAAAAACACAAGAAAATAACATTAAACTCCCACTAGGAAAAAATAACAGTCTATTCATTTAAAAAAATCAAACCTTTAGACAATTATAGATTAGATTATTAGCAATGAAACATGACAATAAGGTGTATAAAAATTAAAATCAAGCTTGCTGTCCCATTATAAAGAAAAACCCTTACATTGTTTTATGGGCATGAAAGTCATGGCAAAATGACAAGAAAAAGAAGCAAAATGCAGGCAAGCAAAGAGGCAAGTAAGCATGCATAAATCTATGAAAAAAGTCATTAACATGGTGGGATATATACATACCTGTGAATGGAAGATTCAAAACCGGTTGGAAAATGAAATTTAACCCTTGTTCCACTGAAAAATCCTTGATGGTGATGGTGATGGTTTTTTAGCTAATGACCGCAAGCCCTCCTCCGTCCTCCAGCAACCAACAAACACAAATGAGGGGAGAAAAACCCAAAAAGATTAAAAATCCACGGCTGGTGCCATCCCGGGCAATGTTTCCTGTATGAAAAATCACGATTTTTGTGATCACTGCATGATTTTTTGAAAAGGGAAAAAATTCTCGATTTTTTTGGCCGATTTTCCACCAACCAAATAAACGCATGATTTTTTGGGACATCAGAGAATTTTCGCTGATGTTATCAACACTGGATTGGATTCTTTGTAGTTGACCTCTGCTAAGCTTGTCCCCATTACATGATGGTTCTTTAATTTCTCATCAGCACATCTGAAATTCAAGCTTCATGATGATTTTATATTGTTAGCATTCTCTTTCACAAGTTTCATGGGTTATTTCACAATGTGGCGTTCCAATGTTTGAAATACATGATGGCAGTACTATTGTTTCCTTGAACACATATTTCATATCCTTTACGCTGTCTGCTCTGTTAACACTTACGTCTTATAACAAATTTTTTATTTAGCTCTGAAATAAGTAATGCTGTTTGAATGTGCTTTGCAATCTGTTGGTGT
This sequence comes from Pinus tabuliformis, assembly GCA_031772625.1. Lineage (NCBI taxonomy): Eukaryota > Viridiplantae > Streptophyta > Pinopsida > Pinales > Pinaceae > Pinus > Pinus tabuliformis. Next base: position 162,403,329 of record CM062811.1, read on the forward strand.
TATATACAAACTTCACTGTGACACAGTCAATGGTTATTTCAGTCCTCAATAGTAAACACTGGTGACACAAATTAAATTTACTTCTGGAAATATGTTGTGATAAGGACACTATAACATATTTTTCCATGACCGTTGATTTGGCATCAGGACATCTTGAGTTGATAAATTAATCTGCTGGAACCTATTGCCACTATCTGCATTTCTATTTCTGGTTTGCTTGTTTGACATATGATAAATGGTAAATGATTGTTGTATCTGAAATAATCATTGGTTCTGTGGTGTAAACATAATAAATGGTATCAACCTTTTCTTTTCTTTGCAAGAATAACTCTGTCTATCTAATCATTGGATATTTTTGTCATGAGTGGTTTATTGAGCAGAGATTTCTTTCATTTCCATGCAGCACTTGAATAAGCTATTGTTTATGTTGAATATCTTAAGCTTATCACACGTAAATATACTGTTCACATTTGCATCAACTTCCTTTTATCACAAGATTGGTAATCGAGTTTACTTAGTCAAGCCTATCTAGAGGAGCCTCCCCTCTTTCTGCATGACCTAGCTTAGTTTGACCCATAGGAAAACCCTTCTTAGGTTAGGAACCTGTATTCCCTAGCCCTAAAGTGAGAGGCAAGGCCACCGAGGTGACAATTGGTGGCTTGCTTGATAGCTCCTTGGCTCTCTTGCTGGGATTAAGACTTTTCCCTTTAGGTGAGAGTTTGAGTTGCAACAATTTGAATAAGAATGATGAATTATTGAATGATCATCACAAACGTTTTCTTCACAAGTGAAAACCTGAGTATCTTGCAAGGATAAAGCTCCAAACCAAGATGTCCTAGGGTTTCCTTAGCTTTGGTAATGGTTTGTGAAGAGGGAAATCTCGAATCACATGTTCTCAAGTCTGATAGACAAGGCAGGCATTCGAGCCATGTTGAGTTATCGAACCTTCTATTGATTAACTCCATAAATGGTGCTACTAGAAATGAAGAGGTGAAGCTTTCACTTCAAATTCAGCTCCACACATATCCTTGGATTTGATCTAAAAGAATTAAGTCAATCATCAAGGATTGGAAATTTACCAATTATGTGGTGAAATAGATCAACAAATGGGTGCATGTATGTTGGTAGGGTTTCAAATTCCAACCATATTGGATAATTAGCTTGATCACCATCTTATGGGTTAAAATCCTGCCGTCCATGACTAAACATAGGCAAGGGAATCCTCAATGTTCCAAGTTCTAAATTGTAAGACATGGCTTAAACAAAAGGTAAACATAATCAACCCTCTTCTCCAATAAGAGTTCAAGGAGATCCCCTTGTTCTCCGAATTTACATGTACCGATGATTGAAGGCCTCCTCATCCAACATTTGATGCAGAAAGAAAAAATATACCCATGTCTCTCCAAATGCATGCACCCCTCAAAATACTCCTTGTTGTTTGCGAAGAAAATGTTGAATTTTGGATTCGAAGCGGGTGCAGTTTCATTGTTGCTTGAAAGTCAAGAGGGTACCATTGTCTCCTTAACTTTAGGCTTCACTATAGGCTGCACTTGCTTCTCTTTGGCATCCAATTGACCATCTCCCATCACTAGATCCTCACCCACAATCACCAAGGTAGAATCCCTAGATGGAACGACAAGCCATAGTCTATCCTCAGAGGAGACACATCCTCAGGACACAAAGTCTCAGTTACTAGCATTTGATTGATCACAATCTTCCAATCCTATCTCCCAAGCTTATTCTCTATGTCAACCACGTTATCCATTGTTGTCAAGGGCAGCTACTCTATTGCTTTCTTTGAAGAGGCACCCTCCAAACTAACAAATTTAGCATTCAAAGAATGTACCACAACTTGAATACAGTCATCACCATCAACACAGTGAAGGGAAATATACTTTGGAGGAGAGCATTCCCTGATTGGTTTTGTCTCTAATAAACATTATGAACTATAGGAGCTCATCTACAGTCATTAATTAAACTCTTTGCGGTCGCTTTTTTACCACATGTTCAGTGAATCACACTGTCCTTGCCTCCTTGAGGCTTGTACAAATGCACCCAAAACCCCCTTCCAGAACCTGTACAATCAATTGCGTTCTGATTGAGGGAGTTCATGCTTATATGGAACACAGCCGTACTCTGTCCACCCACCTTGTGTATGCCTGCCTGTTCCACTGCTGGAGTCTCCCATTGCCAAATCTCTTCAAGGTCTCCAATAGCCAAAATTCTGTAATGTTTTACATAAGTATAAAACAACATAGAGTACAAAACTAACCTAAGGAGTAAGGTTAGAAGACAATACAACAATGGTGTACACAGGATCAGAATGGCTAACAATATACCATGAAATTACTCCTCACTACGACTTGATAATTGAATTTGCTTAGTTTATTCTGTACTAACATCATAACTGATTCATGACAGTATTTGATGAACAATCTTTGATGTTAGTTTTATTTACACTGAGTTGAAGGCCTGCTTTTGCAGTACATAATATAAAGCTCTTTAGCAGAAGATAATAGCTGGCTGGCTATCTTTGGCAATGGTACCTATCGATACCTACTCTTCCCAATAAGCCCATAAAATACTAGCAAGGCTATATTAGTGACTGATTATTTCAAAACAGATTTGGTTCAAATACTTTCCTTTATTCAGGTTTGATGTGCTTTACATGTCTAATTCTAGTGTCAGAGATACACAACCACATTTACACTTTGTTTTCCAAAGCTTCAACAGATACCTGTAACCGTACTTGTTAAGTTTTGTAAAATCTTCATAGATGAGATTTGGCGTCTTTCACATGTCCTTTCAGATTTCAGATATGCACAGACAAAGTTTTACAAAAGGCTTCATCAGCACTTGTTATTAAATTTTTTTAATAGCATTTATATATTTCCTAACCTCAAAGATAGCACCTCTGTAGATTTATTTTTAGAAGGCCTTTCTATATAGTTGATGGAATTCCAACAAAAGCTTCAGTATGCCTAAATTTGTGGATGTTATTGAATTGGCTATAGGGAGGGCATATCAGGTGAACAGATTGTTGAAGCACTTATAGCCAACAGTGCAACTTTCCAAAACAAAACTGCATTTTCCCAGGTTAAGTTTATAACATTGTTATTGCTGTAATGAGTTTGTTAAGAAATATTGGAGAATTGTCTTTGGTCATGTTAAGAAATTATTTTATATGCAGGAGAAGTATAAACGCAAGAAACAGAAGAAATATGTTCCACGGGTGCTCTTGAGGCGCCCGTTTACCCGAAGGTAGAGTTATAATCCTTGCTTGTATTGTCTCTAATTTCATGGTAGATTATATTTGATATTGTCTTCAATGTTACATTTATAGTTATAAATTATTGGGAATTTGGGTCTGGAATATAAGGTAATATTGAGGAATATTTTTATTTTTATTTTTTTATTTTTTTTTAAATATTTCGGGAAACTCAAAAAAATACACAATCATTTTCAATTTTTTAAATTTCTAAAGCAACATCAACATCAAACAAACACAAATCTAAATGTCAAGTGGTACATCAAACTTTGGTATTGTGATATGATATCTGTCCCGAGTGATAAGGCTTGATAGGATAATACAAAATTACATTAAAACAAAAATAAATATATCTCATGAGATCTTCATGTGGCATCTAGATACAAGAAGGATAATCATAATGTGTTAAGATATCAGTGATTCTCTCTACCCCTTTTGGGGGCAAAGGTCATTGTTGGCGCTTTTTCTCTGGATGTAGTAGGTGGACATGTTGAGGCTGGGCCGGAGGTGGAAGGTGCAACTCCTAGGGATAAGGTGGAAGCTGAAGTCGGTTGACTTTTGACTCTTCCCTAGTTGCCTATCTCTGTGGATGTGGTGGCATTGGTTGTGGTACACTCTGAATGCCCTCTTCTCGCTCCAAATTTGTCTCTTGGAAGTGGAACGTCCTTTTTTACCTCCTTATTCAATTCATTATGTAATGTTCCCTTTCCGGGATACCTTGGAAATTCTACAATTTTTTCTGAGTTTATAAATTCTGGTCCATTGTGGTGTTTTTACAAACATTTGGTGTGCATGGTACTGTAGGTAACCTTTGGAGATTCATTTTTTAAATTAACATGGATAGTGCTCAAGTATGCCCAAATATGGGTTTCAGATGACATGATGTTAACTATAAAGAACTCAGGAATATATATATATATATTTGCACACAAAACTGATACAATTCATATAATGACAAACACGATCATAAGCTGCCTTCCTATCAACTGAATTAAGGATTACACAGTGAATGGTTAGAGAGGATGCAACCTGGAACTCAATTCATCTTTGTAGCCATAATACATCAGACATATGGAAGATATATTATCAGCAGTTCAGCGTTCCAGACTAGCTGTAACAGTGGCTTTTGGACTGATATATACATCCAGAAATAATTCAGCAGCTTGTACCCATCACTGTAGTAGAGAATCACACCCTTTCAGCCCACAAGATAACAGGCAACACTGTGGAGAAGACTCAGCAAATGAATGGGATGATGGCAGCCTGGGAAGAGTGATGTACGACCCACAATAACTCTAGAAATTGTCCTTCTTTTATTGCCTTCCCTCTCAGCTCACAGAGGAAGATATACACAGCCCCAAAATGAAGCAACTTGACCCCGATCTCAGCAAATAAACTCAAGCAAATAGCAAGTCTGATCCACGTCCATTCCAGCAATAAATCTCGGTCCTTTCCTTAACTAACTCGACCCCCTTCTCATTTCTTATGATGCCAACAGTCTCATGCACAAATTTCACCAGGTCTTCAAAGTTGGGACAAACAATCAAACCAATTGATGCTCTAATGGAAGATCTGATGTAATCTTCCCCAATTAGCTAACTAGGGTGGCACTTGAAGTCCACCGAAATTAGCTTTAGTTTTGCTTGAAACTCTTGAACTCGCTTGAGCTCCCTTCACTTATCAATGAAATCGATAGAATAAAATCCCCTTCAAATGAGTTCAATCTTCTATTTATAATTCTTCCTTGAGCCTCCTCCTAGCTTCTAGATTTTCCTTTCCCCAATTATTTTATTGGTAGGCCCATTTTTGTAATATTGCTAGTGGGAAATATTAAGTGATAACAACAAATAAAACATAAACATGTAACCATAAAACCAACACACCAACATAATGACAAATTGCACCAGAAATTGTACCAAGAGCTAAGCCATTTTATTAACTAAGAAAACAAGGTACATATAAATGAAGAAGAGGAACCCGGGCTTGCTACAACAAGTTAGACAAGTCCCAGGTGAAAATGGAGCTGCCCAAGTGTTGGAAAGTACTCTCCCCAAGTCTTTGCATTGGCCTAGTAAATTCTGCTATTGCTGGCTGGAATGGAATTGGTGTTTCAACTCTCTAAACTGCTCGGAAAATTCCAGGAAATTAACTGGAGCCTCCTCACAAGGAACCCAAAATAACCCAAAAAATTCTCATGGACCCAAGTGGTGGAAATGGTCCTGGAGTGAATTGCGTCCTTCTCCAATAATTCTTAATGCTGGCTGCTGACTAGAACACCGATTTCTGCCAGAAATATTGCCCAGAAAATTCTACGAAATTAACTCCAGACTCCTCTCACCAAAACCACAAAAACCCGAAAAGGGTTTGGAATCCATCGACCCCCGATGACCCCCAACAAGTGCAAATCTTCCAATCTGGCCAGAAAACGCCCCACAATTTGATATTACCGAATTATGCCCAAATCTACCACTGGCTAAATTCTCTCTTGAGGTATACCTCCAATCTTTGGCCCGTATCTCTCCACAATTCTTCCCCCTCTTTCCTTGCGTAGGCTAATGCAGAAATCCCTACGCACTTCCAAATGAAGAGAATTTCATCCCATAGATTTGTTGCTCTCTGTAATCTCCCCAATTTTGTGAGCATGAGAATTTGGTCCAGCCTTGGCTGCTGCATGTATTTGTGAGTGTGAACAACTAGAAGTCAATGGTCTCTCTAGAGGGAGATTGGCTTCATTATGGTATGCTGCTCTAGCATTCCGAATCAACCATGCACTGAAGCGTGCTATCCAGTTGAAATAGAAGAGCAAAGAAATTGACATGGCCTCAAACTTGTGGGAATTCTTGTAACACATGGAAAGGATGACATGTACTGTCTTGAGATTGAAGATAGAAGTTACTTTAGAATGATGGTTACAAATATTATAGTTGTTGGTAAAGACTACTTTAAATTACAATGTAATATCCCAAATACAAATTTTGCCTAAAATTTCTCAAAAAATTGCTTAATTTTTTTACCATAAATTTCTCATAAGAAAACCAAAAATGCAATACGAAAACAGATTTGATATTATAAGAAAATAGATTTGCAATATGAAAACCAGAAACGCTGCAAGCTCATAAGAAAAACTCAACTTTATTTAATTACTGAATATGAGATTACATAGACATAGCTGAGATGAATAAATTGGGCTCCAAAAATAATTTGCTTCAATATTAACGACCTCCAAAACTGACTGCAAAATCAATAAGTGCACCTGTGAATTATGGATGAATTCACCAAGGGAAGGGATGGGTTCTCGCCCACTTTCACTAAATTACCTGAGGGCTTCCGTCCCGGGGCTACAAAAGCAGACAACTAGGTTCTCAAACTACACCAAAGACAAATACTTAAATCCAAGATATATCTAAATGATCTCCTCCTCCTCCTTTTAGAGGCCCGATAAATAGATCTCCAATCTTCTAGAAGTATTTTATTTTATTGTTTATTATTAAACTAGAAGCTCCTCCCTGACTTTTTTTAAGTGACTTCTTAATTTATTTAAGTCACTTTTGGCCTTTTCCCCTTAATTAATCATTTCCCTTTTTAATTAAATGACTAATTAAAGTCACTTTTAATCTGGGAAAATGGTAAATCGCCCACCATATTTTTTTTGGCCATTGGAAGTCACTTCTCAACCTCTCATCTTGTAGATCTTCTCGCTTTGGTTCCAACGAGCCATTACACTAAGGTGTTTCATCAAATATTCCTCCCAAAATGCCACCTTAAGCATAATTAATTAAGTTATGCTCAATAGTAACCCCCTTTTACGGGAATTATCAAAAAGCAACAAAACCAAAAACAAGTTGTGCGAAATTTCCCTTGATGATGAATATGCCAAGCGAATGCCATCAGATCCCATAAAAATCCCTCAAAACCCTGTTATGTAATCTTGCTCCTGTGGCCTCACCATCACCTACCTTGGAAATCCATCGTGGTTGTACTATAGAGGAAATTGAAAATGGGGATATTGCATGCTGATGTGGTTAGCATGAATGTATCTTTGGCAGTGTATTCTAAGGACTCCGTTGAACAAATACTATTTGGTAGGGGAACTATCACCATCATTTCATGCGAAATATAATGAAATATCATGTTGAAAAGGATGTTCAAACTAAAGACAAGTTTGACAAATTCATTCCAAACGTTAACAAATGAGTGGTTGCGCCAATGGTTGGATGCGTTGTGAAGGTTCTAGTAGAAGATGGGGCAATGGTAAAGAAGGATCCATCTATCCTAGTTTTAGAAGCCATGAAAGTGGGGCACATATTGCAGCATCCAGGGCCAAAATTGCTTGAGCACTGTAATATCCCTGATTTCTTGAGCACAAAGACATCATCTTTGCTGGCCTGTGAAAATTTCTGAATCTAACGCATCAGAAACCCCTACTGCATTTTCTGGTTTACTATCTTCTACTTGTTCTTTGCATTAACAAGTTATTTAAATACATATATATCGAAGTAAACACAAATGCAACCTTCACAAATATGCAGATCAACAACTGAAATAAACTGAGACAACACAAGGGACACTGTTATTTTTGGATAATCGTCCCCGAAAAATCCCAATGCGGGAAAACCAAAGCAACAAATATGAGGGTTTTATTATTAAGCAGATTCTGAATACAACTAGGGTGCCAGAAATGGCTCACCCTTTAGAGAATATCCTTAGCAACAATACCTCTATCTGGAGACAGATATTATGGCAAATCAATAGTTGGATGAATAATCCTCTGGTGACTGCGGCTGTTCCTTGAGCTGGACAACGAAATCTGCTCGACGCACTCCTCTGGAACTGTCGCCCTCTTCAGAACTGCGTCACCCTGTCCCGGCTAATTTGCTCTCAGTCTGCCCCACAGACTTCCTCAGCGCAGCCTCTGAAGCTCTCTGTGTCAACTGCGTCAGCCTCTATGGCCTCTGCGTTAGCTTCTTTGGCCCTCTGCGTCCTCTGCGCTAGCCTCCTTAACCTCTGCGTCAACCTTCCTAGGCACTGTGCTACCTCTTCCCACACTCTGCTGCCTCTCTGATATGTATTCTTTGGCCTCTTGCTGAACTACCCCTCGCTGCAACTGATCACTTGTTCGATTTCCTCAGCAAACCTCACCCCAGAAAATTGAACTGACTGATCTCTCTTGGTTTCTTGGTGTGTCGAACTGACCCTCAAGCCTCCTCTTCTACTTTTCCTGTTGACGATTCAACGAACGAGATTATGTCCCTAATCAACGACTAAGATTAGATCTGGCTTGATCCTCGTTATTTAGAACTTTCTCACCCATATTATATTAATACACATTAATATTTTAATTTTCCTAAGTTTAGACTTAGGAACCCCATTAAAAATATTAATTATTTTAATATCTCTCCATTCGGGTGGAATTTCCCCAAACGATTTTTGGGCCTTGGAGATCTCATGTGGCTTAGCCTCTCCATCAATTTTCATGGCTAGAGCACATTCTATGCTACCAAAAATCAACACTCCCTCTTAGCGAGGAATGTGCTCTAATAATGCTTCATAATAGAAACATCACACTGGTCCTCCACATCTGTACCTGTGCTGATGCTTGGTTCGCTGCCTCACATCCCCTGCACTGCTGCTTCTTGTACTACTGCCCATGACACTGCCACTGCCACTGCCACTGCCACATCTGTACTGGAGCTCCCTCTCAACATGCTGCATCATACTTCCCATAGCACTACCACTGCTAATTGTTGCACTACAACTCAATCATCGAGAAGTAAGTAACTGACTTAACCGAAAGACTGACATCCCGGTGAGTCTGGAAGCTTCGTGATGCTGAAACTACCTCAACTGTTATCCTGTACTCCCTTTGCTGCCACTGCAAACACCTCTGTGCCTCTCGCACTGCTGCACCCTCCACTGCACTGCTACAAACTTTTGCACTCTAACACTGCCTTGTCGCTCCATCACACCTTGCTCCACCCGACACCTGTCATCATGCTACTATCTTTAAGGGCTCCCATAGCCAGATGTGATCCAAGAGTTTGGGCACCTCAAGGATCCTGCCCCTGCATGTAGTCCTCCTGACTACAACTCGATGTCACCCCACCTCTTCTCTAGAGGTGCATGAGCACTCATGGCACAATCGTCATCAGTCTCGACATCCTTCTCCGCCTTTGTTGGAGCTGCCTTTGAGTCGGAAGCTTCTCCCTTGCCTTTCTTCTTGGGGCACTGAGATGCATAATGTCCCAACTCCCCACAATTGAAGCACTTGACCTTGGAGATGTCCTTCTTCTTCCTCTTCCCTTGCTGTCCCGCAGATGCTAGAGCCGCATCCTCCTCCTCCTCTTTCTTGACTCGAACTCCCTTACCACTACTCCTCGCCTTGGTCAACCTCCTGATCTCTTCTTGTCGAAGAGCTACCCACATCTCCTCCCAATTAGGGAGAGTCGCTTTGCCCAAGATGCTTTGGAAAAACGTCTCCCTGTCCTTGAAGACTGCATTCAGAGAAGTCCTGACCATAAACTCTGGATCGGTGTAGACCCACGGAAGTAAGTTGGTCGCGAATTCCTTGCAACCTGAGGAGGAAGTGATCTATCTTCTCTCCTTTCTGCATCTGATATGACTTTAGCTGATTTTCCAATAACATCTTCTGTTGCATGGAAGAGCCTTGATATAAGGTGGTCAGCGCCTCCCATATCTCCCTTGCTGTGTTCTTCTCAGCAATATGTGGTATGACATGATCTTTGATCTCGTCTAGGATCATGCATTTTGCCTTCGCCTCGGCCTCCTCATACTTTTTAGCATTCGAGTCAACTGGGACAACTATGGTTTTCAAGGCATAGTCCTTGATGCGATGTTTATCTAGGATTGCCAGGATCCTAGCCTTCTAGATGATAAAATTGAAAGCCCGTCCAATCTGTCATGATCCCTCAATCCGTTCACTGCCATCTTTGCTCCTCTTTTAGACTTCCTCTGAGTCTCGACTTCCCTCCTGGAAATCGGCCAACTATCGAATCAATCCTCTCCAATCCCCCTTTGCTGTTGCAACTTGGATTTGGATTTCTTGGCCAGAAATCTGTCGAGGTAGTGCTTCCCTCTACCTTGGTTCTGTCTCCTTAGACACTATTGTGTTAAGACAGAAACAACGTCCCACTAGCTCCTCAAATCACAATCTGCACAACTCCTTCGCCCCGACAACTAAAGAATTTGAGCCCTTCTGGCTCTGCGCAATCATAGTGAGAGCTGGATGAGCTCCTCCTGGCCTCAATGTCACCCTCTAAGCACTGCGTCACGTCTTCCCTTGTCGCTTCAACTCTGGAACAATGGTGTCTCTCGGGACAACTGCTTCTGCTGCAAATTTTCAGATTTCTTCTGCTGGTGTCTTCAGTCTTCTTGTGATCTGCAACCTAGCTCTGATACCATGTGAAAATTTCTAAATCTAACACATGAGAAACCCCTATTGCATTTTCTGGTTTACTGTCTCCTACTTGTTCTTTGCATTAACAAGTTATTTAAATTCATAAATATCGAAGTAAACACAAATGCAACCTTCACAAATATACAGATCAACAACTGAAATAAACTGAGACAACACAAGGGACACCGTTATTTTTGGACAATCGTCCCTGGTAAAACCCAATGCGGGAAAACCGGTGCAACAGATATTAGGGTTTTATTATTAAGCAGATTTTGAATACAACTAGGGTGTTAGAAATGGCTCACCCATCAGAGAATATCCTTGGCAGCAATACCTCTATCTAGAGACAGATATTTCGGCAAATCAGCAACCGAATGAACAATCCTCCAGTGATTGCGACTGTTCCTTGAGCTGGACAGTTAAAGCTGCTCCATGCACTCCTTTGGAACTGCATCATCCTCTTCAGAACTGCGTCACCCTCTTCCGACTAATCTGCTCTCAGTTTGCCCCACAGACTTCCTCAGCACAACCTCTGAAGCTCTCTGCGTCAGCCTTTATGGCCTTTGCGTCAGCTTCTTTGGCCCTCTGCGTCCTTTGCACTGGCCTCCTTAGCCTCTGCGTCAACCTTCCTAGGCTTTGCGCTGCCTCTTTCGGCACTTTACTGCCTTTCTGATATGTATCCTTTAGCCTCTTGCGGAACTGCCCCTCGCTGCAACTGATCACTTGTTCGATTTCCTTAGTAAACCTCGGCCCAGAAAATCGAACTGATTGATCTCTCTTGGTTTCTTGGTGTGTGTCCAACTGACCCTCAAGCCTCCTCTTATACTTTTCATGTTGACGATTCAACGGCTAAGATTAAGTGCCTAATCAACGACTAAGATTAGATCTAGCTTGATCCTCGTTATTTAGAACTCTCTCACCCATATTACATTAATACACATTAATATTTTAATTTTCCTAAGTTTAGACTTAGTTAATTATTTTAATATCTCTCCACCCGGGTGGAATTTGCTCAAACAATTTCGGGTCTTGGAGATCTCATGTGCCTTAGTCTCTCCACCAATTTTCATGGCTAGAGCACATCCGATGCTACCAAAAATGAACATGGCCTAGCTGTCTTCTTTAGGCTAGCAAGAGGGGTAAAATTGCTAAGGAGGCTGAGGAGTTTTTCCCCAACTTTGATATTATTACTAATAAAAGGGGCAAATTAATATTAATAAGAAAGGGGCAAAAATCAATTTTAATAAAAAGGTGCAAAAAGTCTCTTAGAGGAAAAAGTGACTCCATCAATAAAAAATTAACAAGAGGGAGTTTTAGAAGCTTAGAGAAGATTTTGTGAAGTCTTATTAAAAGGAGATCGGTGGACATTCCTCATTACTTCTATCTTGTGATTCCTTATTGTGATTGGATTGGAGCTCAAGCAAGTTTTAACTCGATGGTTTTAGGTGAGACTCTCACTCTAGTTTCGGTGGACATCATTGCCACCCTAGCTAGTACCCATCCAATTTTGATGGACAACATTGCCACCCTAGTTGGAATTATAAGAATTGTTCAAATTTATCTTTTAATCTTGTTTCAGGTGAATTGGAGTGAATTATCCATCTGCCAGGAGGTGATTTCTCTAAGAAGGTTGCAGGTGAATTGGAGTGAATTATCCATCTGCCAGGAGGTGATTTCTCTAAGAAGGTTGAGTGCTACAATTGTTTATCTCAGGAGGCCGAGTTCAGATTGCATTTTTGCTAGAGAATATATTGCCATAGAAGGGCCAAATTCTTCGTTATTTGAAGGCCGAGTTATTGGAGTTCTAAGCTATTATTTGGCCCCAGATTTTCCCTCATTCTCATAGAGGCTAATATTATCCTTTGATAGGCCGAAATGATCAGTCTTTGAGGCTGAGTTTCCTCTGCTGTAGGGATCGAAATCTATCTTTGGAGGCAGGCTGAAGTGCATATAATTTGGAGGCTGATTTCCTTTATTTATCCAGACCGGAACCTCTGTCTTTGGAAGGGTCGAATCACCTTAATTTGGTAGGCCGAATTCTTAGAAGCTTGAGTTTTATTGCAAATCATCTTAATTAGTTTGGGAGGCCGAATCAACAAAGAAGAGGCCAATATATCATGTGTTATGGGAAGGGGGGCGAATATCTTCTTGTTGGAGGCTGAGTTTAATCTTCAAAGTTTCAAACTGAGGGACGAGTTCACCCCATCTTGAAGGTTGAAATTCCTACATTCCAGAGGCAAAATTATTACCATCAAAAGGGGTCCAAGTTCATTTGTTCCAAGGGGCTCAAAGTGCTTACATTCTTGAGCAGAACTTCATTGCTATTTCAGAGATCAATCTTATTTGGAGGTCAGCTAAAGTGCGTCAATCTATTGAGGGTCGATCTGTGTTTCTATTGAGGTCGAGTCACTCAGACAGAAGGGCTGAGTTTGGTACCAGATCATATTGTTCCTTGTAATCTCGAGAGGCCAAATTCACTATCAAGACGTCATCATTAGTCTGGATTGTTAAGAGGACGGGATCTGATATTGGATGTCATGCTGAAGTAGACAAAGCATCATCATTAGAAGGACAACTTGCTGTAGAATTCGATTTGCTAAAGACTAAAGATTACTGTGCTGAAGAAGCCAAACTTCTTGTGGTATCAAGTCCAGTTTGTCACAAGGATAGATTTCACTCTTCTCTGTTGGATCCCAGGTTCTCCACTGAATTTGCATTGTAAGGATTTCCAACCAAGTTAATAAAAGCTACTAATTTGCCCTCAAAATCTGTTTTTGATGTGTTTGCAAACTACATGTTCGACTAAATGTCTTCACAGTAACTATTTGAAGAAATTTCTCGAAGATTTTTTTAAATTAATTGTGAGGTTGCATTAGCGTATTTTAGCACTGGTACATTACAAATGCTATGGGGGAAAGACATCGCAAACAGCAGCAGGGTAGCCAACAATTTTACTCCATTCTCAAAGAAATTCTAGGGCTTGTTATACCAGAAGAGGAATGGGGTGATTCTGAAGAAACCACAAATGTGGAAGATCATTGTCCTTCAGATGACTAAGCAAATGATGAATTTGTGAAGGAGTTTTGGGTTGTAGATTGGGGGATTGACTATGGACCTGAAGTCCCTTATGGTAGCAAAGAAGAAGAAAGTTTGACTGAATTTGGGAATGATGATAAGCAGGTGTTGAAAGTCTACATGAGGCATTCTTACTCACATCAAAGCATGGATGTTATTGTAATGAATCAAAGGGCCTCTTCTACATGTTTCATAATGATTATTTTTAACCTATCAGAAAGGATCTCAATGATGCCCATCTAGATGAGTCTGTTGAAGATGAAAACACTGAGGATAAGACATATGATGATGTCCTTGAGGCAGATTTTTGCAAGTATAATGGCAGCCATGACATAGCAAGAATTGGAGGATATTCTCAATCCTTTTGTTTCTTTGAAAAGGGGCTTTTCTTCATGTTTGACCAAGGCAACCCTAGATGCAATTTTGAGGAAGGTCTGTCTGATCTTGTTGCAGACAGTGACCAAAGAAGGGATTGTTACATTCTTCTGGATTTTGGTGATGCATCCAGTATCTTGGAAGGACAGTTGTATGATTACAATGATGGAGAAAAAAAGGCATGTGCTTCCATTGCTTATTTTGAAGCTAACTATTGCTTGATTTGAAGGAAAAGGCAATTTCCCCACTTAAAGGCAAAGGACTGTGGTTCTTCCCAAAAACAAAGATTTTACCCTGCATTGTGCCCCTTATAATGATCTGGAAGATGTGACTGTTAATTTGTTTGAGCCATCTTTAGATCTTCGTATTGTCACCCCTCAGTCACATTTAGGTGGCATAAATTTTGAACATGATAAGCCAACTTTGCTTGACCCTTTTGGATTTTATTTTTGTGATGAGCAGTCAGATTGTCAAGATCTTGTCCTCTAGCCATCTTTTTCCTCATACCTATTGTAGCATGCCCCTAATGACATCAATGAGTGTTGTATGCCTGAGATAGCTATTGGAATTTTTTTTTGAGTTGATCATTGATTAACTCCATATCCAGGTTGCAAGAAAGGATTTGCAAGGGTAGGAAAACTTGGTCTTATTCCTCTTCATCCTCTCTCCCTTCTCATGGCAGCAAGACTGATCCATGGTTCATTTATTTTCCCACCTCCCACCCTTGTTGCTTCGATCTAGTAGTTGAGTATTGCGAGATAGTGGTTGCTCAATGTGATACTTTCTTGTTCTATTCCCTAATTAAGCATAGGGGTATGGGGTGTGATATTGACTTGATAAAATGATGGCTTTGTTGTCGCCTAAGATGTACACCTAAACGTGGGAAAAGTTTCCAACCCTACAATCTATAATCTTTATGGCGGGAACACTTAAAGCAGGGGCTGTCACCTATTCCCTACTCACTCCGTTTAAGCTCTCTCGTAGGCAAGCTAAGAGGGGTAGTCCCTAAAAGATGGAAAACTTATTGAAATAACAAGTCTAGAAGATCTAAGGGCAAGGCAACTATTATTAATGTAAGCTGATTATCAATTAGAGCAAGTGTAAGTGTTTATGAGCAATGTATGTAAGATCGAATCAATTAAAATTATGACAAGCACAAGATGTATAAAATGATAGGCAAGTGCCTTGAAACGATGCTCAAATATAAATCAAGATACTTGCAAATAAATGAATCCTTCAAGTTACAATAACAACAATGCTGCAAGGCAAGTGTTAGTACAAACAAAAGATAGGACAATATTGAAATATGAGCAGAAAATATAGCTTGCAAAAATGAAAGAAACTTGTACTTCACTTCAAGAGAAATGCTCAAGTAAGATATGACAATGTCAATGGACAATGAGCAAGGAATTTAAATGACAGTACAGAGCAGTAATGAAATATTGCAAGTGAAATAAAATGCTCACTTTAACAATATGCCCAAAAGAGATGATGCTAGAATGAATGCAAAACTAAACTATGTGAGATAAGGATCTTGGTTAGTTTTAATTAAGATGCCTAATCTAGGGTGAATGCCTTCTCCTCAATTGTCAGAAACTAGTCTTAAACAAGGTTGTAGAAAGAAGCGTCTGGGAAGGAGGCTAAGGCCTCATTAACGATACCTACCCAAGACTTCTAATGACCCAAGTGCCTCTGTTCCTACAAGGGAATCAACCACAAGAGAACTGCATGGTCACCTGTTTTAATCGTTGAGTAAGGGTCAAGCTCTTAAATTGAGAATTGGAGAAGGTTGTCCTATCTTTCTATTCAACCAAGCTTATGCTTGGAGGTAAATTTTAAGGATGCAAATGCAAGATGATGCAAATGGCGATGCAAATATTCCAGTGAGATACAATGATATCAAGATGCTTCAAGAAAGAGATACTAATCCATGAGATAATGATAAACACTTAGAACAATATTAGCTTACACAAATGATCAATGAAGCATATAGTGATTTCTCAATGAAACATGAAATGACATTTAGGATTAGATGATAAAGCAATAACTCAAAATGCCTTTTAGCTTAAAATGTTCTTAAGATGTTCTTCACTTAAGTTAGACACTAAAACCAAGAGAGAATTATGATGAAAGCACAATTAAGAAATGGCAAATGAGATTGCTAACAAGATGATGGAAAGAAAATACTTTAGATCTACAATTGCAAGTGAAACAAATACAAGAGATATTTCAAATGCACTTAGATCAACTAGCTAGTTAGAGAATGCAATTTAAAAGATTAGATTTAGGATGCAAAATGTAAGCAAATTAGAAGCTGTGAGTTAGATCTATGATCTAGGTTAATGAGAGCAAGAAACACAAAGATCCTCCCTTTTAAATAAGGAGGGATACCATGGAACCAAGTTCCAAGCTCCCTTATGAAACAAGATCAATTTTATTAATGTAATTACAATGAGAAATATAAAACCTTGGACAGAGAGAAAGACTCTTTAGACCTTGAAGAAGGCTTACAATTTTTAGGGCACTAATGTAAAAACCTCAGGCACAACAGATTATTACAAGGTTTTATGAAATGTTACAATGAAAAATAACCCTTGCAACTTGATAAAAAATCCCCAAAAGTGATTACTGAAAATCTGACAATGAAAACACACTTATGAAGAGAGAAGGGGCTTCTCCTTGCTTTCAGCCTAGGAGAGGAAAATTCCAAGTAGAATCTGAAAATGGGAGTCTGAATCCTCTTCACAAAATTATAGAAATAACCCTCCATAGGAGTACCAAAAATATGCAAGCCTTCTAGGCTAAAAATTTTCGCACCAGAGGTAACCAAAAGACTCATAGAGCTTGCAGCTTTGAAAGAAAGAGGCCTCTAAGGCCTGCAGTTCTCTCAAAATTTCTTTAGTAGTAAGAGCAAGCCTTCAAATCGATGATCTCCCCCCCACCCCAAATTTTGATGCAAATATCTGTTAAAACAATGGTTAGTCTCTGCAAAAATTTCAGGTGTTTAATACAAATGAAAACAAAGAGAAACCCAACCTCTAAAAGCCCACTACCTTGATGAAAAAAAATCTCAGAAAGCTCATGACCTAGCAAGGAAAGGCTAGAAAAATTTAATAAAATTTATATGGTCAATTGCAAAATTTTCCAAGCCTTAAACTCTTAAAACTTTATGTAATAAGTAATAACCCTCCAGTTGAATTCGTTTCAGATCAGATAGGATATGAAACCTTCCTCAAGCCCATGACTAGGAGGAATAGGCCTCCAAAATCTTGTAGCTTTCCTCCAAAAATTTGAAGTTCAGATTTAACCTTCCAAATGCCAATTCCTAGCTGAAAATTTATGGAGAAAAACCCTAAAAAATATGATGAGTACTCTTGCAAACAACCAAGGGTTAGTATATTGAAACCGAAGAAAAAAAAAGGCCCTAGAGGGCTTGCGACCTCGCTAATTTGATGAGAAATGCTTGTGATTCTTAAGAAAACTATCAAATAATTTTTTTGAGCTCCAAAGATTTGTTGAGTAATTACTAGATGATAAACCAGGCCTCCTGGTGCTAGTGGCTGTTGATTTTTTTTTATTGAGCTGCAAAACCAAACCCCAATCGAAAGCCTTTTAAAATGATCTGCAAAAAAATTATAAATTTGAATCACTTAAGAAAAGTCGATCAAGAGGCAATCGAAGCCTCAAAACCCTTGGGGCCAAACCAAAAAAAATGTTTGAGCTTTAAAAAATGTGTCGAACCCCAATTGAAAATCCTCTAAAAATTTCTGTAAAAATTTAAGTTAAAAAACCCTTCAAGGGATGGGGAAATTTCTGGGGAAATGTTTCCCCACGTCCCCTTTTTTGGAGAACCTTGGGGAAACTCCGAGGGGGACGTTTTTAACTTTTTTCTGTTGACGAAACATGTCTCTCTTGTGGGGGGGACATGGACGCTTAAGCATCCCCCCAATTTTTTTCGCTAAAAAAGAAAAACTAAAGGATAAATTAATACTTTAAAACATAATCATTCACATTTCTCATTAACCCTACGATTTAACCTTGCCACTCGACATTTTCCTTCTGTTGTCACTCAACATTTTACCTTGTTGCCTGAGATTTTCATGCTGCCGCTGCTCGACATTTTCCCTCTGCAATTTGCTGCGATTTGGATTTAACATCGACCAGGGGCATGAGACTTTTGGAGCTGCGCAGATCATTTATCATTTGGAGTTGCGATTTTTATTTTGTGACTTGGAGCTGCCGAATTGGAGCTTTGATTTTCCTTTTGTGACTTGGAGCCACCAGATTGGAGATGCGATTTTGGAGTGCGATTTATCATTTGGAGGCTGGAGCTACGATTTATCATTTAACATTTTGTGACTTGGAGCTATCATCCCAAGCCTTTGTCCAAAATTTTTGAGCCACTCAGCTGTCATGATTTTTGTGTTAGTATTTTTTACCGCGTTTTTGTGTTTGTATTTTTTTTCTAAAGTTTAAATCAATGGTATACTGTGGTTCATATTATAATTTATGTGTTAATATTTTTAAATTTCATGCTACTGTTCAGTCTCCATTAAACAATGGCACTTAAATTCATTGATTCAGTCACTATTAGTCTTTAGATTCCCATTTTGCTATTGAAAATTTAAAACAAAACAAACCCTTCTGCAGGCTACCAAAGGTCCAAAACTTAAGAAATCAACAATGACAAAACTTCAAAAACAACAGCATGAGTCAGAGTAACTGTAGTTACAACAAAGATTTTGATGAACTTGATTTAGATGTACCTTACATAATGTTAATGCCTATTTCCAAATGATGAATTTAGATGGAACATTGCATAACGTCAATTGATTAATTCAATTTAGTTAGTTAGATTCACATTGATGATTGCAGAAATGTCAAATGATAATTCTGATTCATAATAGTCTAATACGAAATGATGATCATATTTAGATGTACATTTCATAATTATTAAGATTTACTATTTACTTTTTTAGTTAGTGGCATATTTTTGGGATTTTACTTTATATTTTTATATATTAATTTTTTAATAATTTTATGATTTTTATGACTTGCGTCCCCCTGTTTCCCCGAAAATTCCCTAAAATTTGGGGTTGCTTATATACTTCTCCCTTGTGCATATCCCCACTCCCGTGTTTCCCTATCTCTGAAATGCGGTGGAACATTGGGGTTGGTTATATAAGTCCCCCTTGTGCATATCACCGCTCCCACGTTTCCCCGTCTCAGAAACTCGGTGGAACATTGATGATAACAATAAAAACAAGCTCCTCAAACTCCGCCGCTATGAAAGAATAGACCTCAATTTTTTTTTGAACCCTCAAGATAATAGTATGTGTCGAGATCTCGACCTTTGAGGTCAAAAGAAGCCCGTGACTTCTCTAAAAATTTTCGTTCTAAGGTCTCCAAGGTGAAATCAATGTCAAATAACCTCAGGAAAATTTACAAAATTTATATACGTCAGACCCTCAAAGAGAAATTCGATTTTGAGCAAAGGGAAACCTTAGAAGGCTTGTGACTAAGAGAGGAAATAGAAATAGGTCTGCGACTCTCAAAAAATTTCCAAAGAAAATTAATAACCTAGGTTGCAAAGAAGAAGGAGGGTTTACCCCTCAAAAAATTATTTTGTTCTCTCCTATTTGCCAGATCCACTTGCAAACAATTTGTTAGAGAGATCCATATTCTAGCCCTCAGATCTGCAAATGAAATGCAAATAAAACCCAACAAAAAATATATATACAAGATGAATTTGAAATATATACAATGGCTAGATCTATTTACAAGAGAATCTATTTAGAAATATACAAGAGCTATCTTGAAGGAATATGAGTCCAACTCGTTTCAAGTAGCAAATAGTAGCTCTAGATAGCAGATCTATTTAATTAAGCACCTTTAAATAAGAAAGATTGAGAATAATTGATTGTTTATGGAGCAAATGGCAAAGAAACCCCCTCACAATATTCAAGTCTTCTAGAAGTCCCAGTATGCGTTCTTAGTTGCTATGTGTCAAGTAGATGGATGATTCAAACAAGAATTTCCCCAAGTGCCCGAAATCTGATCATAATAGATGATTTCTAAACAACTTCAAAAGATTTTGTTAGATTCATAGGATTGGACGACACAGGGAGAAGGAGGTCCAATGATTCAAGCAAGAATTCAGCAGATCTACCTAATCAACAATGTTTTCCCAATCCAAATAGAGTTGCAAGCAAGCAACCAATAATCCAGGTGGCTAATGAATGTAACAAATTTAAAACATTAGTAGAAATTAAAACACAATTAATCAGAATAATGTTACCTTAACAAGCTGAAGAAAAACACCATAGATTTGCCCCAAAGACTCTATTTTATTGCTCAAAAGAAAGTATTGCAAGATCCAACAAAGCTTCTTAGCCAAGAGCTTGATCAAAATATATGTTACAATGATGAGCATTGAGCTCAATTTATAGAAAAAATGGGAGATCTAGATCCATCTTCAAGTGAAAAATGGCTAGGTCCAAGAAGTTGCACAAAGTTGACTTGATCCCGACTAGTTGAATGCTTGTTCCATGTCAAAATAATCTCCACCCTTGATTTCTTGAGAAAAAAATCGAATTCCTTCATGATGGGTTTTTTCTTTGTCCCAAATATATATATATATTTTGACTTTTTCTCCTCGGAAAACCCCCATTCACTTAACCAACTTGTACTGCAAATTCAATTTTCCTTAAAAAATCAATTTTTTTTGGGAATTAATTCCTCTTTTCTCGCCAACAATGTTTTCTTGGTTTTTTGCTTACTTGATTTGTAGAGATTCCTTTCATGGAAAATGCACATCCCCTTTTTTAATATTTTTCACTTGGAGAGAATTTGTTTTTTCTCTCATATTTTTTTTCTTTTGACCAATTTCTGGCTAATTATTTTGCCATTTTTTGCCGGAAAATAAAAATGATAATAAAATTTGATGAGATAGACATATTTTCAACCCTTAAAAGGTGTCTAAATAGAAAGTTGCGGTGTGGAGGTCTAATTATGATTACTCATACCCCCATCAACTTCTTTTTTGTTTTTATCAAGTAATCTGTGTTTATCCAGGCTTGACCTGTGGCTTGAGAAACTGCTAGGGGCATCTTAGCCGTCAAAATCACCCGGGTATCGCCCCTGACCTTGGCCACACTTGCGCTAAGCTGACTGGATTTTAGTGTGTCTCCTCCCCCTAGCATGGGCGCAACAACCTCCGTGAGGTTTGATCCCGGGTTGCCTTGCTAACAAGGCCCATCCTCAACCAATTGTGCCAGTGGGACTTGACTTACCCCCATCAACTTCTATAAACATTAGATTTTACATTTTATATCAAGATAATTATTAAAATCCCGACTAGTGGGAAATTTTAATAATTAAAATTAGACACTTAGGCTTAACTAAATTCTGTGAGACTTTAGATATGATATAGTATGACATTATACATTGACTCTATACACTAGGACTCACCTAAGACCTCACCATCAAGCTCCACTCTAGCTTTGAGGTATGCTCAGGAGAAAAACTCAACTAATTGTTTGCAGTTGATAAACACAAATAATTAGTTGAGGAAAAAAACTCCCTAGAGTGAAACTCTTTGGTAAAGGTTCTTAGGCTTACCTCACTGTTTTACATGGCATTATAAACATACTAGAATCATTTTTACAATGGCCACTCAAGGCTACAAAATTTGGATTTACATAACTTTGATAATCTGTTGAATGATGATGATGAATTTTGGATGTTTGAATGGTCGAACGTAATGGAATGCTTTGAAAAAATGTACTCTGCTTTAGGGTAGTTGACACTAAGTGGTCAACATCTAGCTCTACATGGGGGCACGTTGCTTCATGAAGGATTACGAGAATCCAAAATCTACATCCAAGCCACACGAGTTTATATTTGTAGTGTCCATCCAAATATAAATCCAAAGATCATCATATGACATTAAATACATGAAATATAAGCTCTGTAAAGAAAAACTATACTATTAACATGAAATGTAAATCTATTCTAAGAACAAAAATGAAATCTAATCTATGAAATAGAAACACTGAAATGAAATCTACTCTAATAACTGAAATGACAAGGAGTAGGGTTAGAAATACAATACAAAAGATTTTTTATGGCATCAAATGTCATCTTTGTAGAACAACTTGAGCATTTGACCGTTTGCAGGTAAGTCCATTGGTTCACCATTCAATGTGATCAAGTGAAATGAATTTGGTCCAATAATTCCTTTGATGATATAAGGTCCCAACCACAAGCTGTGGAAATTTCCGTGACTTCCTGACTTCTAATTCCTGCGATCCCATAACAATACCAAGTCTCCCAGCTGCAAAGATCTAACTCGAGAAGATTTATCAAAGTTTTTCTTAACTTTAGATTGATTTTTGCAAATATTATCAAAAGCTTTTCTACGAGTTTCATCCAACTCCACTATCTAATCAATTCTATGCTGCATAATGTCTTTGTCAGTAGAGAAATGCTTAAGGAGTTGATACGCTGGAAGCCTAAGATGCACAGGTAAAGTTACATCTAGGCCATAAACTAGTTCAAAGGGACTCTTTCCAGTAGTTTTTTCTTTGAAATCCTATCTGTCCACAACACATACTTGATTTTGCTATCCCAAGCCAGCTTATTTTCTCCTGCTATCTTTTTGATACTTATTACTAGAATCTGCAAAACCATTTCCTTGAGGATAGTAGTTAGATGAGTGAGACAAAATAATGCTATACTTAAAACAAAATGATGAAAACTCTGAAGAATTAAAATCCTAGGCATTATCAGTAGTAATCTTAGCTAGGGCACGAAATCGAGTAATGATTTTATCTTCAATAAAATCCATAACAACCTTTTCATTGGCATTCTTGGTAGGAATGGCTTCAACCCATTTAGTAAAATAATCAGTAGCAGTTAAGATCCATGAGTAACCATTACTAGAATTTTCATGGAATTTCCCAATGAAATTCAGACCCCAGTGTTGAAAGAAAGCTTTAACAATAAAGGCTGTAAGGGCAAGGCAACTAACTTTTGCTTCCCAGTGAATAGTTGACAAGCTCGACAACATCTAACGTACTTGTGCACATCAGAAAAGATCGAAGGCCAATAATAACCAACTCTAGGGATTTTGTGGGTAGTAGTCTTTGCAGTGTAATGACAATCATTATATCAAGATAAACTGAAAATTGAACTTGCAAATCCTTAATTAAACCATGCTCTTTGCAGTGTAATGACAATCATTATATCAAGATAAACTGACAATTGAACTTGCAAATCCTTAATTAAACCATGCACTTCGATTCTTTTAGAATCCATGGCACAAATGTTGTGATATGATCTAGAAATCCTTAAGTTAAGCTGTTCCATGACCCTCTTGGTCATGATACAGGCCGATGCACCAGAATGCAACATGCAGTTATATATCCGAAAACAATTAATAGGCAAAGTAATATAGAATGGTTGATGATCTTTATTATCCAGATCCATACTTTGCAAATATATTGAAGCGTCCTGATATCCAACTTCAAGAGCATTTTCACGAGAAATATCAACACGAGGAGCATCAATAGCCTTTAATAACTTTGCCTTATGAGAGGGAATCTTTAATATTTTGGTGACAGGAACCAAGATTTTAGCATTATTAGTCCATCCTTCCAAATCAATATTCAATTTAGAATTAGAATTCAAACCAGGGTTAGGAACTCTATGGGTAATTTGATTCTCACTTTGTTCCTTATTTCTTCGCTGATAAGTCAACCCTTTATCCTTTGCAATCACCAAGATTTTTTTAGGAGAAGGCTTCTCACCAAACAACTCAGAAGTCATATACTTCTCATCATTAAAGGTGTTAATACTATAAGAAGATTGGAGTGTTTCCACATTATGACTATTCTCTACAACTTCCATCCAATCTTCCATGAACAAATGATGCTCATCACCAACAATATTTATCTGATCACATGTCCCCCCCATGCCACTATTAATGATTCTCTTAACAATTGGGCAAGTAGCCTCATCATGAAGGGCATCACAAGCTCTACAGTAAGGGTGGAGCTTCCACCACAAGATGGGTAGACTCAAGTGAATTTGGCGGTCTCTGCTCATTCAATGGGCCCCTCTTCTGCCAAGTATTATTACCTCGATTATTCGTAGGTTGGAGATTTTGTGCTTAGGTCTTTCCATTTGAACCAACTTAGCTTGCATGGTACTTATTTCCTTTGCATGATTTGATATTAACTTTGCTTGATTGAGTTCCATGTTCTTTTGACTGATCTCCATATTCTTAATTATTTGCATCAATTCTTTAATAGGATCATTATCAACTTCTTTAATTTCTTTTCCTTTAGATTCTTGTGACTTACTTGGACCCCTATCAAAACCCAGAATTTCAAATTTCCCATACACTTTCCTACACTTTTCGCAGTGTTAACATCATTTGGCTTAGCGGGTCTCAGCTCATAAGAAGTATCAACCATAAATGCATTAGTATAATATACCAAAAGAGACTTGTCAGTAGGTTTATAATCTTGATGTAAGCTTTTAACAATAACATAGAGCCTTTTATTAAACTCCTCCACAGTCTCATTTTCATTCTTCTTTAGAGTGCTAATAGCGCTAAGCAAATGCCTTTCTTCTTTCTTATCTCCATACTTATCCTCAAAGGCATTAATAATCGATTGTAATGAATCAAACGAGTTGATAGGAAACTTTGAGAACTAGTCCATAACATCTTCCTCCAAAGAAAGGACGAAGAGCCTCATCGTCACATCTTCATGATTATAATCAGCATCGATACGCTACCTACCCACACAAAGATTAAAATTCTTGATGTGATCTTTGGCAGTAATTGCATTATTGCCTTAAAGCAGGCGACTTATTAATAGCCTTTTCCGGAATATCATGCAGATAGCCCTGAAAGTTAGCAAAATTGCAATGAGCAAGCAAGTCATTCATGATATCTTGTTGAACCGGATCAAGAAAAAGCAAATGGATATCAAGCAGAGCTTCTTGTCCAAGAAGAACAAGAACTCTACGAGAAGAAAGCTTGTTTAATTTTACTCTCAAAGCCATTTCAGGTTTGGGAGTAGGATTAACCAAAAGGCTCAGGTTCCTTCTAGTAGAGATTCTTGCCAAAGATGAACCAAGTCGAGCCACCACTTGAACAAGAACCTAAATCTAAAAACCCAATATGCTAAGAACCAAAAGTTAGTCAAACATCGAGAACCACAAACTTATTCCCGACAACGGCGCCAAAAAAATGTTGTCGCCTAAGATGTACACCTAAATGTGGGAAAAGTTTCCAACCCCACAAGGTACAATCTTTATGGCGCAGTGCTCAGAGAAGGGGCTATCACCTATTCCCTACTCACTCCGTTTAAGCTCTCTCCTAGGCAAGCTAAGGGGGGTAGTCCGTAAAAGATGGAAAACTTGTTGAAACAACAAGTCTAGGAGATCTAAGGGCAAGGCAATTATTTTTTAATGTAACTTGATTATCAATTAGAGCAAGTATAAGTGTTTATGTACAATGTATATAAGATAGATTCAGTTAAGATTATGACAAACACAAGACGTATAAAATGATAGACCAATGCCTTGAAATGATGCTTAAATATGAATCAAGATACTTGCAAATAAATGAATCCTTCAAGTTACAATCCTGCAAGGCAAGTGTTATTACAAATAAAAGATATGGCGATATTGAAATATGAGCAGAAAATATAGTTTGCAAAAATGAAAAAAACTTGTACTTCACTTCAAGAGAAAGACTCAAATAAGATATGACAATGTCAATGGACAATGCACAAGGAATTTAAATGATAGCACAAGCAGTAAAGAAATATTGCAAGTGAAATAAAATGCTCACATTTAACAATATCCCCAAAAGAGATGATGTTAGAATGACTGCAAGAGTAAACTATGTGAGATGCAAGGATCGTAGTTACTTTTAATTAAGATTCCTAATCTATGGCCAATGCCTTCTCCTCAATTGTCAGAAACTAGTCTTAAACAAGGTTGTAGAAAGTAGTGTTGGGGAAGGAGGCTAAGGCCTTTATTAACGATACCTACCCAGGACTTCTAACGGCCCAAGTGCCTTTGTTTCTACAAGGCACTCGACCATAAGAGAATTGCAAGTTCACCTGTTTTAATTGTTGATTAAGGGTCAAGCTCTTAATTTGAGAATTGGAGACGGTTGTCCTATGTTAATTTTGAGTTAACATGTTCTTTGCTTAGGTTAGTTACTCCATTAGATCATTAGCCCATTATCAATTCCATTAATCCATTAGCAATCACATTATCCATTATCATATGACAGTAACTAATGAAAGAACATTAAACGTAAATGTAGAAGACAAGCCAAGACAAGAGAACACAAGAATTGGCTCAAGCCAGGGAAAAACCCCAAGGAGGGGAAAACCCTTTATCAATTCTTCTTATTATTAATATCAAATGTTCAACAGAGAGAGAGAGAGTACAATAGAAATGACTTGCCAATTGATGATCTAATAACTTAGCCCTTAGACAAGAAGATGGCCCAATCAATCTACAATTCTAGCAATCTTTGCATGCTCCAAGAACTGATGTCTTCTTCTCTGATATTCTGATCACTAGTTATGGTTTTCCATCAGCCTGCTACAACCCTCTTTTCTCCACTTCCAGACCTCCTCAATCACTGTGGTTTTGCCTCCAATCATCTCTGCTCCTCTTCGTTGCCATCTTAGGCTAATAATTAGCCCTCTAGTTTGTTACCCGTCTACCTAAGCAAGGGAAATAGGTATGCAGCCTATTTTGTAGCTCAGAATTGCCTCTTGACCCTCCTATTCTAAGTCAAATAGGCTTACGGCCCACCTATGGCTCCACACAAAGAATGCAACTTGTTGTTGTAGAGATTTTCACCCAAAGATCATGCCAAACCATCACCCATAATTGCCCTTAAGCCTGCGACTAGCTGTCAATTTCTAACTCAGACCTGTGGGAGACAAATTAACCAAAGAATAAACCCAAACAACTCGTCCTTCTAGCTTCTCCAAGTTGCAGTTGCCTCTGAAGTATTACACAAGAGATGAAATGCCCTCTTGGATGTGTGAAATAAGGTTGGAGGACTCCTCCTTTTATAGGAGACAGAGAGGGGTTCCACATGATTATTTTACCCTAAGCCGACCTTGTCAATTTGTACAAGTGAGGGCTTTAATTCAAAAACACATTTCTCCTTGACCAAAGTTGATGATCTTTAGGTCGATTTCAGTCCTCTCGAAAGGAGGAATTCAATGCAAGTATCATCTACATCAAATGAATTGCCCAAAGTGGAATTTGGCCCTAGTTTCCAATTTTAACACTCCCTCTCAACTAGGGAGAATTCCACGTTCCAATCCATCCATCAACATCGATCATCATGCCATCTTGTCACTGTGTACCATCTCTGTAACTCATCTCTAGTCTGTTGAACACTGATATATATAATGAAGAAGAATCGATTGAGAGTGAGTAACAAGACCTTACCACTCTCCACTGACAAAAGTCAGTATAGTGGTAGAACCTCAGTCAAACTTGATCCTAGATCAAGTTGTTGAACATCATGCATCCTAGACATAGGGAGTACGACAGTACACGATGTGCCCATCGGTAGTGCTATGGTCCCTAACCACTATTCCCAACTTATTGGCTAAACGAGAGGTACTTCCCATGTGTTCCGGACTACATGGGTAGGATGATGCTGGGGCAACAACAGGCAAAGAATAAATCACATCCTGCTCACAACCACACGTAGGGAAAGGATGAACCACATCCTACAGTCAGATGTCACAACCATCATAGGGAAAGGATAACCCACATCCTACATGCATGCAAACCATCGAGAGTAGGGAAAGGATGAACCACATCCTACATGCATGCCAACCAATAATCGTAGGAAGGATCCTACACGTGGGGAAAGGATGAACCACGTCCCACTGACATGTTAACCATCAATCTTAGGGAATGAACATCTTACATGTGGGGAAAGGATGAACCACGTCCCATCGACATGTCCACATGCGACAACCGACATATGCCTATATGCATCTCTTACGGGGGTATCCGTAGGAGAAGGTGAACCACTCATCTTGCTTAGATGCCATAGGAGAAGGTGAACCACTCACCCTACACACATGTCAACTGTCACTGGGGAAGGTGAACCACTCACCTTGTACACAACGCACCCACAGGGGAAGGTGAACCACTCACCCTGTTGTCACTTGTACAGTGATGTGTGGTTTGACGGTAAGTCACATGGGCGAAGCCCGGGGAGACCGAAGTTCAAATCTCATTGAGTACATTGACCTGCTGTGGTGGCGGCTAGAGGAGCGGACCCCCCTCCCCAGCGGGTCTGCTCTTGCTAAAATCATAGGTTATTAGTATACCCGACTTGCAGGTGGTTGGTTATGCTCTTGGTGTTATAGTGGCAGCTATGAGGTTTGATCCTGGGTCTCCCGTGGATTAAACTTGATAGTTACCGATTCACCATGTGTTAAAAAAAAAAAGAAATACCCCAAGCCCCCAGGAGCTCCCAGAGCTCAATGTTCAACCGGGACCCTCCAAGTAGGGTCTATCCATGACTCCCAACCTTTCTCTGAAGAAAGATAATCTTGATCTTACCAAGAGGCTATGAAAGAATGATAGTCTGCTCATCAAACCAACAATGATGGAGCTTGGAAGCTTTTAAATGTACGGTATCAAAATAAAGTGGTACGCAATACTTAGAGCTGTCGTGGAACATGGATTCTCTGAAAAAAAAGAAATCCCACTTAAGAATATCACAATTATACAACGATGGTTATTATCATCTTCTCAAATGGCTTACTGAAGAGCTTCCTGAATCAATTGGCTTCATAATAAGCCATACTTGCTGCTATATACATTCAACGTCACTTGTGCTTCCAGAGCAACCGAATCAAGAGATATGGTACTAAATGTGCTCCTTCAATCCATCACACTACCAAGCGAGCCAACATATGAATATCCAAGGAATCTTAGATTTCGGCAGTGTATCTCAGATTATAGATAATAGAGTCACAAAGATCTCTCACTAAGCAACTGTCCAATATATGAGGCTCATTCTTAGATCGATTCCGAGCGAAGCATCTGACTGGTAGGGCATTTAATCAAGAATACTAGGGATCCCACAAGATATACATATGCAGACCAGTAGCTTCTCCATCTCATCAGACCTTATAAGTGTAGAAAACAAGGCTAGGTCTTCTAAAAGTCAACTCCCTCTTATATTGATAAACGAGAGGGTTATCAATGAAACATCGTCAATAGCTGCATCTTTGACCATAACTCACTTTGAATATAGGTAAAGTGACCTTGCCAAAACATAATCATTGAGCCACCTGTAACCTGCCCCTTTTCCTGCTATAGACCCTTAGGTCCATGTGCCAAAGTCATCAATCATGATTATGCAGCTTCCATGCAGCTTCTCAAGTAACAGGGATATATCAAGGAATCATTAGAGTCATCATAATCATAATCAATGGTCATGTCTTGCCTTCATCAGGCAAGAAGAGTCATCAAGCTTATTTTGACAAGGATTCTATAGCTCCCTCTGAAGTCTTATTTCAGTTGGTTATTGAGCCTTTATCAATCTGCACTTCATCTTTAGGATAAGACTTTATCATGCTGCAAGGAGGTGATGTGACAATAATACTTCTGAAGGTGAAACTGTAAAACACACTTACTGACAACTGCTGCATAGATACCTACTGTAGTCTGCCAGAATAATGACAATGGGATGCTGGAGTTAATTCTGAACCAATACCTTTGATGCCATTCAATACAACAACTGCAATCTTCTTTCTTGCTGAAAGGAGTGTCACTATACTTTTGTCTTGCAGGCAATGACTATAAAGCAGGCACCAATAAGTCTTCAAAGTTAACACTCTTACTGCCATCCAGACTTTATACCGCTGTTAAACCTTGATGTAACTGTTGCTATTACAGACATTACTACTGGAACCTCTTGCAAATCAGGACTGTATATTGAAATCCTTGCTCAAGATGGCAACTTGATGTGTCTACAAGAGTTAAATTTCACAACAAATCATTCTTAACATAAACTCTAGCTTACTGATTAGTTGTTTCTTGCATACCTCCATAAATGCCCATCATGAGTTGATGCCAAGATCCACTGTAGATGCTTCAACAGAATTTAGTGTCTAATTCTTGCACAAGTTGGTTTGTCCTCCTTTTGGCAGGCTTATGAACAACAAGGCCTTCAAAACAAGCTACTATTTATCTAGGCGAAAATCTTCAGTCCCACATTCACAAAGATTGAGCTTGATTGTAC
The DNA here is from genome assembly GCA_031772625.1 of Pinus tabuliformis. NCBI lineage: Eukaryota > Viridiplantae > Streptophyta > Pinopsida > Pinales > Pinaceae > Pinus > Pinus tabuliformis. The sequence continues at coordinate 162,433,785 of CM062811.1, forward strand.
CACTAATACTTCTTTGGTGGAGAATGTAACCGACTTTAGTTTCAAACTTAATATGAGATGCAATTCCAGATTACTTCAAATCAAACTTCGCACCTTAATGCTTCTGCTTGTTGTTTTAGGGAGCCTCTTACCCAAAAGCTTGAATTTTTTGTGTACAGGATGATGCCCTAGAGATAGCCGAGAATAGACATCTGCATTTTCTTCCTTAGACATAATTTCATGCCCAGAATTTGAGGTTCAAGGAAGACCGAGGCATCATTTTCATGATCGCATATCTTTAAGGAGCTTGACACCTTTAAAATTTGCTGAGAAAGGAAGACCGAACACATTAGGCCTCAGATATAACTTCTGCAATCCAAAGACGTCCTTCACAAAAGAATCTCAATCATATAGCTCTTGGTCTTCTTCAGAAGGTAGGCCGAATGGCCTTGTGGTAAACTTGGGTTCTTCTCTGGTTCTTCTTGTGGTAGATCTGGGTTCTTCATACTTGTTGCATTACAAGTATTCAATGACTGTTTTGAAGAGAAAGTCACTGAGTATTAATTTAAAGTCTACTTCTCAGAAGTCCTTTAGGTGACATGACATATATGTAAGCTGTATCAATCTTGAGGAAGGCTTGTCTGGTACTTCAAGTATGCAAAAAAGCTGGCAGCAGTTGATCCAATTCCAGGCATTGGAATTTACTCAAGTTCTGTTTATAATAACTAAGAAAACATATCTCTGAAGTGTGTACTATCAATTTCTGGAGAACAACATCTCTGAAAGGACTATATGTAAATGTTTGATGCCAGCGTCAACCAATAAATGCTGAAAGTCTAGATAAAAATCGGCCCTTAGAGATGGCAAGTCTGAATATATGAAATTAGGCCACTTCTCCGCTAGCCATGAAGAACATCCATACAAGCCTAAGAATGATGAAAGACATATCTCAGATCAAGCGGATGAATGGAGAAGATTATGTCAGCAATATTTTGAGAAAAGACCCCATGTATATTCTGGAAAAATTTGGTACTTTGAGCACTAATTCAAGTGCTGTTCTTCAACTTCGATCAAGCCCACCTAGATTTAGACAAACCTCAATATTACCAAAACTAGTTTGCAACACTAGAATAGTCTCTTCACAGAAATTTAATAAAATCATAAATTAATAATCATTATAATGTACATACCAGTCTCTGTGGTGAAGCCTTACCTCATTCTTACCATTACTGAACCCGACCTGCTAGCCTGTATTTGCTCCAAGTGTAGGAGCCCTAGAAACAGTCTTGTTGTGCCAGGACTTGGCTTCAGATCCACTCAGATCGCAGGTAAGACAAACGAAAATCTTGGCCTTGTAGGATACTTAAAGCAGAAATCCTAAACTCGATATCATTATATCTGAGGGCTACACAAGAATTCAGCTACCTGATCCAAAATTAAGAGGAGTGCGAGGTCTTTATATAGGATGATTTTGCTATTGTTGAATATGCCAAATGTTCACTCATACTTCATATAATCTTATCTTCAGATTTTCAGAGTTACTAAGCTTCATCATTTGATGAACCTCTTCTCCACAGGGCCAAGATAAGTACAGAGCTTGATTAAATAATACACGTTCCATTGCTTTTGTTCTAGGGCTGTAATAGCCTTAGACGAAGGCTGATCTTGAGTCTCAAATAAACCCTAACCAGGACTGAAATCACAGTCCATATCATACAATTAACACTCAAGGCTATGATTCTTCAGCAAGTAGGCTCAAACTTCTCTTAGTGATTGCTTTCTCTTTTACTCCTGCTTGGGTTTGTCTTCACCTAAGCTCTGATACCATGTGAATTTTGAGTTAACACGTTCTTTGCTTAGGTTAGTTACTTTATTAGATCATTAGCCCATTATCAATTCCATTAATCCATTAGCAATCACATTAACCATTATCATATGACGGTAACTAATGAAAAAACATTAAACGTAAATGCAGAAGACAAGCCAAGACGAGAACACGAGAATTGGCTCAAGCCAGGGAAAAACACCAAGGAGGGGAAGACCCTTTATCAATTCTTCTTATTATTAATATCAAATGTTCAACACAGAGAGAGAGAGAGAGAGAGAGAGAGAGAGAGAGAGTACAATAGAAATGACTTGCCAATTGACGATCTAATAACTTAGCCATTAGACAAGAAGATCTGCAATTCTGGCAATCTTTGTATGCTCCAAGAACTGATGTCTTCTTTGATATTCTTTTCACTGGTTAGGGTTTGCCATCAGCCTGCTACAACCCTCTTTTCTCCACTTCCAGATCTCCTCAATGATTTTGCCTCCAATCATCGCTGCTCCTCTTCGCTGCCATCGTAGGCTAGTAATTAACCCTCGAGTATGTCATCTGTTTACCTGAGCAAGGGAAATAGGTCTGCAGCCTATTCTGTAGCTCAGAATTGCCTCTCGGCCCTCCTATTCCAAGTCAAATAGGCCTGTGGCCCACCTGTGGCTCCACACAAAGAATGTGGCCTGCTGTTGGAGAGATTCTCACCCAAAGATCATGCCAAACCATCACCCAGAACTGCCCTTAAGCCTGCGGCTAGCTGTCTGCTCCTAACTCAGACCTGTGGAAGACAAATTAACCAAAGAACAAACCCAAACAACTCGTCCTTCTAGCTTTTCCAAGCTGCCGCTGCCTCATAAGTCTTACACAAGAGATGAAATGCCCTCTTGGATGTGTGAAATAATGTTGGACTCTGTCATGTCCCTTCTCAAACACATTAGTAACAGGGTGCCGCTACACAATTTCGGACATTTTTGACTAAGGAATAGGACCCCACACTTTCGACTTAGGGACTTAGGGGCCAAATCGACTTTATTTAGCTGCTAGTGGAATGTGGGGGCCACCCGCGTGGGAGTTCGAATTAGCCTTTCAATATGCTTGGAGGGAAAATTGAATGGTGGATGGAGGGGCCCACATGAGGCTAAGGAGGCCCAAGTATAAGGAGAGATTAGCTCTCATTTTGGTTTCATCTTTGACATTTACAAACAACTACTCAACTGTTCACTCTGTTGTTTAGTTGAGTCAACCGACTGTTTAGCCACGAGTCTCTCAAGCGGGAGATTCATCCTCTACTTCGGGGGACCACCCGTGCTCGACCTAGGGAGGCTGTTACACAAGGATTTTCAGATGTTCCAGGCAATGACATAGTAACAGCAGCCAACCCAGAGCAAGGAGTGCGTATTTCTGGGTAGCCAGGAAACACGCAGAGAGAGATTGAGGCCATCTGAGATCAGATTGCTTGTCGGGGAGTTGGGGAGCTGATGTAGCAGCACTAGACCAACATTCTTGCTGGGTTTTACAACCAACTGAGCCAACATTCCAACAGTCCAAATTGCTGGGCTGAGGGACAACGCAGAGGCTATTTAGCAAATTTTTGTGGAGCTTGGGAGCAGATGATTTTGGTTAAGAGCTCATCTGGGAAGTCAGGGGTTGGAGAACAAGGGTGAACTTAGCATTTTGGAGGAGTTTTAAGGAGGATTTAAAGGCAGTTTCCAGCAAGCCGAGTTCTGCAGCTACAACTGAGGTGAGGCTTCAAGGGGGTCGAAAATCAGAGGTCCAAACTAGCTAAAATCCCTTTTGGGTTTTTCTGGGTTTAGGCCAAGGAGTCCGAGGTTAAAAGCATACAATTTTCTGGGCAGTATAAGTGCACTTTCCAGCCATTCGAACCTCAGTAGAGAAGCAATTTTCTGGGCAGCGTAGTGCAGATTGGTGCAACAGCTGGGTAGCCTTCAACTCAACCATTTTCCCACCTGGGTTTGGTCCTGCTTGCCCTTTGAGACAAGCCCAGGTGCATCATTTCATCCTCTATTGTATTTGGCCTTCAGAAAGTTAATAAAATGCTATGTTACTAGGATTTGGATACAGATATGGATCCGGATCCGGATTTGCTAGTTTTTTGAAAATCCAAGATCCGGATACGGCAAGGATACGGATATGGATATGGATATGGATCGAGATTTTCTATTTTTTTGGAAATCCAAGATCCGGATACGGCAAGGATACGTCACATATACATAAAAAAAATATAATAATATTTTTAAAATTTTAAAAAACACTTTAGAACTAGAAAATCAAATACTCCATCAAAAACTTCTAGAACACTGAATGATAAATATGAAGATTGAAACACTGAAATGATGCATCCTCCCTTCTGCAAAGTAACAAAAAGAATCATAATATCGTAAATAGTCTATAAGTTACCTTACTAGTAGTGCATATAAAGTTCAAATTATAATATATAAATAATTATCAATACACAATTAAATAATAAAAATTAAAATACACCTCATTTAAGTTTTAACATCATAATATCATAAATTCTCTATAAATTACCTTACTCAGTAATGCATATAAAGTTCAAATTATAATATATTAATAATTATTAATACACAATATAACATCGCACTTTGTATCAAGCCCCCTTCTGAACAGTGAATAACGCCAAACCCAACACTGAACTCCACCTGCCGTATTTTATCCGTATTTCTCCGTATCTGGATCCGGATCCGGATCAGATCCGAGGATCCGTGGATCTTGGCCCCCCTGCTGCCGAATCCGGTAACAAAGATAAAATGGCTTAGCAGTTCCATATTTGCAGTTTTTTGTGAATGCGTGAATGTGAATTTCGTTTTTATAAGTTGATGCACAATTTATTTGTTTAATATCACTTGTATTCCTATTTAGGATCATTACAAACTCCTCCCTTTATAGGAGACAAAGAGGGGTTACACATGATTATTTTACCCCAAGCCGACCTTGTCAATTTGCACAGGTGAGGGATTTAATCCAAAAACAATTTGTCCTTGACCAAATTTGATGATCTTGAGGTCAATTTTGGTCCTCTCGAAAAGAGGAATTCAATGCAAGTATCATCTCCATCAAATGAGCTGTCGAAAGTGGAATTTGGCCCTAGTTGCCAATTTAAATATCCTATCTTTCTATTCAACCAAGCTTATGCTTGGAGGTTAATTTTAAGGATGAAATGCAAGATGATGCAAATGGTAATGCAATGCCCCAATGAGATACAATGATATCAAGATGCTTCAAGAAGTAAATACTAATCCACAAGATAATTTGATAATGTTAAACACATAGAACAAGATTAGCTTACACAAATGGTCAATGAAGCATATAATGATTTCTCAATGAAAGAATAAATGACAATTAGGATTAGATGTTAAAGCAATAACTCAAAATGCCTTTTAGCTTAGAATGTTGTTAAGATGTTCTTCACTTAAGTTCGACAATAAAACAAAGTGAGAATTATGATGAAAGCACAATTAAGAAATGACAAATGAGATTGCTAACAAGATGATGGAAAGAAAATACTTTATGTCTAGTCAATTTAGTGTCCTAAATTGCTCCACATAAATTATCAATCCGGGTATCGTAAACTTATGAAGTGTGGTGCACTATACGTGCTTAGTTAACCTTTTTCTTACTTCATTGTTTTATAGTTTATGTTGTTTTTGGGGGTTTTGTTTCTTATGCTTAAGGAAATTAATCTAAAAAAGAAAAGTTATGCTTTTAGATGAAAATCTCTAAATGCTAATGGACAATTAAATCTAATGACTTTTAATGTTAAAATCTAATTTCTAAAGAAGGGAGAAAAGGAAATGAACATTAAATAAAAACAAATCAAAACTTTGAATAGTTAGATTAATCTAAGCCGGCAAAATGTCTATGAAATGAAATAAAAAATGATAACAGCTAAATGAAGTGTTTTATCACTTTGCTATACAATTTTGGGAGAACTACCTCCTTGTGATAGCATTTTGAGGGACTCCATACTTCATTGTTCTAAAACTGAAAATGAAATTTAAATGAAAGACTAAGACTGAAAGTGAAATTGCAACTAATCTATTATAACCGTTAAATGAAGTGTTTTATCACTCCGCTATACAATTTTGGGAGAACTACCTCCTTGTGATAGCATTTGGAGGGATTCAATACTTAATTGTTCTAACACTGAAAATGAAATTGCAACAAAATTAAATACAAAACATGTAAAGGAAAACTAATCTAATGTGTGCTCTAATGCTCCAAGCACCAATTGGAAATATTTTCTTGGACTATTTTGCTAAGCATAGATTACATAGTTAGATAAATCTACAATCAACCGGTTGAACACACTTGCATGAATAGAAAATCTAAACTATTAAACTTGAAAACAATAAAATGACATACTTGAATGAAATCAAAGCAAAACTACAAAATAAAATCTACTCTATCTTACATTCTAATAAGCTCCATGACATCTACTTCCATGTTGGGAACTTCAAAGCTTTATTCAAATTCTTCAAAAGTACAAAGTACAACAAATTGAGCTAACAAAAGTTTACAAAACTCCCTAATAAAGGATAAAGATCTCCTATTTATACAAAAAGATGAGAAGTCATCTCATTAATGAGAGTCCATGAATCTCTTCCTATACCTCTAGAGTTATAATCAAAATAGGAAATTATAAGACACGTCTTCTTAGAGTTTCAATACAAATAGGAAATGTGACACATATCCTCATGATCCCATGATCCTCTCCACTCAAATTCGAATTTGGCCTTAGGATGCCACATAAAGGTCTTCTAGAAGCTTCCTTTTGACCTACACATGTCAACAATCTCATCCCACTTGTTAGGTATAAGCATATGCACACTATTTTCTAATTTTTAACCATAAATTCACTTAAAAATGCTAAGAATTAATAAAGACTGGAAAAACATAAATGTGACCCAATAATGATGAAAGTGAGATGAATGTAGTGACATGGTAGTGAAATGAAGGTGAAATGGAGGTGATATAATGGACATGATAGTGAAAGTGTAATGGAAGTGAATGACAATTTCAAGACCCAACACTTAGATCTACAATTGCAAGTGAAAGAAATATGAGATATTTAAAATGCACTTAGACCAAGTAGCTAGTTAGAGAATGCAATCTAAAAAATTAGATTTAGGATGCAAAATGAAAGCAAATTAGAAGCTGTGAGTTAGATCTATGAGCTAGGTTAGTGAGAGCAAGAAACACAAGGATCCTCCCTTTTAAATAAGGAGGAAGGATACTGTGGAACCAAGTTTCAAGCTCCCTTATGAAACAAGATCAATTTTACTAATGAAATTACAATGAGAAATAGAAACACTCTGAAAGAGAGAAGGGCTCTTTAGACCTTGAAGAAGGCTTACAATTTTTAGAGCACTAATGTTTTTACCTTAGACACAATATATTATTACAAGGCTTTATGAAATGCTACAATGAAAAATCACCCTTGCAACTTGATAAAAAATCCCCAAAAATGATTACTAAAAATCAAATGCTACAATGAAAAATCACTCTTGCAACTTGATAAAAAATCCCCAAAAGTGATTACTAAAAATTTGGCAATGAAAACACGCTTATGAAGAGAGAAGGGGCTTCTCTTTGCTCTCAGCCTTGAAGAGGAAAATTGCAATTAGAATCTGAAAATGGGAATCTGAACCCTCTTCACAAAATTTTGCATATAACCCACCACAGGATTACCAAAAATATACAAGCCTTCTAGGCCAAATTTTTTCACACCATAGGTAAGTGGAAGACTTATAGAGCTTGCGGCTTTGAAAGAAAGAGGCCTCTAAAGCTTGCGGTTCACTCAAAATTTCTTCAGCAGTAAGAGAAAGTCTTCAAAACGATGATCCTTGCCCAAATTTTGATGCAAATATTTGTCAAAACAATGGTTAGTTTCTGAAAAAATTTCAGGGGTTTAATACAAATGAAAACAAGGAGAAACCCAACTTGTAAAATCCCATGACCTTGATGAAAACAAATCTCATAAAGCTTTAACATTTAATCTCAGAAAGATTTAAACTTGCAAATTCCAATTCCTAGTCGAAAATTTATGGAGAAAAATCATCAAAAATATGATGACTACTCCTGCAAACAACCAAGGGTTAGTATATTGAAACCGAAGGCAAAAATAAGGCCCTAGAGGGCTTGCGACCTAGGTAATTTGGTGAGAAATGTTTGCGGCCCTCAAGAAAATTATGAAATAAAATTTTTGAGCTCCAAAAATTTGCTAAGTAATTGCTAGACGGTAAGACCAGTCCTCCTAGTGCTAGCGTCCTTTAAAAAAAATTAATGAGCTGCAAAACAAAACCCTAAGCCTTTTAAAGCAATCTGCAAAAAAATTATAAATTTGAAACCCCTAAGAAAAGTTGATCAAGGGGCAATGGAACCCTCAAAACCCTTGCGGCCAAACCAAAAAAATTATTTGAGCTTTAGAAAATGTGCCAAACCCCAATAAAAAATACTCTAAATTTTTTTGTATAAATTTAAGTTAAAAACCCTCCAAGGAAAATTCGATCTTGAGGGCTTGGAGGCCTCCAAACCCTTGCGGCCTTCTAAAAAAAATTTAAAAATTGATCTCTTCAAGCCACAAACAATGGATGCTTGCAAAATTTTGATTTAGATGGCTCCAAATAATTGATAATCTTTGAAACCCTTTGAAAACAATTCGTGGATCTCTGCAAACAAGGGTTAGATGGAGGATAATAAAAACAATAAAAACAAGCTCCTCAAACATTGTTGCTATGAAAGAATAGACCTCATAAATTTTTCAAACACTCACGATAATAGTATCCGTCCAGATCTCGACCTTTGAGGTCAAAAGGAGCCTGCGACTTCCCTAAAAAATTTCGTTCCAAGGTCTACAATGTGAAATCAATGTCAAATAACCTCAAAAAAATTTACAAAATTTTGTATGCCTCAAACTCTGAAAGAGTAATTCAATTTTGAGCACAGGGAAACCTTATAAAGCTTGCCATTAAGAGAGGAAATAGAAATAGGTCTGCGACTCTCAAAAAAGAATTCCAAAGAAAATTAATAACCTAGGCCTCAAAGAAGGAGGGTTTATCCCTCAAAATTATTTCGTTATCTCCTATTTTGAGGCTAGATCCACCTGCAAACAATTCGTTAGAGAGATTTGTATTCTAGCCCTCAGATCTGCAAATGAAATGCAAATAAAACCCATATATATATATATATATATACAAAATGAATTTGAAATATATACAATGGCTAGATCTATTTACAAGAGAATCTATTTAGAAATATACAAGAGCTATCTTGAAGGAATATGAGTCCAACTCCATTCCTCATGTAGCAATAATAGCTCTATATAGAAGATCTATTCAATTAAGCACCTTTAATTACGAAAGATTGAGAATAACTGATTGTTTATGGAGCAAATGTAAAAGAAATCCCCTCACAATATTCGAATGATAAGTCTTCCAGAAGTCCCACTATGGGTTCTTAGCTGCTATGTATCAAGTAGATAGATGATTCAAACAAGAATTTCCCCAAGTGCCCGAAATCTGATCACAATAGATAATTTCTACACAACTTTGAAAGATTTTGTTAGATTCATACGGATTGGGTGGCACAATGAGAAGGAGGTCTAATGATTCAAGCAAGAATTCACTAGATCTACCTAATCAACAATGTTTCCCCAATCCAAATCGGGGTGCAAGCAAGCAACCAATAAATCCAGATGGCTAATGAAGATAACAAATTTAAAACATTAGTCGAAATTAAAGCACGATTAATCAATATAACATTACGATAACAAGCTGAAGAAAAACAACATACCTTTTCCCCAAAGACTTTATTTTATTGCTCAAAAGAAAGTATTACAAGATCCAACAGAGCTTCTTAGCAAGAGCTTGATCACAATATATGTTACAATGAGGAGCTTTGAGTTGAATTTATAGAAAAAATGAGAGATCTAGATCCTTCTCCAAGTGAAAAACGACTAGGTCCAAGAAGTTGCACAAAGTTGACTTGATCGTGGCTCGTTGAATGCTTGATCCATGTCAAAATAATCTCCACCCTTGATTGCTTGAGAAAGAAATCGAATTCCTTGATGATGACTTTTTTCTTGGTCCAAAATATATATATATATATATATATATAAAAGTCATTTTTCTTGGTACCAAATATATATATATATATATATCTATATCTATATATATATATTTATTTATTAATTATTATATATATATATATTATTTTTTTTTTCTTTATTCTGACTTTTTCTCCTCGAAAAACCCCCATTCACTTAACCAACTTGGACCACAAATTCGATTTTCCTTAAAAAAATGATTTTTTTGGGAATTAATTCCTCTTTTTTGGCCCAACGAATTTTTCTTGGATTTTTGCTTGCCTGATTTGTTGAGATTCCTTTCTTGGAAACTGCACATTCCCTTTTTTAATATTTTTCACTTGGAGAAATTTTTATCTCTCTCTTTTTTATTTTCTAACCAATTTCCAGCTAATTATTTTTCCATTTTTTGCTGGAAAATAAAAATAATAATAATTCGCGGGGATAAACATATTTTCAGCCCTCAAAATGTGTCTAAATAGAAAGTTGATGTGTAGAGGTCTAATTATGATTATTCATACTCCCATCAACTTCTATAAACATTATATTTTACAATGTACATCACAATAATTATTAAAATCCTAGCCAGTGGGAAATTTTAATAATTAAATTCAGACACTTAGATTTAAACCATATTTTGCAAGAATTTAGATATGATCTATTATGACAATATACATTGACTCTGTACACTAGGACTCACACAAGACCTCACCATGAAGCTCCACTCTAGCTTTGGGGTATGCTTGGGAGAAAAACTCAACCAATTATTTGCAGTTGAAAAACACAAATAATTAGTTGAGGGAAAAAAACTCCCTAGAGTGAAATTCTTTGGTAAAAATATTTAGGCTTACCTAGATGTTTTACATGGTGTTATAAACATGCTAGAATCATTTTTACAATGGCCACTCAGGGCTGCAAAATTGGGATTTACATAACTTTTATAATCTGCTGAATGATGATGATGAATTTTGGATGTCTAAATGGTCAAACATAATGGAATGTTTTGAAAAGATGTACTTTGCTATAGGGTAGTTGATACTAAGTGGTCATCGGGCTTCATTGGTTGTATGACTCTACTTAGTCAACATATCATATAATACATGTTAGTTTACGTTGCTTTGCATTTGTGTGTTGCATTATCGTGTGTGCATCCTAGTTATCTATTATTCAGGTTGATGTGTTGCATTCTAGATTAAATTGCATTTCACTAACCATTCTAGTATGGTTTTATATATCATAAAAACACAAGGCTGACGGTCAACACCTCATACACACGCTAGCAACAAGTTGATTTGAGTGTAGGTAGCAGGCTTGTGAGCCCAAGGATCATTGGGGTTCTCATGAACTCCCCATTTGAGCATATGGATCATGTGCTCTACGGTGAGAACATGTCCCTGAGTTAGAGCTAGATGTTATCCACCAAAAATGGGTAACCCCACAGGAGAAATTTTTTCTCCTATCTTGGACAACTGGCTAGCAAGTAGCCCTATAATTGCTCAGTATATGATGATATGCCCCATTCCTCCGCCATTTGCACTAGTCATACACCTCTCACCATCCAACATTCCTCTTAAAGGAAGGTGGATCACCACTCGAAAGGTACTTTAACCATTTTGCAATCATGTGCTTTTACTTAATGTTTTGGAAATTTTAACATGGATAAAGGGGTGATTTGGATGATTGAATGTTGTTGACTATAAGCTTGTTCTCTCACCTTACTAGGGGGTTAGTCTTTGGCCCTAGTCTAATGGGATCTTCTCTAAGGCCTTAGGATTATAGGATGGGCACTACTCAAGAAACTTGGATTGAGGTAGTGTGTCTGTAACCCTTATACTTATCATTCTTCACCATACCCTCGATTTCACATCCATCATTCGGGTTTGTTGTCATTGGTTCTTTGGGATTGGGCACCCTGATATCCATATCCTTGAGTTAGGGCCAAAAAACTTTGCCCTGGAGATTGATGTAGCTAAAAGAAAGGCAAAAAGCATAAATGACCACAATGAAAGAAAAGGAAAAGTTAAAATGCAAAAGATGGCCGGGACATTTATTAGTGTGTGGGAAAAACCCTAGCATGAGCTTTATTCTCCTCATTAGCCATCACCTGATTCCTGAGCACTAAATGTTCCCTCACATAATAAAGAAACCCTTGTGTTGAATCAATGCTATATCATTAAAAGCAAGGTTGGACACCTAAGCAATACTCCTTAGCAAAGCATTATCAAAAAGAAGTAAAAGGTGCCCCAAATGGGTGGAAAAAGTAGGCTGAGGAAAAAGGTAACTCTTGCTTCAGTGATTGGTCCCTCCATACATCTATACACTTAGGATGATGGACCTCCATCAACTGGTGCCATGACAATGACACCTAACCATGAAGCATTTCCCCTCCATTGCAACCATTATCATGGACACCTATGAATTGAAGGGTTCAACTCGGATATGCCACCTTCCCTTAGGGGCTGGATGCACCTAATAGGGTTGACCATCTAGCCACTCCTAACAAGGTAGGGGACACTTTTACAACACATGGTATAGTTAGGTATTTGAAGGTGATCCTAGTTTGACATCTTATCATGCCATTAATAATTAAGTAATGCCCACTATCATGCATCTATTGTCATTGTCTCTAATGAATGGTAACTTTCACTTGAGTTTGAGATGGTTTTTCCAAGTGGTCCTTCACACATTAGTAGAAGCCTGAGGGCGCACATTCCATGCCTTCACTACACATGATGCCTAGGCCGTACCACACTTTGAGAGAGCAGAGGTGACCTTGCAAATGCACTGTTGCCCCTCCATAGCAAAGTGTTGGGTACTTCGATGATTTTAGCAATTGATTGACACCTGAGAGCATCCCCAGACGTTGAATCGTTGAGCTCACCTTGCTTGGTTTTGGAGATTCTTAATGATGTACCCAACAGACCTAGCATGCCCCCAGGTTGGCCTTGACATTGTTTGATGGGCATGCCTTGATCCGAAGTATAGATGATGATGGTCAGCCTTAGGATGACAAGGAAGGGCTTGTACCACCACTTGGAGCCCCAACACTTGAGGGAGATTGTACCACATCATCTTTCTAGCCCCTTCGGAGATGATGCAAGACACCCAGAGCAGGGTTTTGAGACATGGAGCATTTTGAAGCATGACTTGAGGGCTTCTCCTTAATCATTGAGTTGATTATGATGATTGGAGATCTATGTTGCCCATTCCATGTTTTTTAGAGCCTTTATTGCCCTAAAGGGGCATGTCATCATGCTAGAGAGGAGTTTCGAGCCACACGTGTGGGATTTTTGTGGCTTATTTTATTACATTGAGCTAGTGGGTTTGTTTGTAACCCATTTTTTCATGTACACTCAAAATTAAATTTGTCATAGGGTTTTTAGGCTAATAACTAAGAGTATTGAGTTCATATAGATAGAGGATCACTCTCATGTCATTTTTCATCATCACTTATGGATTTTGGCCTCTTTAAGAGAGTTCAACTTGGGCTTGTGTAACTTGCTACTTGTGGAGATGTGATCCTTTTGGTGCTATTACTATTGGAGATTGATTTTTGTCTTTGAGATGTCTTTTTATGATTGAAAGAAGGCTATTTCATGAAAGAATTGTAAGTTATTATTGTGGATTTTTATTGTTTTTCATGTAAATTTGTAATTGATTATTGCTAGGATTTTATTTGTTCCATGTTTAAATGAATACTATTTATGGAAAGTCTTGGTTGATTATTGCATATTAAATTTATTTTCCTTGAAATCCATAGGGGACCTCGTAGAGAGCTTCCCCTATTTAATTTATCCCCTCACTAAAAAGATAGTTAGGGTTTGTACAAGTGAAAACTAGGTTTTCCCTCTTACTCCAAGCATTAACTCACTTTCTTTTAAATTTAGCCTTAAGACTTCATCACCCAAGTAGGGATAGGAACTGGTAACCTTGGTGTTGGTAAAAAAATTACAAAAAGTTAAATATTTCCTTTCCTTTCATTTTTCTATGTCCTGCAAGGCAAGCCGCTAGGGCTATTTTAGGGCTGAATTCAATTAGGGCCTTTTTGGATGGATGTTGGAGCTTACTTGGCTTGGATTTTACCTTGTTGATCCTTTTCACTCAAAATATAGCATTTTGCATGGTTAAATTTGTCCTAGAAGGGCTTGTCATCCTCCCTAAGTAATTTGTGCTTTAGGAAAACCCTAACCTTAGCTAGGGCTTCAACTTAGGGCTTAGGTTTTTCTTCGTCTTTTGTTGATTATATATTTATATTATTTGCAAATCCTTTCTCTGGTACTAGTAAGCCTAGAAATTCCCTTGTTGATCTACATTTTGAAACCCCAGGTCACACATGCCTCTATTAGGGCTTGGTATATGATACACTTCTCCTATACAAAAAGGATTGTGTCTTTGCTTAAAATATTGGTTGTTGATCTATGCTGGTTTATTTTTTAATGCTTGGTCTTTTTTAAATTTTTTCATTTTCATGGATCTGAACTGTTCTTTAAAACATCATTTATTAGTATTATGTTTTGTTACACATCTCATCCATACTGGGCTGTAGAGTGCACCATGCGTCTCTTGGTGCAGTAATACATATAGAAAATAGGTGTGGGAGAAATAATCCAGAGGCAAGCATGCTGTTTCTATAATGCCAGACAAAACAGGTTTATATCAAGATACAAGGGAAATAACCATCGCAATAAACAACATTTACAGAAATACATATGGTTTGCACTGTTTAGGAATGCAGGGATGAGACTGAAGTTATTGATGGTAGATGGTTGCAACATTGACTTTAGATACAATTTAAGATATTTGCCAATTTGTTTGTCTTACTGTATTTTATATGCGATTATTGGTTACATAGATTAATATTGTCATGGGAGAATTCTTGCAAATTTCATTTCATTTTTATAATGTCTACAGGCCATTTATGCCCTTTTTGTATGCAGTATATGTGAGGCATATTTCAACAAGTGGCCGGCAAAAATAGGGTATGCTATTGCTTCTTCTGTTCCTTGTATTGCGTAACACTTCCAATAGGAGTGATCGGTGCTGAATTTTAGTTATACAAGGTGTCTACCTTGGAATTCAATAAGTGATAGGGAGTAGTTTTATGAGTTTACTGATTTCTGTCAGATGCACAATAAACTCTTCTTTGGTCATAATTGATAGTTAATCTAACAGCTGGGAATTGGTTGTAAAATTTAACCTAAATTGTTGCTTTCCAAGGGGCAAAAAAACTCTTTTTCTAGTGCTCTAATATTCTCAAAGACTAATTTAGGAAATAGGGAATGCTTTTGCCTAGTTAAAGGTCAATATAAGGTCAAATGTACCATCAAAATTGTTTGCGGGTATTGCATAAGGTGGAATACCTTAATAATGAGTATACAGTTGAATGTTATAATTCAAACATCCTATTAATTATAGTTGATTTGCATGAAACTCATCTCTTGTCTCATATTGCCTATACATATGCTACCATAGTAACAAATCATTATTTCTGTTCTTGTTTTCAATACATAAATATATTTACCTCTATCGAATATTGGCTTTTGTTGATACCAATTGTTATTTACTACCAGAGTATACGTAGGTTGAATAGAGGGGAGACAACTTCTGAGAAGTGGAACCATAAAATTGTTATTCATCAATTCATCATATGGCTTCTTAATATGTACAAATGTGGAGGAGAAAGAAGTTATGTAACATCTTGTTTATTCTTTAGAACTCTAAAGTCTAATAAATGACCATTATTTAATAATTACCATTAACATCCTCCCTTAATGGTCATTCTGGAAAATACACCAAGCTTATCTCTGAATTTGACAAACTTATCTGGACTGAGTGACTTCATGAAGATATCTGCAGTTTGGTGATGTTCGGTGAATATTGAAATTCAACCTCATTATCTTCTGTTGAAATTCTAGTGATGCAATGACTAGAATAGTTTTTCACAGTTGATAAGTACTTCTATTGATACAAACAGTTCCTTCTTAATCCTTAATCAACAAGTAGCTATACATGAAAAACTTCAGCCATTAATTCTTCAACAAGAGCAGTAAATAGAAATCTCAGTAGACAATGAACAATAGACAATAAGTGAGAGACAAGAGACACCAAAATTAGGCTCACAGCCAGGGCAAAACCCACAAGGGGAAAACCCAAAAATTCTTTCCTTATGAGAGAGATTCTTTCAATTAATAGTACATCAGAATGTTCCAACAAATCCAAAATAGTCAACAATGAAATACCCAATAAAAGTCTGCTCAAAGGAGAGAAATTCCACTTCTGTCCAATGAGTAGGGTCTGCCCAAGGAGGCCGAAATATAGTCCTGAAGTCACTGTGATAGGAGGCCGAAATTCTTACTGTAATCACCACAAAAAGAGTTACTAACGAACAGTCCAAAAGTTAGGCCCAAAACCCTTGGTCAACTTCAGAAGTATGTCACATAAAGGAGCGAGCTTCTCTGTAATTTTTCGGCCTGAAGGAATCAACAGAGCAGAAGTCAAAAACACCTAAATCACTGTAGTCAACAAGCCTTTGAAGGAGATGCAAATCGCAGTCAAAATATCCCTGATTATCCTCTTCGCACTTGTGGATATGCTCTGTAATAGAAGACCAAGCTTGTTTTTGATGCAGACTGAATTGCTGTGATTGGTTGGTGGTCGAAATGAGAGTTGATGAGCTCATATAAATAGGCATCATGTCAGGGCTAATTAGCCCTAATGGGGCCGACATGAAGTCCTCTTGGAGCCGACTTGTAGGGCTTATTTGAGCTGACTTGTAGGTGACAAAATTCATTTCTTCTCCATGTTTTCAATGAAAAATGCCGACCATAGCTACTTTATATTTCAACATCTTCTACAAGCTACCTGATGAAATGAAAATTTACATTGATGTGTTTGGTTCACTCATGAAATACTGGATTCTCATTTTGGGACACCTTGGTTCTCTCAAAAAAGCACTATCATCTTGGTTTGTTCAAGCATTAAATCTTTCAGTGTTCCTCTAAACCAAAGTGCCTCACATGCTCATTTTCCTACTACCCTGTACTCTGCCTTGGTAGAAGAAAGTGAAACATGTTTCTTGCTAACCAGTGAAACTGCATCTGTTTCAAAATTGAACACATAATAGATTGTTGATTTGCAATCATCCACTATTCTTGCCCAATCAGAATCTATATATCCAGTCAACTGAAGTGCATCATTTTCACGATATAGTAATCGAAAATTTATTGTACTTTTAACATATCTCAAAACCCTTGTTACTGTTGTCCAATGTTCTACATTGGAGTTTGTCATAATGTAATGTTCCCAACTTAAACCATGAAAACTAATAGCAAATCAGCTGTCCTTACCTTGCCTTATCCAAGAGGATAAGGATGCAGAGCTACATTGCGTTTGGGCGCATGCATGTGGATTACTGCACATAGATAAGATTGAGCGTGACTGGGAGTTATTTGGAGTGCATACATGAGTGAACTAAAGACCACTGGGACTCATGCACTTATTTAGGAATGAGTTGGCACTTTTCTTGTAGGTAACTACAGTGCATGCATGCATGGGGAGATAACTGAGAGTGTAGTCTTGTTAACTAGGTGCATGGCTTTTCCTCTCCCACTTCACAACAATTTTACTGTTACATGAGTTAGATCCAGAGTATATCCACTAGATTGAGCGCATGCTTCTTCTTTCCACTTCTACTTTAGCTGAACTCAAGCATACTCCCTTAGCCCTGCGCATGACCATCTCATCCTCGTTCATCATCAGTTAACCGAAATGCATGAAAGAGAACTCCAAGAAGATAGTGAGTTAACAATGCACATCTTCTTGAAACCTTCTCTTAACTCCAGCGCTTGAACACTTTACTTTGTGTCGTCCTCAAGTTGACAAGGCACACCTACACATCAACTTGCGTCTCACTAATGCACTTGGGTTGAAGACAAAATCTTGCATAGGTAATTCGACTTCCATAGTTGATAAGAGGAGAAGGTCTCTTTGGTAGCTGTGAGCTATATGTTGTGAGTTTTCTATTCTATTTTGTTACAATTTTGGGCTTAAGATCTGACAACCTTGGGTATCCCTAGTTTCAGGGATGTTGAAATTTGGGTAGCTATGGGACGAATTTCCCCATAGAAACCTTAAGACCCCAAGAGGAGCCCATCTCGCCCCAAAGGGATAAAAAAAATATTATTGGACACTCCTCTTATTATTTATTGTGATATAAATTTGGGACAAGCATTTGAAGAGAATTTGAATTGGATTCAAAATAATATATTAAAATATTATTGAGTAGAATTTGAATTCAAATGTTTCCCACCAAAAATATCATGTCAACCTCAAGTCAGCCTAGCCATAAGTCGTGATCATTCGTTCATGGGAACAACTATATATTGGCAATAATTCTCGATCACTTTGGGCATTGATTTGGCATTCTGAAGAAGATCAGTTCGCACCTATGTAGCTCCCAGTATCTATGGTTCACATCTTTGATTTGTATTATATTTTCTTGGGGCATCGATATACTATTCTCTGCAGGCCACATCACAGTGGATCGTCAATATTTCTCTGGCTGCTTATATTTCTCTGTAGTCTGCATAATACTCTGTGGCTTGTATTACTTGTACTACCTCGCATACATCACCATGGTCTCACTTCACTCATATGCAGTAAACTCGCAGTCCCTTTCATCTCTTCTTTGCTGTCCCTTTCATCGCTTCCTCGCTGTCCGTTCCATTAGAACTGTTTCTGTTCTAGAGATCTGAATTCATCTCTATTTTACCCATCCGAAAAACTCAGAGATATGTGACCGAAAATCTGTCCTTGTGGAATAGGCTGAGGTGCCTATTTATAGTTGTCTGTCCGTTATATTAAGCCGAAATGAACTTATGAATAGGTGTGTCTTCAAACTATGAGCCAACATGAGTTTGTTACTCCATCTTGAAGCCGACATGGAAGAGTAGGACTTGTGCTTGTTGTTGGAGGGCTATTGACAATCTTATTGACATATATACGTTTGACACATGCTCAAGAAGAGCTCTTCATACATGACATTAATTCTTTGAGTTTAATGACAAATCCTAATGCTCTCAATGGGAGCCATCTATATATAAAAACTCTTGCTCATGAAACCCATGGAGCAAGGCATTACAAAAATAATTTTATTCCCTTCTTTCATCATTTACAAAAGTCACAATTACATGTCATTATGAAGACTGAACCTAGTTACACTTTTCAACACTCCGAAGATGGCGTCCATTTTACTTACCCATACAATGGCACCTTTATGGTCTTTACCATTGTATTTGGGTAATTCCCTTTTATTTCTGTGGATGTTTCTTTCGGAAATTTTTGTATAGTACTGACTTGGAACTGTATATGTGGTATTCGTTGACTTCGTGCATTGATGGGAACTCATGACTTGGAAAAATTTCGCCCTCTGGCATCTTGGGGCTTTGTGGTGGCACTTGTGTGCTCAAGGGATTAAAGGGTGGATTGACTCCTCCCATAAATTGGCTCAGCATGCTCTTCAATTCTTTGATATCATCTACCATTTTGTCTTGACTCTTGACTACTAAGTAACCTCTTTTTGTCTTTTCCTAGTTCACCCTGCTTCCTTTCGACGTTGTCCAAGGCGTTGGCACATTCAGTCGATTTCTTCCTGAATTCTCCTTGAATTCGTATCATTATTGTTGCTTCCCATTTTGTTCCTCTTTTTCCTTGTAGACCCAATTTTTTGTTTTTAATTAAATAATGATAATAATAGTATTATTATTATTATTTTGAATATATTAATTAATTAAATTAATCAAATTATATGAATTAATTAATTAAATTAATCAATTTATATAAATTAATTAAGTTATGTATATATATATATATGTATGTATCAACGAATATATATATGTACCAATGAATGTAATATGACATATACGTATAACCGAATCGTGGTTCGCTCCTTTTTAAAAGGACGTGACTCGACCGTTAGCACTTTTACTCGTAGAGATGGTCAACAGGATGGTAGCATGGTCGAGAGAACTTGGGGAATGTGGAGTCAAGTGATACATTGTTGATGAGAACACAGTGTGGAATGGACAAAGCTGTTGATAGGGAGGCAGATCAGGGGCGTACGACGGTGTTGCATGGGATGGAACAACGACACGATTTGCAAAAGACTGCAGAAGGCACAGTCTGATAGTGTATGCAACAGGACAGTGTATGGAACGAGACAGTTTATGGTAGAACAATGTATGCAATGAAACAGTGGAACAAGGGACGAAGTGACAGTGGAACAACAGAACAATTGGTGGATTGGTGGCTTTGATACCACTGGAGTGAAGAAAACCAATGCATAAGAATTAAATGTATGTGTAGAATGTATTTGTAAGAGTGATAGGTAAAATGTATTATTGATGAAATTGAATGGTTGGTTACAATTCTTCGTGGCGGTGTGCTTATATAGGCATTGACTGGCCACGAAGATAGAAGGTCACATCTTTTGACCAATGTCCCTTCATAATTAATGGGACATTAATTAATTTAATTAATTAATTATTATTATTAATATTTGTTATTTAATGTTTATTATTAATTGATGTTTATGAATATTTTATTCATAACAGACAATCATGGGTTCCTTAATGATGCAAGGGGCACTCATAGGGGCCCTAGCAACTAGAGTGATGACCATAGTGATAGGGGGTAGAGCTCATGTTTGGCTTCTGCTCACATGCTAAATTTTATGTCCCAACCATCTTTTGCATTTTATGGTACATTTCCTATTGTAAGTGGCCCAATTATGCTTTTATCTTTCTTTTTAGTTGCATCAACCTCCAGGGCGTCGTTCCAAGCTCGAACCAGAGTATGGACAAAGGGAGGGGGAAGCCAACACGTTGTGGACCCAATGAACAAATGTAGACCCAGATGGGGAAAATGTGAAAAGGTCTAGTAATGAGGGGAGGGGAGGGGAGTGAAATATATGATGGTGGGAAGCGGGACCATGCAACCAAAATTAGGGTTTCCCATGTAGTGCCACTCCTAAAGCTAGTAGCCGATAGAGTAAATCCCACGGGACTAGGATACAAGATTAACCCCCACGTTGAAACAAGGGAACAAGAGTACAATTCAAGCCCATTCTTTCTGCCGAATCAGCCCACCAATCCATTTCCAAATGTGTCCAAGAAAAGAAAGCATAAGCACGCAATTGCATAATGAAAAGTCATACGTTTGAGGTTGGATGGCCCACCTTCAAACATACAATCATAACAGATGGGTGAGGGCACACAAAAACTAGCTCAGGTGGCACATTCAAGTCTGTGGTAGCTGCAAGGGGCTGCTGGTTGTCGGTTGAAGACAAATCTAGGTGAAAATCTCTTCGTAAAAAGGTTGAACGTTTGAAACATGCTTGGATTGGTGGATATATTTGGTTTAATTGATAAGGAGAGATGAATCATCTTGGGGCGACAAGATGCTTAGGAGGACATCTGACTAACTTATGATGATGTCTAGATCCCGAAGTAGGGAGGGTGGCTTTGGTCTTAGAGCTCTGACCTTGGAGACACACGTAGATCCTTGGGTTGGTGTTAGAGAAAAACATTGATGGTACCTATAGAGGCTAAAGCTTGGAACACACCTTAGTCCCACCCAGTTAGATACCTTGGTCAGGTAGCTAACCTATAGCGCTGTGACTCTTCATAGAGTATATCATATTGAGATCTTGCATGTACCTCTGTATATATGTAATTATGAATACCTCCTTAGTTAAGAGGGAGTGTTGAAGAATGTAACTAGTGTCGGTCTACATAATTGTATTTGTCAAAAGAAAAATTTATTACAAAAGAGAAATATAATTGAACCATGGGTTTCATGCTCTTTTATTTATTTTTTAGGTCAAAGCCTCCATTGAAGGCTTCTAGGTTTTGTCATGAGTCAATAGAGTCATTGTCATTTTTATTAGACCTTTCTTGGGATTTTGTATCATGTAAAAATAATTAGTTTTGATTCAAAAGTGTCATTTGTCACCATCACAACATGTCATTCTTGTCCTCATGAAGTCGGCTTGGATTAGGGCTATTCGACTCAGCAGAAGGAGTATATATAGAGAGGCAACTCGACTCATTTGAGACATACACTAAACAAGCTCGAATTACAAGAGAAAGAGGCAGAAAAGAAGAGAAAAGTTGAGGAGAAATAAGGAAGAAGCTCGGGAAGACAAAAATCGATTTTTTGGGCATCTCTCTCTCACAAGTGCGAAGTTACTGGACTGAAGCTGGGGCCAAAATTTCTGAATCAATTGCAAGTCTGAAATTCTGAAGTTGGGGGCCAAAATTCTGCAGTTGCAGGCCGAAATTCTGGATTAAAGCTGCATCTGAGAAGCTGACACTCAGAGACTTTGGCAGGGATCATCTACTCGAAGGAAGGGCTGACTTGGCAATTGGAGGAGGTCTTTGTCTACGTCTAAAAGGTCTTGGATTGTCTCATCTTGATTTGAATATACTAGTGGAAGAGTTGGATTGGGTTTTCCCGTAGATAGGGGTTTTTACCTAGTTGAGTGTGTACATCTTTTTTCTCTTGTTGTGATCTTCATTGTTTGGCATTTTTCTTGATGAAAGGAACATAATAGATTAAAAGAAGAATTAACAAGAAGAAAAGAGTATTCACAAGAAAATGTCAAAGTCTAAGAGAAATCTACCTAAAGAACCTAATCCATATGATACTATAGATTTCTCAACAATTCAGCCCCTCTAGATGAAGAATTCAGCCTCCAAGGGATCTCAAATCGACCTACAAGAAGATGACACTCGACCTCTAAAGATGTGCAAGTAGATCTCCTCAATGCCAACAATTTAATCCTCCTGCTTGATGAGACCCAACCTTTTTCTTTCTCTTGTTGTGATCTTCATTGTTTGGCATTTTTCTTGATCAAAGGAACATAATAAATTAAAAGAACTAATAAGAAGAAAAGAGTATTCACAAGAAAATGTCAAAGTCTAAGAGAAATCTACCAATAGAACCTAATCCATATGATGCCATAGATTTCTCAACAATTTAGCCCCTCTAGATGAATAATTCAGCCTCCAAGGGATCTCAAATCGACCTACAAAAAGATGACATTCGACCTCTAAAGATGTGCAATTAGATCTCCTCAACGCCAACAGTTTAATCCTCCTGCTTGATGAGACCCAACCTTCTTAATTAGTTGTATTTGTCCTCCAAGGAAACTACGCTCTCAGCCTCTAGGGAAGAATGCACTCTGCGTCCAGGGATGAATGGTACTCGGCCTCAATATAATTCTGGAACTTGGCCTCCTTAATGAAAATACTAATCGACCTCCACAACTCTGAACTTGGCCTTGTTGAAAAGTGTAACTAGGTTCAGTCTTCATAATCACATATGTAATTGTGATTTTATGTAATTGATGAAAAGAAAAAAGTAAAATTATTTCGTAAGTACTTGAATTGCGGGTTTCATGATCAAGGAATTTTATTTTATTTGAGGTTCCCATTGTGAACCTTTAGGTTTTGTCATCTAGTCATAAAAGTCAATTTGAGTCAATGTCATGTATCAAGGACCCTTCTTGGGCATGTATAGGAAGGTGTCATGTCCCTTGTATGAGTCATTAAATGTATAGGAAGGTGTCATGTCCCATCTCAAACACATTTGTGACAGGTTATCTTTACACATTTTTGCACATTTTTGGCTAAGGCAAAGGACCCAATAGTTTCAGCTTAGGGACTTAGGAGAAATTTTGGCTTAATTAGATTGCTAGTGGAAGGTGGGGGCCACCCACGTGGGAATTCGAACTAGGCCATTCGAATGGCTTGGAGGGAATTTGAAATGCTGATTGGAGGGGCCCACATGAGGCAAGGAAGGTCCACGAAGACAAAAGGAGGAGGAGGCTCTCATTTGGATCATTCATTCAACCTTGCATATCGAATTTACTTGACTGTTTGCTCAGCTGCTTAGCCGAGTCAACTGGTTGTTCAACCACGAATCTCTCAAGCGGGAGATTCAACCTTACCTTCGGGGGACTTCGAGTGCCCACCCTAGGAAGGCAGTTCCACAAGCATTTTCAGGAGTTCCAGGGAGTATCCACAGCACCATCACTCAGCTACACTCAGGAAGTGCGTATTTCTGGGCCACAGTGAGAACACACAGAGGGAGATTGAGCCACCTTGGATCAGCCAATTGTCGGAGGAGCCAAGGAATCTGAAGGACAACATTAGGCCAACATTCAGTGAGAGTTTTGGAGCCAAAGAAGCCAACAACCCAGCAGTTCGAATTCCAGGCCTGGGAGACAACGTAGAGGGCCAGTTCAACAATTTCGTGGGTCTTGAGGGCAAGAGCTACAACCCGAAAACTCATTCGGGAAGTCAGGAGATTTGTAGGAGGGATCATCTCAACATTTTTGGACACTTTCCAGGAGGTTTTACAGTCTGAATCCAGCAGGTTGAGTTTTGCAGTTGCAGTTGAAGTTGGGCTCCTTGGGGGTCGAATTTCAAAAATCTGAACCAGCTAAATTCCTTTGTGGGTTTTTCTGGGTTTAGGCCAAGGAGTAAGGAGCTCAAATATCATAATTTTTTGAGCATGGGAAGAAGTGATTCCAACCCTTCGAAGTTAGCAGACAGAGCAGTTTTTTGGGCAACGCAGTGCAGTTTGGTGCAACAATTGTAGTAGCCTTCTGTTTAGCGATTGCTCACTTGGATTTGGTCATGCTTGTCCATTGAGACAAGCCCAGGTGCGCCGTTCTATTTACTATTGTATTTTGCTCCTGAAGAAATAATAAAATGGCTTAGCAGTTTTTTATTTCCAGTGTTTCCATAGGTGCTTAGTGTCTATTTCGTTTTTCTAATTGCTGGACTATTGTATGCTTTGTATATCACTTTTTCCCGGAAGAAAAAAACCACTTTTTATTGAGCAGAATAAAAAGTTACATACAGTGATCCACTTGCAGACCTGATGCAAAATTGTTGCGCTGTAGAGTACACAAGAAAACACAGTCCTAATTGACTGTTAGAAAGGAGTTCAGAAAACTACCATTCCGGAGATATGGACATATAACTACCTGTTTGGTCATCCTCCTTGGGCGAGTCTTTGAGCACTAAAACTATAAGAAAACTTTTTCAGTTCGAGGACTCCTACAGAGAGGTTAAAACACACTCTTACAAAGCTGATTTCATAACTTCAGGCGAGATGAAAAGATCAGTATGATACGGAATATATAAGGAGTTCTGAAATGAAAAATCTGTCCACAAATTATAACATGAAGCAGAGGGACAAAAACATATATGGAGAAATATCCAAGACCAATAAAGCGTATAGAGGCAGAGTATCGCTATCACTGAGGCAGTTCGAAAGGAGGGTCATTCGAGACGATGGACTGCCCCTGTCTGTATTCTGTAATTGCCCAGCTTCCCATAACTTGTAGTACACCAGCCTTAGAGAAACTGTCGGCGTCCTCGTTTCTGTCCCTGAATACATGGCAAAGGATGAAAACATTGAAAGATGACTTTAAGCGCTGTATTTCCTCAAGAATAATCTTCAAGATTTGATTTCGACATGCAGCATTTCCGTTCACCCAATTGATTACGTTCAAAGAGTCGCCATAAATTTGAATTGAGTGAATATTTCGCTGAAGAAGCAAACATAGAAGAAAATGCAAAGCAGAGATCTCAGCAAAGTTATTTGAGCCTGTTCCGAGGCCTACAGAGGCTTTAAGAGAATGTTCTTGATTAAAGTGAATACACAGTCCAGCCCCAGCCTTGTTGTTCTGAGAGAACTTTGTATATCACTTATATTCCTGCTTAGGAACATTACAGTGGTATTAGAACCTAGGTCTTGGCTGAGCTGTGGGGATTTTCTCCTATGAGAGAAGGGGATCAGCAGAACATCACATACAAAAGGCAGATGTACCGGAGCAGAGAAAGAGAGTTGGAGATTACTCCAGACACGGAGGACAGGGGAAAGCAATGGTAGTGTCTGGTCAATTTAGTGTGTCCTAAATTGCTAATTAAAATGTCAATCCGGGATTCGTAAACTGACGAAGTGAGGTGTACTATATGTACAAGATAACCATTTTCTTAGTCTTTTGTCGTTTTTGAGTTTTTTTAGTTTGTTTTTGGGTTTATCTTCTATGGATTCCCTAGTGTGTGATGGCGAAATTGAAAGTTAAGTATGGATGGTAATGGTGATTTCTACAGTGATTTTCCAAACTTAAAAGTTTTCAAAAAGAAAGTTCCAAACTGACTGTAATGAAATCAATTCTCAAAAGGAAGTAAATGTATCAAAACAGTGAACTAGTGACAATGGCCCAGTATCCTTACTGCTGTATGAAAAAGAAAGTAAAAACTGAACTTAAAGCAACTCAAAGACTGAAATCAAAACAAACAAAATCACACTACTTCAACCCCCATTCTGACCCTTCACCTTTCGACTCACTCCGTCTATAGGAAGTAATCATAAACAAGCTGAGTAATATGATATCTAAATTGCAGGAAATTAAATTGCATAAAAAGGAAACTAAGATTTAACTACTCATTCATATTTCAACTCTTGAAAATGACATAAGTAATCCAATCTCTAACTTGTAGGAAAGCAAACTAAATCATACTACAATAAGTGATATTCTGATTCCTTACTAATAGAGTCACTTGACTATAGAAAGGGAATCATAAACAGATGAGTAATATGATGTCTAAGTAGCAGAAAAGTAAATAAGCAAAACACAACTTGAAAAATGACAGTGCTGGAATTAAACTCAGGAAATGAAAATCAGCAGAAAGGACAAGATGATCTCATGTTAGTTGTTATCAAAAAGATGTAAATCTGCCCGGGCTACCTACAACAAAACCTGTAAAAGAAGCACTGATCAGCTAACAGTTATAAAAGAAAACATAAAGGAAATATGGACAGCAATGAACATCAGAACAACGCAATATATATACAAGCAATGATTTAAAAACAGTAAATGAAAGCAAGTAAGAAACTATACAAAGCTTTGGTGTACAGGGGCCCTCTGCAACCTCGGCCAGTCAATCACTTAGTCACAAATCAGATTCAGGAATGCTGTCTTCTCATGTATTTAAAGTGCAGTAATAAAACAAAGTGAAGCACAGTACAGTGGGCTGATAACAATAGTCAAAATTACATTTCAAAAACTAACTATCCAGCGTATATCAACGCGTTATTTATAAGTAAAGGTGCTGCAACTAATTCCTAGATTTTATGCTGCCAAGAGACACGTAAATCTCCTTGACCCGAGATCTAGCGTGATGGTCATCATGACAGTTGAATCCATGGAGTGGTGGCTGCTCGATTCAATTCACGGGCTGCTCTATAGGTGTGCTAGTACCTCCAGAAACTAAGGATCGTGCCACGCAAACCTTCACGTGGGCAAAACAGAGCCGTGCCACCGCAAAACTCCTCATTTGGCCCTTCCTTTGACCGTCGTTGACCACGACCGTTTATGAGTGATTTGGCTGAACTGAGGGGACACACTCCATGTACACGTCACTTGCAGCTTACCCATATGGCCGGTTTCTCCATTGGACACCTGTAGCATAGATTTTAACAAAATGGCTGCGGAAACTTGGGCTGGCTGCGGAAAGTGACAAGTTTCCGCAGCTGCTTGAATAAAAATCTAAACCAAACAACAATCATAAACATAGTTAGGAAACCATTTCATAAGCTCTTTTTAGACTAATATGTAACGATTTGACAGCTTGGTAGATGAAGTAAATGGAAAAGAAGGCTGAAAGGGTATATAGGGAGGTGCAGGTTTGGGACTCAACAGGTAGTAGAGGAGGACATGGTGGAACCTAAGAGCAAGGAAGAGATGGCTTTCGACAACCTCTTGAAGGATTTGAATGACTTAGCAAAGGGCCAGAGAGAGATGCTAGAGGAGATAAAGATGCAGAACAGAGAGAGAACCACCCCTAGAGGGTTTCTATTTGGGAAAGCTTTTGGAGCCTCCTAGCCATTCAATCATCCCTCACCAGCAGCACAAAACCCTTTAGCTAGTGGGCCAACTTGAGCCACACTGCCCTCTTTCGTACTTGTGGCACCGATTGAACCACTAGGGGTTGAAGACCCCACACAGATGAGAGAACATTTCAGAGAGTGGAAATCTATGGGTGCAAACTTCAGGGAAGCGCTCTCTTTCAAAGATTTCTGCAACCTCAAGCAGAATGAGAAGAGCAAGGGCTATGGAGGACAGGGTACACAGAGCTATGAGCTGCAGAGGACCATAGGGAGGATGTACTTCCCTACATTCGATGGCACTGCCAAGTGCACTGCTAGGGCTTGGGTTGAGAAGATGGACACCTACTTCCAGCTTAATTGGATGACAGAACAGGAATCCATCAAGATGGCCATGTTGCACATGGAGGGGGAAGCCCATGACTGGTGGTTTCATGGCTTGGCCACCCTGGGGCATGCCAATGTGGCTTCTTATGAGGATTTCACCAGGAGGGTGGTGGAATGTTTTGACCAGAGGGATCCAGAGGCCCATTTCAGGGAGTTGACCCAACTGCGCCAGACAGGCAACCCAGAGCAGTATATTTCAGAGTTTCTGCTAGTGTCAGTGATGGTTCCAGATCTATCAGAGGCTCAGAGGGTATATACCTTCATTGAGGGCTTACTTGAGCCCCTGCGTGGACTGGTGAAGTCACGTAGACCCTCCACGCTGCAGGAGGCAGTTTTGTGCACTAGAGATCTACAGGGGGTCATCCCCAAGACTAGAGCGCCTTTTCCTACACGGACCCCTTTTCCACAGAAGGGGCATGACACTAGACCTCCACCTCAGAGAACCACCCAGGGGTGGGGGCAGCTGGATGATGAGACACAAAAGGACCTCAGGAGGAGGAAGTTGTGCTTCACTTGCAGGGAGCCTTAGGCACCAGGCCATTGGTGCACTGCCGACAAAGCACATTATATTGAGGTCTTTTCAGACAGTGACCAGGAGGACGAGTTGGAGTAGGAGTGTGCTGTGGGAGATGGTGGGAGTCCAACAGATCGGGGACCACCACCACCACCTCCACAGGGAGGGGCATCCTTTGCCCCATCCGGGGGAGTCCTTGCTTCTTTATGCGGGGTTCCCAAATTCTTGACATTGAGGATCAAAGGAACCATACTGGGACAGCGGGTGTCGGTCCCAATTGACAGTTGGGATACCTACAACTTTATATATGCCCATTTGGTTCGGAGGAGGGGCCTCACCATGACTAAGTTTGAGGGCTTTTCAGTCCTAGTACCAGGTGACCGTACCATGCAGTGCACTCGGTATGTGCTTGCTTTGACAGTAGTTATGGGGAACTACTCGATGACGAACCACTTCTTTGTGGTCGATATGCTAGACACCAATGTGTTGACGGGTGTCTAGTGGCTGTACTCCCTTGGGCGAGTCACTACTGATTGGAAGAAACTGGAGATGGAATTCACCGGGTCGGATGGCAAATCAATATTTCTCAGAGGCATGCATTCCTATCCACTCCAGACAGTCTCAGGGAGTGGAGCTAAGGATTTTGAAGGTTGGGGGACAGGCCCAACCACCGCCACCAGACAAACAGGGCTTGTTGGACAGATACGTAGTGGTGTTTGGGGATATTCCACCCGGGCAACCGCCAGACAGGGGATTCGAGCACAATATTGAGTTGGAGCTGGGTGTGCAGGCGGTGATCACTACCCCTTATAGGAATCCTAAGGCCTATAAGGATGAGATTGAGAGGGCCATTCATGTGCTATTGGCATTGGGCCATATCAGGCCAAACTCCACTCCCTTCGCTTCTTCCGTAGTATTGGTGAAGAAGAAGGATGGGACCTTATGCATGTGCATTGAATACCGGGCCCTCAACTGGAAGACACTGAAGAAGAGGTACCCTATCCCCCTCATAGATGAGTTGATGGATGCGCTTAGAGGAGCCAAGAACTTTTCTTAGATCGATCTGTGTTCGGGGTACAACTAGATCAAGGTGAGGGATGAGGACATCCCCAAGACAGCTTTCCGGTGCCATTATGGGCACTTCGAGTTTTTGGTCATGCCATTTGGGTTGACCAACGCTCCGGCTACCTTCCAGTCGTGCATGAACCATGTCTTTCGAACATAGTTGAGGAGGTTTATGCTAGTTTTCTTCGATAATATCTTGATTTACAACAGGACTTGGGAGGAGCATCTCCGACACTTGGAGGAGGTGCTACGTCTTCTGGAGGAGTAGCAGTTTTATGCCAAACCGTCCAAGTGCGAGTTTGGCTTGACAAAGAGGCTCTACTTAGGGCATATGATCTATGCTGATGGGGTGAAGGTCCATGAGGAGAAGATATGGGCTATCCGTGATTGGCCAGTGCCCCGAGATGTGACAACGCTGAGGGGTTTCTTGGGTATCTGCACCTACTACAAGAAGTTTGTCAAGGGGTTTTCACAGCTGGCAGCACCCTTGACAGATTTGACCAAGAGGGGGGCTTTCGCATGGACTGATGGAGCACAAGTAGCCTTTGATTGCCTCAAGGAGGTGATGAGCAGTTGCCCGGTCTTAGCACTTTTGGATTTTTTGCAGCCCTTCACTGTGGAGTGTGATGCATTAGGGGAGGGAGTTGGAGCAGTTCTATCATAGGATGGGCACCCCATTGCTTTCGAGAGTTGGAAGCTCCTACAACATGAGCGGTCATATTCCATATATGACAAAGAGATGCTGGCCATCATGCGTGCATTGGCCAAATTTCGACAATATTTGGTAGGCAACACGTTTCGGGTGAAGATTGATAGCAATAGTCTTTGTCACTTCATGGGGCAACAGGGCCTCAACGACAGGCAACAAAGATGGGTTAGCAAGGTGCAAGCCTATGACTTCGATATAGAGTATGTGAGGGGAAAGCACAATGTCGTGGCCGATGCTCTATCATGGAGACTCGCTGGTCTATACTCATGAGCATCTGCAATGATTGGAAGTCCTAGCTACTAGTGGAGTACTCCAAGGACAGGAAGACATGTGAGATCATGGAGGGTACCCACGCAAATGAGCACTATCGAGTGATGGATGAGTTCATCTATTGCAAGGGGCACATTTTTCTAGTGCCCAACTCGCAATTGAGGGAGAATATGCTCCAGGCAGCACATGACTTGCCATTGTCAGGGCACAAGGGGTTTCGGAAAACATATATGGCCGTCAGGGAGAGATTCACATGGAAGGGCCTTAAGGGGGATGTGCTGAAGCACGTACAGGAGTGTGAGGCATGTTAGCGGAACAAGGGGGAGTTGATTCACCCTGCAGGATTTCTACGGCTGCTTCCCATCCCAAGGGGAAATGGGAAAGCATATCTATGGATTTCATCACGGGGCTCCCCACAGTGTAGGGCAAGGACTGCATTTATGTAGTGGTCGACCAATTGACCAAGTATGCCCACTTTTTCGCCATCCCCCCTAGGTATTTGACTGCACAGGTTGCAAAGTTGTTCTGTAGGGATATCTTCCGATTACACGAGCTTCGTAAGAACATTGTGAGTGACAGGGATAGCAAGTTCATGTGAGGTTTTTTGCAGCAGCTTTTCAAATTGGTCGATACCAAGCTCACTCCTAGCACGAGCTACCAGCCCTAGACAGACGACCATATAGAGCGAGTTAATCAGTGGCTGGAGGGGTATTTGAGGAACTACGTGACAGGACAATAGAGGGCTTGGATCCGATGGCTGCATTTGGGCGAGTACTACTACAACACCACCCACCACTTGTCCATTGGTATGACTCCTTTCCGTGCCTTGTATGGTTATGATACATTATCGTTTGTTGATGTTGTTTTTGGAGATAGTCGGGCCCCAAAGGCCAAATATTGGATCCAAGAGAGCCAAGACATGCTCAAGGCTCTCAAAGATAACTTAGTGACAGAACAAAACTAGCAGAAGGTGTATGTAGACCAGCACCTGACAGAGAGGCATTTCGAGGAGGGGGACTTGGTGTACCTCCAGCTATAGTCGTACAAGCAATCCACATTGAAGTAGAAGGGGGCCAAGAAGCTACAACTCTGCTTCTATGGGCCATGCCGGGTGATCAGACGAGTTGGGTAGGTGGCTTATGAGCTGGAGCTGCCTTCAGGGAGCAAGATTCACAATGTATTTCATGTTTCGTGCCTTAAAAAGGTGCTGGGGCAATAGGTGACAGCAGAAGTAGAGTTACCCCTACTGGATGATGAGGGCCACTTGGTTTTGGAACCTGAGACCATCTTGGAGAGGAGGGAGAGGAAGCTGAGGAGTGGGACCATCCAGGAGTTCTTTGTAGGCTCGAAGAACTTGCCGGATGAGAATGCCGCCTGGAAGGGTGAGCACATTTTGGAGCACCCAACTGTGAGGTTGCTTGAGGGCAAGCAACATTTGGGAGGGGAGGACTGTCATCTCCCTTCTCAAACACATTTGTGACAGGTTATCTCTATACATTTTTGCACATTTTTGGCTAAGGAAAAGGACCCAACAGTTTCGACTTAGGGACTTAGGAGAAATTTCGACTTAATTAGGGGGCCACCCATGTGGGAATTCGAACTAGGCCATTGAAATGGCTTGGAGGGAATTCGAAACGCTGATTGGAAGGGCCCACATGAGGCAAGGAAGGCCCACGAAGACATAAGGAGGAGGCTCTCATTTGAATCATTCATTCAACCTTACATATCGAATTTACTTGATTGTTTGCTCAGCTGCTTAGCCGAGTCAACTGGCTGTTCAGCCATGAGTCTCTCAAGTAGGAGATTCAACCTTACCTTTGAAGGGCTTCGAGTGCCCACCCTAGGAAGGCAGTTCCACAAGCATTTTTAGGAGTTCTGGGGAATATCCACAACATCATCACTCAGCTACACTCAGGAAGTGCATATTTCTGGGCCACAGTGAGAATACACAGAGGGAGATAGAGCTACCTTGGATTAGCAAATGGCTGGAGGAGCCAAGGAATCTGAAGGACAACATTAGGCCAATATTCAGTGAGATTTTTGGATCCAAAGAAGCCAACAACCTAGGAGTTCGAATTCCAAGCCTGGGAGACAACGTAGAGGGCCAATTCAACAATTTCGTGGGTCTTGAGGGCAAGAGCTATAGCTCGGAAACTCATCCGGGAAGTCAGGGGATTTATAGGAGGGATCATCTCAGCATTTTTGGACACTTTCCAGGAGGTATTACAGATTCAATCCAGCAGGTCGAGTTTGCAGTTGCAGCGGAAGTTGGGCTCCTTGGGGTCGAATTTCAGAATTCTGAACCGGCTAAATTCCTTCGTGGGTTTTTCTGTGTTGAGGCCAAGGAGTAAGGAGCTCAAATATTATAATTTTCTAAGCATGGGAAGTAGTGATTTGAGCCCTTCGAAGTTAGCAGAAAAAGCAGCTTTTTGGGCAGCGCAGTGTAGTTTGGTGCAACAGTTGTAGCAGCCTTCAATTCAGCGATTTCTCACCTGGGTTTGTTCATGCTTGTCCATTGAGACAAGCCCAGGTGCACCATTCTATTTACTATTGTATTTTGATCCTAAAGAAGTAATAAAATGGCTTAGCAGTTCTTTATTTCCAGTGTTTCCATGGGTGCTTAGTGTCTATTTTGTTTTTTGATTGCTGGACTGTTGTATGCTTTGTATATCATTTATATTCCTTCTTAGGAACATTACAAAAGGCCCCCTTTAAGACCAAGCAAAAGACACCTCCCACAAGTCGGCTTCAAGAAGAATAATAATATCTCTCAAATAGACATGTCGGCTCACCCTCTCTCAAGTCGACTTATTTGACTGAGAAACTACTATAAATAGGCAGCTTGACCTCATTTTAGAAGTAGAATTTCGGTAAAGGTCAAGTCTGAAATAATTAGTGCGAAGGTCACTTAGAAGAAGCCTAAACATCAACGAAGAGAGAAAGAAGAAGGGTGAAGTCTTTGGGAGTGTTTTGGGA
Organism: Pinus tabuliformis; assembly: GCA_031772625.1. Lineage (NCBI taxonomy): Eukaryota > Viridiplantae > Streptophyta > Pinopsida > Pinales > Pinaceae > Pinus > Pinus tabuliformis. The sequence goes on from CM062811.1 coordinate 162,467,593, forward strand.
CTGTTTTAGAGTTGATCTCCTCTAACACGTGTAAAGGAGAGGGTTGTTATCAATGTTGCAGGAAACGTCCCCCCTCAGATCTAATGCTTGAAGTGCAGTCCGTACGGATGCGTCTAGCAAGCACCTCCCGAAACGCGGTTCCGAAATTCTGAAACACGTTTTGGACTGATAATGATGCTTCCTGGAAATTCTGGAAGCGTCCCTACGAAACACGTTTCAGAATCTTCGAAGTGCGTTCCGTACGACGCTTTGGCCGTATGAAGCGCGGCGCTTCGGAGGCTGAATCGTACGGTTCTGTACGCTCTTTGGAAAAGTGGGCCGCGCTGCTAAAAAAATCGATTTTTTTTTTTTTAAATTTTTGGTGAGTTTGCAGATTGGGGGTGGGTCCACCTTGGGTTAGGGTGAGGTTAGGGTGAGGAATGAAGGGAATAAAGCCCCCATTCATCCCTCATTTACTCACTTTGAGTTTATGAGAGTTGGAGAAGAGAAGAGACGAGAGGAGAAGAGAAGATAAGAGAGGAGAGGAGAAGAGAGGAGAGCTTGGAGGAGTGAAGAAGGACGAACTAGGAGAAGGAGGAGGAGCTTGGAGCAAGAGCTTGGAGGACTTCATCTACAAGAGCTAAAGAGGTAAGTGCAAACCCCAAACTCCCTTATTTTTTTGACATTTTTTTTTGTATTTTTCTCCTCCCTCTCTTACTCTTTCCCATTGTTTCTACTTGCTCCTTTACTTGCAGGTTGTCCGCTACCTATATCCATATTCCAAGATGGTGTTCTTTTGGCTTCTATGTATCATATTCATTCCACTTTTGGTTTTAATAATGGCAAGGGGGAGTAGGAATAGAAGGGAAGAAGCACAAGAGGACAATGGTCCCACTATGAGTGACCCAATGTATGATGAGGAGGAAGGGTTTGAAGAGGAAGGGGATGATGTTGAACCTGAAGGGGAAACTGAAACACTAGAGGGGAAAGCTCCATTAACACCCTTGTGGAACTATGTGACCAAGCCTGAAGGGGGAAAGGGTGGTGGAAGCTACAAATTTTTGTGCCCTCATGGTTGTCATGGAGGAAAACCATTTAGTGGTTCATATACCCGTGTGAAGAGGCATATTTGTGGGGTGCTGGACAGTGATGATAAAAAGGGTCCTATGGGGATACAAATTTGCCCAAACATTTCATCTGAACAAAGAAGAAAATACATCCAAATAGAGGAGGCTGCACAACAAAAAAACAAGAAACAAGAAACTCATTCTAAATAAAGTGCAACCTCTAGATTTGGTAGCTCATCTCCTCATGGTACTTCTGCAAGCTCTGGAAGTAAAAGAACAATAGGGGATTTCCTTAATGTTGTTGGGAGGGATGATGTGGATGGAAAGATAGTCTGTTTTCTTTGTGCTTGCGGTGTACCATTCAATGTGCTTCGCTGTCCCTATTGGCATGAAATGTCAAAGGCCATCAATGAAGCCTCAAAAGGATACAAGGCCCCCAACTATGAGAAAGCTAGAACAATGTTATTAGAAAGAGAAAAAGATAAGGTTCAAAGAGCTTTGACACGTTTTACAAATGAGTGGGTAGATTCTGGGGTATCCATTGTATCAGATGGGTGGACAAATATTAGAAACCAACATTTGATAAATGTTCTTGGTGTTTCTGCTAGTGGTGCAGTATTTATTACATGTCATGACTCCTCCTCCATTAGTGCATTTGCACAAAACATTGCAGATCTCCTATTGCAATCAATCAAAGATGTTGGTCCGAATAATGTGGTTCAAGTGATCATAGATAATTCAGCAAATTGTAAGGCAGTAGGAAAAATTATTGAGCGTGCTCATCCACACATCTTTTGGTCTGGGTGCTTGTTTCACACATTGAACCTTTTGATGCATGATATTGTGAAGCATAAATAATACGGGTGGATTATTGAGCTTTACAGGAGAGGGAAGCAACTCATTAAATTCATCACAGGGTATACAAGGGTAAACTACTTCTATGGCACTTACTCCAAGTTGCAGTTGCTTAAACTTGCAAAGACAAGATTTGCCAGTTATTACCTCACCTTTAGGCGGTTAGTGAAGGTGAGACAAGCTTTAACTAATTTGGTGTGTGCTGAAACATGGGATGAAATTAACATTGACAGAGATGGTGCTAATGCAGTCAAGGACATTGTTCTTGACATTTACTTTTGGTCACAGGTTAAATATGTTTTGCAATTCACCAAACCAATTTATTACATGATCAAGTTTGGAGATTCAGATTGACCAATAATTGGGGAGGTGTATGAGCAAATGGATGGCATGTTGGGCCAGATTAAAGGCATTGTTGAGACTAGAGATATCACCTTGTACAATTATATTCGTGCAGAGGTGGAAAACCGATGGGAAATGCTAAATGTTCCATCGTATGTTCCATTAGCATATGTTTTGACACCTAAATGCTATCATCCATCATGGCTTTCAACACCAGCACCCGGGGGGGAAGCAGGAGAAAACCACACCAAGATCAAGAGGTTCACAAAAAATATATGGCTGCATTGAGTAAATTAATCCCTGATGAGGAGGAGGCTGCCATGGTACAGAGACAGTTGAGCAACTATACGCTTAACACTGGTCCATTTGGGAGCATGCATGCAATTAGAGATCGAGAGACTTTTTCTTCTCTTGAGTGGTGGAACATGCATGGAGGGGCTACTCCACTTCTACAGACTTTGGCATTGCGGGTGCTATCACAGGTGGTAAACACTTCTTTTGCAGAGAGGTGTTGGAGCTCTTATTCTTTCATCCACAATGTTAAAAGGAACAGGTTGAGTTTAGATCGGGTAGAGAGCTTGGTTTATGTTCATTACAACTTGCGATTGTTGTCCCATTACTCTGAAGATGCAAAGACTAATAAAGACCTGTTGATTTGGGACAAGAATCCAGAGGAGCGCAATTTGGAGGATGGAGTGTTGGATTAGAGCAATTAGAGGATGCTCTTATCTAGGTATGTCCATTGTGGTATGAATTTTCCAATTTTTCCTTATAAATCATTTCTCTAATTCATGTTTTTAATTTTTTTGCTAACTAGTGTTTTTTTTTTTGCATGAATTTTTTGAGCGATTCTAGGATGATGATGATCGTGTTGATATGCCACCCCCACCCCCATCTGGTCCCTTGGTTCCTAGGTTCCATGGTTCAACACCAACAGCAGGGGTTCGTCTTCATCAGTTTCAGTGCCACTGCCACAACTTCCACAGGCAGCATCTTCTTCATTGCCGCCACGTGGAGGCTCGCCACCACATTCTCTTCGTGGTGGAAGGAGGAGAGATTAGTAGATATATTCACAATTTACTACTTTCGTCATAGATTAATCATTAGACTTGTAGGCTTGTGAATTTGAACATTTTTTGTCTTGGCGGTGACCAAGTGACATATTTTGTAAACATTATTATTTGAATTTTGGACATGGCAAATGTTGACAATTGCTCACTTGCTAGATAAATCATAATATGCTCTATGTTTTATGTTTTATAATATGCTTAAATGTTTTATGTTTTATAATATGCTTAAAAATTTGATGTATGTTTGTAATTGCTAGAATATAGATGGTTGATGTACATACTAATAAGTACAATGGAATCATGGATGCCATATCTATCTTGATTTATGCAAAAATATGCATGTTTTCATGTTTTCTACAACTAATTTGGTATTTGGGATGTTTGTTTTGAGTATAAATGCAAATATATATATATATATAGCAGACGCTTCGCTTCCTAGATTTTTGGAAAATGATGCTTCCGAGTCTCCGCTTCCAAAAAACGTCCCCGTTTCGTCCTCGCTTCGTGCAACATTGGTTGTTATTATAGCAGAAAAGGACGAATTCTGTCTTGCTGTGATAGAAGTAGATTCAAGAAGGATATAAGTTAGTTTCTCAAACTGAGTTGGAGCCGAAGGCCATTTAGTCCAAGAGAAGAAGATTGAGGGGTTAATTCACCATATATCTCTCTTATGTGCTGCAACTAGGGTTTCCAAGCAGGTCGAGAAAGTGGCAAGTTTGAAATAGAAGGAAGCTGAAGTTGAAGAGAAGCCGAGAAGGAGGAAGGAGCAGAAGGTTGTGTTATCACCTGTCGCCTACACCTACCTACATGTCAGTGAGAAAAGCCTTCAACCCTACAAGGTGTGGTTGGTGGCAGGGAACTCAGTGAGAAAAGCCTTCAACCCTACAAGGTGTGGTTGGTGGCAGGGAACTCAGAGAAGCGACTGTCAAACTAATCCCGACTCTCTCCGTTTGAGCTATCTTCTAGGTTAGCTAAGGGGGGTGGTCCCTAATGAAAAGTTAAGTTAAAAAGATGTGAGTTTCTAGGAGAATTGTTAGAGTTTAATATATTATGTCTTTAAGAAATATATTATATTACTGATATGAGCAATAACCATCAATACATAAGATAAGCATGAAATACATAAACAACCAGTCCCTTCAAAATATTTTGTCTTTAAGAAATGAGATTTGTATTTGCTTAAAATGAAGTGAAATGCTTTAAAATGGAAAGCCAAAGTAATCCTAAAAAGTGAAACAATAAATTGTTAATACAAGATATTATAAATGCTTTTAAATGAATAAGTCTACAAATCAGAGCAGGGAAACTATCTTGCTCAAAAAGATACAACTAGAAATTTACTTGTGAGAATGAGATGATAAAAAGAACTCAAATGTTAGACCAAGATGACAACATGCAATTAAGTTTGCAACCCCAAAATAATAGTACTTGAAAGTGAAATCAACCATTCATGACAATATGCAATTAAACCAAAAGATAAGCCAATTTTCAAGTACAAGAAAATTAAACTTATTGCAAAATTAAAAGAGATTACAATGTTTGCATCCAAAGTGCCTCTTGAAATAAGATTTGCATGTGAGACTTTAAACCATCAAGAGAGCAAGAAATTTAAGAACTTTGCAAATAAAGCAAATGTGATGGAATGTTGTTCTTGGTTCATTTTATTAATTAGTGCCGAGGCAAAGTTACAATTGAACTCTAGTCCTCAGACTTCATGCTCACCCAAATATTTGGATCTCACAATGAGGAGTCAATAGAGGTAGAGGGTTCCTAAAAAGTTTATTCAACCAACTTAAGTTGGAGGTAAGTTTTAGTGATGCTTGGGGCGTGTAAATAAATTAACCAAACAAATGAGAATTAACTTCTACTTGAAATGTACTTGCTTGACATGAGATAAAATGTTACTTTATAGAGCAAATTTGTCCAAATACTTTATGCATGTAAAATGTGTTTAATGGTGAAGCATAAATGAACTTGGAACTATGTTCAAGCCAAATAAGTTCAAGTAACAAATATTTGCATGCAAAAAGATGAACTTGTTTTTGATTTAAAACATGTAGTAAATTAAATTAAAGTGTAGGCCAAATGAGTGTGATGCATGTTGTGTTAATTTCCCAATTAGATGACATGCATGCAAATGAAATAAACCAATTGCCAGTGTGAAATTAGGAAAAAGAAACCAAAACTAAACTTAGAATTTAATTTACAAAGTATAGGTTCAAGTAATGGGAGTGAACCCCCATACTTGCGTAGCTTTGGAAATGACTCTTGAATAGGAGATATAACTTTGAAAGAACTAGAATCAAATAAGTATTTTGAATTTAAATGGATAATCAAGTATCTGTAGAGTAAGAAAACTCTCTTTTTGTTCTTCGTTGGATGGAAAACTTAGAGCGAAAAAATCACCGAGTCTTGGATCGCTGTGACTCTAGGAGTGAGTTGCTCTAATTGAGATTTCTCCCACTTCTAGATGGATTCTTGCACACAATACAAAAGATTTTTCCTACACACTTGAACACGTATTAGTTTGCACAAGATTAGAGCAATATAATGAATAAGATAAACCAAGCATTCCTCCTAAAATGAATTGGCAAGCTTATCCCTAGAATACTACTCTAAATCAATGATATGTGCAAGATAGCTTACACACATCAATCCAAGCAAGATAACAAGTATAAACTAATATTAATTCAATATGCGAAAGAAATTAAACACAATAGCAGTAGCATGAAAGGACATCACCTCATAGTGCCCAGAGAACACCAGCCAGATATTCCCAAGGTTTTGATTATATCAAGAAAGTATGCGCGTACAAAATGACAAAGTTTCCTCAAGCCCAATAGCTCACTACATGATACAATATGAGAGCATATGGCCTCATTATATAGAGAGTTGGGAGAAAATCTCAAGGAAAAATGCATGTGAGAACTGGATTTGGAGCAAATCCCAAGGAAAAATAAGTCAAGTTCGATGTGGAGAAGATAGAGACATCAGAGAAAAATTGAATTTCATATTTGCACATCAAGGGAAATCAAATTCCCATATATGGCATAGTAGTGAATCCAAGTACTATGATAACTCCAGTCAACAAATGCAAACTCGAACTAAGTGATGCCACATAAGTAGACGATCCCTAGATAGCTCTGTGTAGGTCCTCAGGAATTGCGTGATTCCTCCATGTGCAACTTGTAGTCTGGCCAAGTGAAACTCTTAATCCTCAAGGGTGGAGTGCTCAGAGTAGAAGAACCTGAGATAACTGTGAGATGAGGCCCCACATAATCTTCAGTCCAAATATACCATGGAATATTCCTTCAGTGGATGAGCTCCTCTAATAAATTCGATTTTCCACGTGCAATTGTTGCTTTATCTCTGGGAAATTCGATTTTATGAAATAATGGTGTATTTTTGATGCAGTGTGCTCAGTCACCTTCCACATGTCTGTTGACTCAACTCTTTGATATATGATAATTTCCAAGTCATTTCCACGTCATTCTGTCACATGGAGTAATTTATTTTTCTCTATTTTATTTAATTCTAGCCTAATTAAATGTCACAATTTCCACTAAACCTAAGAAATGTGGGTTTTGAGGGTCCAAAACACATTATTAACCCCTCGAGGTGTGTCATAGTAGAAAGTTGAGGGTGAGAGATGTAATTTTGATTACTCATACGCCATACAACTTCTCTAGACCACACTTATTACAATTTAAATATAATTCTATTTGCAATTTTTGACATGCGAGAAATCTTAAAAATTAAAAAATGACTACATAGACCTAACTAAATTCACGATATTTTTTGTGTGATCTAGTATGGTAATATACATCAACTCTAGACACTAAAATGGGTTAGGGGTTCAACCTTCAAACCGTCACCCTGGCTTTGGGGTAAAAAGTGAGTGAAAAAGCCCATAAAATTATTCGCCTCTGAAAAGGAAGGGATAATTAACCTAAAAAAAAAAACATTCCAAGGTGTACTCGTTTGTTGATCAAGTTCCAACATCCTAGGCCTGTTATAGACTCAAAACTCATCATTACTAGTATCACTTATTACAATTCCCCACAGGGTGTAGACTTTGGGTATAAGAAAGATGATGAGAAGTAGAAGTAGAGTTAAAAAACTCTGTTGATTGATGATATCTGATGGTACAAGTGTCCTTTGGAGCATCCCAGGACATGGAGTCTTTCATATAATCATCAAGTGTCACCCTAGTGGTCAACATTTGGCTCCAAATGGGGATGCATGCTGGATATGAAGTGATAGTGTGCAAGAACCTGAAATCTGCATCCACCGACGAAAGACATATATCAACAGTATCCATTCAAAATGAAATAAAGTACAGAAATGAAGACATGAAAATTTATTCTAAGAGCATAAATGAAAATTTATTCATGAAATAAAACTATTTAAACAAAAATGACAAGGTATAAGGTTAGAAATATGATACAAAAAGATGCCCCATGGCATTAGATATTTTGTTTGTAGAACAATTTGAGCAGTTGGCCGTTCACATTGGGTTTTGTCCCTAGCTGGTGCCACATCTTGTGTCCTCTTGTCTTGGCTTGTCTTCTACTATTTATGTTTATGTTCTATCTGCATTTTACTATCATGTTGATGTGATTGCTAATCTGAATATTGATACTAGGCTAATAAAGAAATTGAAGTAAAATTGCTCTAAAGCATAGAACAAACCATTGTTGCCTAAAATTAACAAGGAGGAAGGAGCAGAAAGCTGCTTATAGTTGAAAAAGGATCTCATCAAGGAAGTTTGGTCCTCAGAAAAAGAAGAAGATGGCTAAAATACAATGCTATGGGTGTTAAGATTATGGGCACTATAGAAGAGATTGTCCTAAGCTCAAGAAAGACTAACGAAAGAGGAAGAGAAGAAGCCCACATCACCGACGAAGTGGAGGAAGCTGAAAAGAAAAAGTCCAAGAAGGAGGAAGTAATAGATCTCCACTATTGAGATAGTCTTCCTCACTTAGTAGGAGCATGATAGGATGTGTCATGGCATCATAGAAGAATGTCCCTCATGATGTCACGAACATAATAAATTAAAAGAAGAACTAATAAAAAGAAAAGAGTATTCACAAGAAAATGTCAAAGTCTAAGAGAAATCTACCTAAAGAACCTAATCCATATGATTCCCTAGATTTCTCAACAATTCAACCCCTCTAGATGAAGAATTCAGCCTCCAAGGGATCTTAAATCGTCCTATAAGAAGATGACATTCAACCTCTAAAGATGTGCAATTAGATCTCCTCAACGCCAACAATTTAATCCTCCTACTTGATGAGACCCAACCTCCTTAATTAGTTGAATTCGTCCACCAAGGAAACTAGGTTCTCAGCCTCTAGGGGAGTATGCACTCGGCCTCCAGGGATGAATGGTACTCGGCCTCAATATAATTCTGGACCTTGGTCTCCTTAAGGAAAATACTAATTGACCTCCACAACTCTGAACTTGGCCCTATTGAAAAGTGTAACTAGGTTTGGTTTTCATAATGACATGTAATTGCGATTTTATGTAATTGTTGAAAAGAAGAAAATAAAATTATTTGTAAGTACTTGAATCATGGGTTTCATGATCAAGGAATTTTATTTTAGTAAAGGTTCCCATTGTGAACCTTTAGGTTTTGTCATCTAGTCATAAAAATCAATTTGGGTCAATGTCATGTATGGAGGACCCTTCTTGAGCATGTTACATTTTTGTATGAGTCATTAAATGTATAGGAAGGCCTTCCAAGACCAAGCAAAAGACATATCCCACAAGTCAGCTTCAAGAAGAAGAATAATATCTCTCAAATAGACATGTTGGCTCACCCTCTCTCAAGTCACAGATGACTAGGAAACTACTATAAATAGGCAGCTCAACCTCATTTCAGAAGTAGAATTTCGGTAAAGGTCAAGTCTGAAATAAGGAGTGCAAAGGTCACTTAGAAGAAGCCTAAACGTCAACGAAGAGAGGAGGAAGAGTGAAGTGTTTGGGAGTGTTTTGAGACTGTTTTAGAGTTGATGTCCTCCCACACGTGCGAAGGAGTGGACTATTATTACTACAGAAAAGGACGAATTAGGTCTTGTTGTGATAGAAGTCGACTCAAGAAGGATATAAGTTAGTTCATCAAGCCGAGTTGGAGGAGAAGGCCATTTGGGGCAAGAGAAGAAGATTGAGGGGTTAATTCACCATATATCTTTCTTATGTGCTAAAACTAGGGCTTCTAAAGAGGTTGAGAGAGTTGCAGGTCTGAAGCAAAAGGAACTCGAAGTTGAAGAGAAGCCAAGGAGTGTTAAAATTGACAACTAGGGCCAAACTCCACATGGGTTATCTTATTTATGAAAACTAATATTTTTCTTGGATTCCTCTCTCCAAGAGGTGTAGGATTGATCTAAAGATCATCCTATTTTGACATGTACAAATGAAGTTATGAATTTATTTTGATTATGGTCAAATTGTCAAGGTTGGCCAACAAACTTACGTAGGCTTAGATGCCCAACATTCATGTCTATTATCCTCAACGTTGCATATAAATAGTAGGTGACTTAGCCTCATTTGGACACACTCATCTTCACACTTCTCTCTCTCTCTCCTCATTGATTGGGTACGGATTTTTGGGCCTCTATCTCTCCACACGTTCGAAATTTCAAGAGAGCGAAATTTCAGGAGGCCGAAATTTCAGGAGGTCGAAATTTCAGGGGAGCAAAATTTTAGGAGGCCGAAATTTCAGGAGGCCGAAATTTCAGGGAATCGAATTTCTGGAAAGTTTGACCAAGCATTCACCAGCATGCGTTGACCTCCTTTGATTGCGTTTTTGTGAGGGCTATCTTTGTTTGGGCAGACCGCATTTATGGGCACAAAAATTGAGGCTAAACGTTAACTAATGATCAACGTTGATTGCAGCTAGAGTTGACCGAAGGTGGGCTATTTGACCAGACTTTGAATGGGCTGAATTTCACTGTTTTGAGGGTTGTTTTATCTTGTTGTTTGGAGGCAGAAGTTGATTGAAGTTGACCAATTTGCTGAGGGTCAAATCTGCCTTGTTGACCAGTGTTGACTTTTCTAGTGAGGGCTCTTTTGCTGCTGTTATAAATTTCCCCACATTGGGGTTTGTCCCTGGCTGGTGCCACATCTTGTGTCCTCTTGTCTTGGCTTGTCTTCTACTATTTATGTTCTATCTGCATTTTACTATCATGTTGAAGTTGAAGTAAAATTGCTCTAAAGCATAGAACATACCATTGTTGCCTAAAATTAACAAGGGGGAAGGAGAAGAAAGCTGATTATAGTTGAAAAAGGATCTCATCAAGGAAATTTTGTGTCTTGGTCTTAGAGTGGCAAATAGGTCAAGGGTCTTGGTCTTGTTATTCGTCAATTGGAGTCTTTATAAGAAGAAGAATTTCTACGTGTTTTCCTCTCAAGTGGGAGACGTTTTGGCCCTGGCTGATAGCCTATATTTTGTGTCTCTTGTCTCTTTATGGTTTATGCATTTGTAGTTGTTTGATGAAGAATAACACTATAATAACATAAGTAAAAGAAGATCCTAATCTAAGAAGTAAAAAACATTCACAAACATTTATTAATAGAAGTGAAATCACCTAATTGCTATTTACTAGATTTTTGAACAGGCGCAAGAGATAAACAATTAAATTTGGCCCTTAAAGATAATTTTGATCTCCAACAACAACAACAACTCAATCTTCGACAAATTGTTATTTTTACCCACCAAAAGTGGGTGACCTCATAGGAGAATTTTTCTCCTTGACATCTTTTTAGCCGACAACCAACAATTGTTGACAACCACCGATGTAGCCGATGTATTGTGCCATTTGATATCCATTCCCTGAACTAGTCATATGCCCCCTTGCCCATTTGTCAAGAGCATATGTTTGAAGGTGGGCAATCTGATTCTAAAGGTATTTTTTTCATTGTGTAATCAAGTGATTATGCTTGTTTTCCCTCGTGCATATTGGGCATGGATTATTGGGTTACTTGGAATAAGGAAGGGTTTAGACTATAGTTTTGTTCTCTCACCTTAAATGCGGGGTTAATCCTCAATCCTAGTGCCGTGGGATGTCCTGTATTGGCCTATGGCTTCAGGAAGGGCACTACTTGGGAAACCTTGCTTTTGGTAGTGTAGTTTCGTTTTCCCTTTTCACATTTTTCACTTCCATTTGCACATTACGAGCCTTATTTTACCATCCTCACTCTTTAGGTCCACATGACCACTGGGTCAACAAGACACTGGTGTGCCTCCTCCCCTTGTCCACATGTTTGGGTTGGGCCTGGAATTGTTGCCCCAGAGGTTGATGCAACTAAAAGAACGTTAAAAGCATATCATGGCCTCAAGAAAGAAACAAAAGAAAAGAATGTCATAAAATGCAAAAGATGGCCGTGGCATTTAATATAGCACTTGGGCAAAAGCCAAACATGAGCTCCACCCCTTCATCATGGCCATCACCCTAGTTCCTAGGGCCCTCGAGAGCCCCACACATCATTAAGAAACCCATGCACGTCCCAACACCTGGTGGGCGATGAACTGCCCCACCTTAAGGGGGTAGTAGTTGTTGCATATCTCTCACAACATGCCCTTATTTCCTAGAGCCCTGAGAAAGAATTCAAAGAAAAATCATAAAAAGGAAAAAGGAATATAATGAAGAGTGGAAAAACAAAGACTAGAGTAACTCATGTACCCACGATTGCTCCCTGCTACATCTATACATCCAAATATGTGGACATCCCTTATCATTACCATCCTTGAACCCATGGCATTTGGCTTTGAGACCCCTGTGTCCCCATCCATCTCATCATTATTCACATGACCCCTATCAATTGGAGGATGTACCTTGGATTTGTCTTTTCCCTTAAGGGCTGGGAACACCTAATAGTGTTGTTTATTATCCACTTCTTCTTAGGGAGGTAACACTATTACAAGCTTAAAACCCCAAATTTGAAAGGGAAGCTCACTATGAAGTCCCAATGTGCCCTTCATTAACAAGCTTGGTTCACTTAGATGCACTAATGAATTATTGTACATGATGGTGAGGAAGCGCATTGGATCTTATATGTAATTGGCAGGTGGTTTCATCATGCGCTGGGCAACTTAATTGGGGCCCAAGCCCACCAAAGGATCATATTGACACTCCTAGGGGATGCGTTGATAGCCATGGGACTCCATGATGTGTTAGAGCATCATTTCATGCCCCATATTATTCACGAGATGATGCACTTGAATGTCATGTCCCTTCTCAAATACGTTTGTAACAGGGTGCTGCTACACAATTTTGCACAATTTTGGCTAAGGAAAAGACATAGCATTTTTGACGTAGGGACTTAGGAGGAAATTCGACTTTATTTGGCTACTAGTGGAATGTGGGGGCCACCCACATGTGAATTCGAACTAGGCCATTCAAATGGCTTGGAGGGAAGTCGAATAGCGAGATGGAGGGTCCCACATGAGGCAAGGAAAACCCAAGGAGTTAAAAGGAGGAAGAAGCTCTCATTTGGACTCATTCTTACACCTTGCAAATCGAAATTACATGACTGTTTGCTCCGCTGTTTAGCTGATGTAGATTTTTTCTACAAATCAGATAGCTCTGATACCATGTAGATTTTCCCACTATAGATCACCTGGTAATGCAATGTACTAAAGCAAAACACTTGATCTACTTCTACAAACAATTTAGCGGAAGCTTAATCGAACATGAACAACATCAATAAGAACACATAACTGATAAGAAGGAATCAATCACACATAACACAGAAGAATTTACCCGGGGAAAGCACCAGCCTAAAACCCCATCTCTGTATTATCATACAAGTGGAAATATAACCAGTATTACAAAAAGAATCAGCTCAAAAGCTATCTCGCTCTTTTTGTAATACCTCTACTACTCATAGACAGTCAAAGGCCTCTATCTAACCTTTGGTTTGCCCTCCAAGCCTCCTATTTCTTTGCGCAATTTTGATTGGGGTCCAATGCAGCCACTTGTGTGAATTGGCCTCTTCACACACTCACCAACCTCTGATCCAACTGCGCAGTCCTGAAGGAGATAATTCTTTCTCCATGGATGAGTTTCCTTTATAGGAAAAATCCATCCAACTAATAGTACACTGTCCCTCCTCTGATCTCAACTGGGTCTTTCTCTGAATTGGCATGCATGAGTTATTCATGAGAGAATATTTAATTATCTGAAGTGCAACAGTTACATGCATGAAGCATTAACTAACTGAACTCACATTAATTTAAACAAACTGTTTAAATCAATCTAGCTGGACTTGACTCAGTTAACTGAGCCAACTAATTACTACTCAAATTAGAACTCATCCTTATCTCTTTAACTGATGGATAAAGTCCTCAATTAATAGAGAAACTGTTGCATATCCTCACAGACTTCATGTTTGATTTTTCACACCAAATTAACTCATGGTAAATTAATTAATTTATTTTCAAACAACTGTTAAGTTCAAATTCGAATTTTACTTCCTATTTTAGTCCAGGGATAGACTAAAAATAGGAATCCATCTCAAACTGCTAAAAATAGAATGCTATTTTTAGCAATTCCATTTTTCATTCCCCGTTGCTCAATCCAGACTTGTACCGAAACTGCTATTTATAGTAGTGCTATTTTTAGCATTTCTTGTTGTCATTTTCAAAACACTCCCTCTCAACAAGAAAGGCTTCAACTCGAACTCGATCTTGTACCTTTGGAATGTTTTGCATGCAACACTTCTACCAAGTGTGGTTGCTGCAGCAACTCTAGAAACAAAAAATACTCCCAACTGACCTCTGTTGGGCTAGAAACATACTCTGATGCTGAAGCTCCCTTTGCTGCTGACAAGTGCTCCCTCTCTGACTTCTGAGCTGCTGCAACATCTCCATGCATCTCACACCGTTGCACACCCTTTTGTGCCATCCTGCACTGGTGCAACACTCCTGTGCCTGTTGCATTGCTGCAACCTGCTAGCTCTACACGGTCTTCGGACTCCTGCACTGTAGCTCTTTCTGTCGCTCCATCCGCATCTGTCTCTAACCACTCAGCTAGTCTTGCTACTCGTAGCAAGGTCGAATCAAAGAGGTTGGGTACCTCAAAGATCTTGCCCCTATTCCAGCCTTCTTGGGTCGATCACTCCACATCGCCCCACCTTCTACCTGGAGGTATGGGTGCATGTGATCCCTCTGCCCACTTGGCTCGAAATTTCCCCCTACTAGAGGTCTCTACATGAGTGGATGCCTCCACTCGGTCTTCTCTCGGCTTCTCCAGTTGTGGCTCCTCCACAATTGTCTGAGACTTCTTTTAGCGCTGCATGTTGAGAGGTAATTTACTCTCCCTCTCAACCACCAAGTATCTAACCTTTGCCTTGCTCCTCAAGGCTTTGCATGCATCTTGAACCTCAAGAGCATACATGTTCTTGGCTAGCACACCAATCTGTTTCATCTTTCCTGTTGTCACGAAATTTTATAGAAAAAGAGCTGATTTTAAATCAGTGATATCTCCCTCATCCGAACTCCGATTCAACCGATTTTTTTTTTGAATTTGGGTATTTTTTCGCAAGGAATCCAAATTTGCTATTTGTTTCTGAAAATTTTGTATAGAAATTTTCAGATATGCTCTGCAAACTTTCGGTCCGAAATTCAAAACTTTGAAATCTCCTCTCAGTATACTGTTCTCTCCTTTGATCACCTTTGCTTTGATACCATGTAGATTTTTTCTACAAATCAGCTAGCTCTGATACCATGTAGATTTTCCCACTGTAGATCACCTGGTAATGCAATGTACTAAAGAAAAACACTTGATCTACTTCTACAAACAATTTAGCAGAAGCTTAATCGAACATGAACAACATCAATAAGAACACATATAATTGATAAGAAGGAATCAATCACACATAACACAAAAGAATTTACCCGGGGAAAGCACCAGCCTAAAACCCCATCTCTGTATTATCATACAAGTGGAAATATAACCAGTATTGCAAAAAGAATCAACTCAAAAGCTATCTTGCTCTCTCTGTAATACCTCTGGTGCTCATAGACAGTCAAAGGCCTCTATCTAACCTCTGGTCTGCCCTCCGAGCCTCCTATTTCTTTGCGCAATTCTGATTGGGGTCTAGTGCAACCACTTGTGTGAATTGGCCTCTTCTCACACTCACCAACCTCTGATCCAACTACGCAGTCCTGAAGGAGATAATTCCTTCTCCATGGATGAGTTTCATTTATAGGAATCCATCCAACTGATAGTACACTGCCCCTTCTCTGATTTCAACTGGATATTTCTCTGAACTGGCATGCATGAGTTATTCATGAGAGAATATTCAGTTATCTGAAGTGCAACAGTTATATGTGTGCAAGCATTTATTAACTAAACTCACATTAATTTAAACAAACTGTTTAAATCAATCTAACTGGACTTGATTCAGTTAACTGAGCCAACTAATTACTACTCAAATTAGAACTCATCCTTATCTCTTTAACTGATGGATAAATTCCTCAATTGATAGAGAAATTGTTGCATGTCCTCACATAGATTTCATGTTTGATTTTTCACAACTAATTAACTCATGGTGAATTAATTTTTTTTTTTCAAATCGCTGTTAAGTTCAAATTCGAATTTTACTTCCTATTTTAGTCCAGGGACTGAATAAAAATAGGAATCCATCCCAAACTGTTAAAAATAGAATGCTATTTTTAGCAATTCCATTTTTCATTCCCTGTTGCTCAATCCATGACTGGTACCCAAACTGCTATTTATAGCAGTGCTATTTTTAGCATTTCTTGTTGCCATTTTCAACAGCTGAGTCAACCAACTGTTTAGCCAGGAATCTCTCAAGAATGAGATTCAACCTTTCCTTCGGGGGACCTTTCGTGCCTGCCCTAGGGAGACAGTTCCATAAGCATTTTAGGAGATCTGGGAGTGTGTTACAACACTACCATTCAAACACAAACAGGGAGTGCATATTTCTGGCTAGCTGGAGAATATGTAGGAGTTGGAGCCATCATTGATCTGACATTTGTCGAGAGACTTAGAGAATTGGGAGAGCAGCAGTGGGCCAACATTTCTTGTGAGTTTTGGAGTCAGCAGAGCCAACATCCCATCAATTCGAATTACTAGGTCTGGGGACAATGCAGAGGGCTAGTTTCGTGGAGCTTAGGAGTAGGTGCAACGGGCCAGAAGCCCATCCAGGAAGTCAGGGGATTTCATAATAGGGGTCAACCCGACACTTTGGGACTATTTCCGGGAGGATTTACAGGCAAATTCTAGTAGGCCGAGTTTTGCAATTGTAACTGAAGTTGGGCGTTGGGGGTCGAATTTTAGAAGTCTAAACCGACTAAATTCCTTCGTCGATTTTTTTTGGGTTTGGGCCAAGGAGTCTGAGGTTAAAATCTTATAATTTTCTGAGCATAGGGAGTGGACTTTCCAGCCATTAGAACTTAGCAGCAAACACAATTTTCTCGGCAGCACAGTGCAGAGTGGTGCAACAGTTGGAACAACCATTTCTCACCTGGGTTTGGTCATGCTTGTCCATTGAGACAAGCCCAGGTGCACCATTCTATTATCCATTTTATTTTGCCCTCAAAGAAGTAATAAAATGGCTCAATAGTTCCTTATTTACAACATTTCCATGGGTGTTTAATGTGTATTTCGTTTTTATATTTTGCTGCACAAATTATATGCTTTATATCATTTGTATTCCTATTTAGGAACATTACATTGGACTAGTGTGCTCTGTCTGGCTTAGCATATTATGGCAGCTGATCCAAGGCCCAGAAGAGGTTTGTCTCACCCTTGAGACATGGGAGGGCAAGCACCATTTTCAAAGCCCTCATTCATTGAAGCAATACATGCTTTCTATCATCAGGAGGTCAATGAGACCAGTGCTTGTGCCCAAAACCCAATTTGGGGCCCCACATGATGACTTGCATGGAGACTAAGGAGCCATCCCCTTGTTCGCGATTTATAGAGCCCTCTCTTACATTTTGGCACAAAGAGGACTCAACGTGGCCCTCCAACAACCCTACATCAACATGACGTAAGTAATTTGGCTAGCATTTGGATGGCTAATTTATAATTTGTGAAAGCTACTTGTTCGGTTTGTGACCAATGCTTGTTTCTTGCCCATTGTTTTAATGCTTTGGGGGCTAATTAGGCTAATTCGAATTAGTGAGACTCATATAAATAGAACTCACTCTCATGTGAGAGATCATCATCACACTTGGATTGGTTCTCTTGTAAAAGAACTTGCACTTTTTCTTTGGAGCTATTGGAGACTCTTTTGATGCATTTCGCTGTGTGGAAGACGATTCACTTTTCTTCTTTGGAGCTTCTTCTTGAATGATGAATGGATATATTGCATGGCTCTTTGTAAGTGCTTAATGTTGATGAATTTCTTTTGATAGTTGTTTAATGTATGGAATTGCAACTCTAGAATATGCAAAATTTTGTCCTAATTGTTGAAGATTAAATTTGGAAAGCTTTTAAAGTAGAGTATTGCATATGTTATCCAATGCAAGGCATGTAATGCATATTCCTAGTGAATGAATGTCTTTGAATTCTTCATGAAACTCCATTATATCTTGAAGAGGGTAAATGTTTGAAATTGGTACCTGGGGCATTGATTTTGAGCCTCCTTAGAAGACGTTTTATCTTATCTTAAGCATCTCAAGACCCCATTTCTCAAAGGACTAGGAAGTAGTCCAAGGGTTTTGGTGATCAAACTCCTCTTTCTCCATATTTTCTCCTAAATTTCGGTCCGCTAAAGGTAGGGCGGAAATCTAGGGCTTGCAAAGAATTTTTAGGGAGGTGATTTTTCGGGAATCCAAGGGTCCAAGCATCAAGCTTGGTGTCTAGGCCACCTATGCTCCAGGTTTGGTGGGTATCCGCCCTAGTTTCATCCATAAAATCACTTGCCCTAGGTGCTAGTCCAATAGGGAAAACATAGGTCTTTCTCTCTCACCTTGGGGACTTCTTTGAGGGTTGCATGAGAATAGTATTCAGTGGAATAAACCTCAAGAGGACCTTTCTTCTCCTTGCCTTGAACTTAGGAGTGCCTTGGAAATATTTCTTCCTACGATTATTCATAAAACCTAAGTTGCACGAAACGCTGAAACGTTTCAGAGTTTCTGAAATAGGTACATTTAGAAATGTCACCTCTCAAAAATGGAAACGTCGGCTGAAAAGTCAGGCGAAACGTCTTATATATATATATATATATATATATATATATATATATATATATATATATATAAGTGAATAACACATTGTAATGACCGTAAATAAATTAAACAGCTGCAGCTATTGTAAAGACTGGGAATAATTTTAAAGAGCTATTGTAAAGACTGTAAATGATTTTTTTTGAAATCAATATGAACCTGTTCTAAAATTACACAAAATTTACTCTGAATAGCATAAGGAATTTTCATGAACCTGCTTTGAAATTTAACAATAAATTTCATATATCAAATTGAATGATTTGATGAGAAGTACCTACTTGATTTCCTGCGAATGAAGAGACTTCAGATTTGCTTCAGCTTTCGCTCCCATTACCAAAAGACTGAAACTACCCAGCCAAACTGAGCAGAACCTCTCTTACTCAGTCCAGTAAGCTTCTCAGCTAATGTACACTGTTCCCCCGTGCCTAGAAACCTCAGAACAAGCAAGGCTCAATTGTTCCTCATGAACTTTGTGTAGCAATTTTCCTCCTCTTTCTCCTTTCCCCTTAAAATTGTTCCTTGCTCCTTATATTCTATTTCTTGGTGGTGGTCGCTCCCTCCACCTGCAACCCACTGCTTCACCTTCTCGTGACACCTTTCCCATGTCACGTGATATAAATATTCCGCTTCACCTTCTTGTGACACCCTTCCCATGTCACGTGATATATATATATATATATATATTTTAAAGGTATATTGATTTTTGATTTAATATTCTTTTGTTTGTTTTTTTAATATAATACTTTATCTTTAATTTATTTTTATTATTTTATTAACTAATTAATATAATTTATTTTTATTTATTTTTTAGATAGGTCGTTACACACATTAACTTCCAAGAACAAAGGGAATAAGACCTATAGATGACAATTAGAAGGAAAAACAAGGCTATATTAACTCTAATAGATTATTACATTATGGTCATGTTTCGGTCGAGTTTTGGCCAAGTTTCAGAGTTTTGGGTACGGGTACGGCCCGAAATGTCGCGTTCCTTGAAGTTTCGTGCAACATAGCATAAAATCCTACTTCTAGCGCAAGTATTTCTCAAGTCTCTCAAAGGGAGCGAATAACCTCTTGGAAGTGCTAAAGCATCACATTGAGCTTCTTTGAGAGGTCCTACCCCATCAGTTAAGAGTGTTGATCTTGGGAATATATATCATCATCATAAATCTCAAACCCTAAGTCTTGATCTCCTCCTAGGCCATTCTTGAAGAGCGTTCAACTTTCGAGAAAAATTGAGCCATTGTTGTGTCTCTCCTTGAATGGGCTTTATGGAATCACGTCATACCTAAATCATTGATCTATTCATTCTAAGTGATTTGCTTTCTATTGGGACTCCTCCAATCGGTGAAAGTTTGTAAAGAGCAGGGGACTTTGACTATTTTCATAGTGGGTCATTGTCCCATTGTTGTCACTTAGTTTAGTAGTTTTTACTTCCTTAATGCCCTTCTAGATTGTGTGGTAACAATTATTACTTCAGAACCTAGAAAAACAACTATAAGATCACCTATAGGTGACAAATCAATAAACTCCAGAAAATTTTACAATAGCCAACCAGGGTGGCTATAGAGAATTATTGAAATTGCCGAGATTCTAGCTAGGGTGATTGTGGAGGATCACTAAATACTAGTTTTTCCTAAACCCTTGATCTTTTTCGAAGTTGATATGTAATAAACCCTTAAGCTGGCAGGATGCACAAGTCTGATACCACTGTAATATACCAAATTATAAATTTTCTTCAAAAATTTACATTGTCAAGTTGACAAATAAATTATGCAAATTGAAACAAAAATTAATGGCGAAACTGGAAAATATATTCTGCAATTGAAGAATAAACAAGATAAACATGCAACCTTATTTTATTTAAGATGGAAATACGCTGGTACAAGAAACAAGAGTATGGCTGAGGTGATGGCCCCGAGGAGATCTACAATAATGCTGCATCGACCTTTATAACAATTGATCTGATGAATGCACATGTGAATTCTGGATGGATTCACCCAGGGAAGAGATGGGTTCTCGTCCACTCTCACCAAATCACCCGAGGGCTTCCGTCCTGTGGCTACTAAGCAGAGAACTAGGTTCTCCAAACCACACCAAAGACAAATACTGAAATCCATGATGTTCCAAATGATCTCCTCTTTTTAAAGACCTGATAGATAGACTTCATCTTAAGTGACTTTTACTTAAGTCACTTTTGGCGTTTTCCCCTTAATTAATCTTTTCCCTTTTTAATTAAGTGACTAATTAAAGTCACTTTTCATCTGAAAAAAATGGTAAATCACACACCATACTTTATCTGGTCGCTAGAAGTCACATCTCAACATCCCATCTTGTAGATATTCTCGTTCTGGTTCCAATGAGCTATTATAAAAAGGCATTCCATCAGATACTCCTCTTGGAATGCCACCTTAAGCGTAATTAATTAAGTTATGCTCAATAATAGCCTTGTTTTACGAGAATTATCAAATTGCAACAGAACCAGAAACCAGGTGTGCAGAATCGTTCCTAATGATGGAATATGCCAAGCGAACATCGTCGGATTCCAGAAAACTCCGCAAAACCCCTCGGAGACCTCTGATGATGTAATCCTGCTCCTGTGGACTGGCCATCGTGCTACATAGAAATCCATCCTAGTAGTACTATAGGGAAAACTGAAAATGGGGACATTACAACTTGGATGCCTGAAATTTTGATGAGAGAGATCGAATCACTGCCTTGTGGAGGAGGTTAAACTGTCTATATATAGTGATATGCTAGGTCGAATGGGTGTGCCTTCTGACTGCGCCAACTTGAATAACTTTGGAGCCAAAAATTTAATTTCAAAAATTCAAATTTTTTCTGTTTTAAAAGTCCAAATGTACATGACTCAAAAATATATTTTTCTTTTGACTCTTAGCATGAAGAACATCCTTCACAATAATCAATATAAATACATCAACGACCAAAATATATATTATGAAGAGCGACCTTAGTTAGAAAATTCAACACTCCCTTTGACTAGGTAGGTATTCATAATCACTGCCTTAGATGTTCTCAAGATGGAAAATTTCTTTATGAAAAGGTTAAACAAATCATCATCAACCTAGTCATCAATGTTGAGATAAGGTGATTCATGAGCCACAACTCATCGGTACCACTGACCCATAATCTTAGTCAGTATCGCTGACACGTGGCATATTATTTAGCATCAACTCTCACTGTGGTTGGTACCAATAGCCCATAATCTTGGTTAGTATTATGGACCTAGACTAGTCTTGGTTCACCATCTTGGTCATTTTCTTTGACTCGTGTTGAAACTCCAAAGGCCACACTCTATATGAGAAACTAGGCGCGATGCTAAGTGAGCTCTTCATCCAATCTGGAGACACTGAGCCTGATGTTGAGAGCCACACACTCAATTGAGTGATCCTAGGCTATTAGGACTATTCTTCCCAACTAGTCAACATCTTTGACATAGGAAGAATAACTGTTCTTTGCTGGACCATTCTCCTCAACTGGTCAACATCTTTGTCCTAGGGAGAATTACTGTCCATGACACTATCATATTAGCACTCCCTCTCAATGAGAGGAGCAATCTCCATAAGCCCCAGCTTTTCCTTGAAGTATATGAACTTCTCTTTGGATAGAGGCCTCGTCAAAATATCATGTAATGCATTTGCTCTCACATTTACTCGCTTTCACAAGCTCCCCAGGGTAAATGTGAGGTGAGTGCTACTATAACATGACCTGACCTCCAAGTTCTAGTTATGGAAGTGGGGCCGACAAACCGACGACTGTATTGACATCCTTCAGAGACCATAGACCACTCAGAAGGCTGTAAACCAACCCAGGTGGTCAATCCATGAGCTGGAACCCTTTTCCACTGACCTAGCACCCCAACTGCGCGCATAACGAGGCAAGGGTGTGATTATAGACCTCCAACTGTGTGCATAACGAGGCAAGGGTGCGATTATAGACCTCCAACCGCACGCATAGTCCTGCTTACATGCAGTTATGGCCTAAATTTCCTTGTTTTGTGCCAGCGGTCCCGAGATCTTAGCCACTTTTCAGGCTAGCCTCCAGACCACTACCCATAACTTCCTGTAACTTTCTAGAATCATATTAATCATGAAGACAATGCTAAACATTCAAACTTGAAACAAGAATTTGATCAAGATTGCTTAGAACACACTAGAGATTTCGTCAAACATATGGTAAACATTTGAGTCATGAATGCATATTTGATCTTAAATCTTTGAACTTCATCTGAGAATCACCAAGAAGGTCTAATACCCTCTCAAGTAACTGCAACAACACTTGTTAGCCCATGCATTCATCAACCATTCAGTTACTTATTAAATCATGAACGAGAGTCATAGCTAGAGCACGTCATATAACCAACATATAACATGTAATATTCCTAATGGAAATTTACAATGATAAACAAAGCAAACATAGCCAAAAACACACAGAAAATTACTCAAACATCAGAACACCATTTTAAAGCCAAAAAAATGCGTTGTTGAGCCATTTTGCTATAATAAGAAGAGGGTACAATGAGGTGTTGGGAAGAGTGAACCTAGGCTTGCTCAGGGCTTGCTCAAGGCAAGCTAGCTAAGCCCAAATGAACAATAAGAAGTCCCTCTCAAACCTGTTGCTGCTCTCTCTTGGCTCTGCATTGAAACTGCTGAGAAATATGCTGCTGGCTGTGAAGAGCTACTGTTAGGGCCTTCTTCGGTGCTCAGAAAATTTTGGGAAATTAACGCTGGGCTCTCCACCAATAACCCACAAAAACTGACGAAGGAATTGGCCAAATGTTGACCTCGAAATTTGGGCCCAAATTTCCCCTATCTCCTCTATTTGCTGGTTGAATTGGGACCCTTGTTTGACCCCTCAAATCTACCTAGAAAATTCTGCCAAATTATTTATGAGGTCCTTGTCAAAAACCTGGAAAGGGTTTGTCCTAGTTTTGACGCTCCAAAATTGACCCCAGATGCTTGGCCCTCCTCCACAAGCAGAAGATGTAACTTGCAACAATTCTGTGTTTGCTACTCCTCCAAAGTGCTGGAAAATTCCCCAAGATAGTTGCAATCTCTAACAAAGTGCCTCCCCAGACTCCACCTCAAGTCTGAACCCAAAAATCACTTCAGTCAACCTCCCAATATGCCTCCTCCAAGAAGTGTGCAATCTTTGCGCTGCTGCTGTTGAGCCTCTCCACAAGCTTGCACTCCCTACTGCTTGAACAATAAAAAAAGGGTGGAACTCCCTCCTTGGGCTGGCACTCAAAGTCCATAGAAGCAAGGGTTGAGATCTCAACTCGGAGACACTTGTGTGCTAAACAACGCTTGCAGACTTGGCTTCAACTCAAGCGTGTTATGTCAATGACAATTTTCTCAAAGATGAATGAATGACCAAAATGAGTGCCTCTTTCTCTATTTATCAAAGGGCCTCCAAGATGTCCATGTGGGCTGAGCTCGACTTTCCCCACCAACTTCGCTCCTATAAGAGCATCTTCCACATCTAGGCCGTAATTCTCCATGGGGTGGCCCCCATGCTTCACTAGAGCTGCAATATTTCCCTTCCTTCCTAATGTTTGGGCCCCCTCTTAATCCCAAAATTCATGTGGGACCTCTGAGCCCACATCCCCTAAGTGCAAACATGAAATAAGACAAAATTGGGCAAGATTGATATTTCCCTTAGAAATATTGCTAAGTGGGAATATCACAGTCCTCCCTGCCAAAACCTTGCTTGTCCTCAAGCAATTGCCAAACAAAATCTCTCTCTAGTTGTTGCTCCCCATTGTCACTGCAAAAATGTGCCAGGGTCCCAGATGTGCCAATGATTTATCCTCGACCTCTGCACTGTCTTGACATGAAAGAATCCCTCAATACCAGGATCCCAAGCCACCCTATCCACTTGAATCTCCCCTCACTCCACTCACTGTCTTGCTCGGTATGAGTACCAGAAGTCCTTTGTATACCACTAATGAGTAGGGGATCATGATAATGTGACATTATGCCCAACTCCTCGTGAAGCTGTCCTATCACGTAGGCCATCCCATGCACTCCGGGAGTACTCTTAAAGATACCACCCTATCCCTGCAGAGATAACATTTCGTTCACTTGAGCTTCTCTTGATATCATCTTGTTGGCCCACTTGCCGTGCTAATGAAGTCCCCAATGCCATCAGTGACTCGCTAAAGCCCAATGGAAGATTTGCATGATCTACCCCTGTAGTAGCTAGCTCATCCCTAAAGGTTATTAAATTGTGAAGAGTGGTGATGATCAGGTCCTCTGCAAATCTCAGTGTGGTGCCACCATGCTGATGTTGCGCTACTATGATTGTCACATACTCGCCACTGTGTGTGGATTGTATCCTCCTCTCCTGAGTCCTAGTGGCGAAAGATCTATAAGATCCTAGCTCATCCTACTCGGGCATACCCATGATGCCAATATTTACCCCTCCACTGCCAATCTCAACCCTGAGCCATAACAAGATAAGTCTGCCTTGCCATGCAATTGAGGCCTCAGTGATCCCCCATGTGTCAAATCCAAAGTTAACTGGATCACCCTCTGCCACGATCCTGCTCATCACAAAGGGGAGTGATCCACCCACTAACCGGGTCCTCGGATCCCCCAAACATACGGGGAGCTCATAATTCCCACTCCTCACAGGATGTCGCTGCGTGGCGCTGCTACCTGTTACAACTGATCTGGCCCTCATCTCTGACCCCTGTATGTATCCCTTGGGTGGACCCCAAGTATCAGGAGTATGTCCCACGCATGTGAACCTGCCCTGCTTCTGCCAGACCACGCAATGAAATCCTCTATCCCAACTCTTGATGATACACTTGGACACTGTTCGGAGTCTGGTTACACTCCTGTAGACGAAGTCTACCATCCACCACCCCCCAAGTGTGAGCCCAGAGGTGGAACATACGCTACCTCGGCAATCGATCACGCCATTCCTAAGCTTGTATCTGACAACTCGTGCATCTACCAAGGGTCTCAACTGGAGAGTCTCCTCTCATCTCTGACACACGGTGTCTCATCCAACTGTATAGGGTGAGCCTCCCATTCCGTGCTGCCTGAATGGAGAGTGTCAAGGGGCAACAATGAAACACTCTATGACTATAAGCAACACTAGAGGATGATGGGCGGGTATGATCAAAAGTCTGCTGATCGCTCAAGAGTGATCCTACCAACGACACTCTCTCCACCTCAGATTTGCTGATAACTCTTTCGAAGCCCTATCTCTGCTAAACCTGTTATCCCTATATTATCAACAATGTCCTCGTCGATCCTAGGTGAGCTGCATCCAATGGGACACCCAATGCTTTAGTCCATAAATCTCCTTGGAGGCAACTCTCCAAGATCTCGCTGCGCTGCATCATGTGTTACCGCATACCACCAAGTATCACTGTACTCCTCGACATGCTGTTGTATGCCGCAACCTGTCCCTGTACACCACTGGATACCCCTGACTAAGGCTATACGATCCTGTACCATCTTGTGTCCTGTCTGCGCCAAGGCACCAGTCACTCCTCGCGTGTACTCAATGTGATGTAAGGCACTCCTACTCCACAACGCGATCCAACATGCTATGGTAGACCACCATGCACCTCCATGTCCACCTATAGTCCACTGCTCAATGCTAGATACTCCCACACACCCCTAGATGTGATGGCCTAGAGTTGTGTCTCTACGTGTCGGCCCACACCTGATCAATATCTTCACCTCCACCATCGCATCACTATACCCGCCGATGAATGGATATTCACTCGAAATCCCCCTTGAGGGATCCGAGAAGTGAATCTCCCTATGTGTAAGCATTGATGCCACCACTGCTCCGCTCCTCTGCATCCTCTATGCCTCACACAAAAGTGAAGATTCCCCAGCTCCATACAAGTTACCTTCTGGTGGCCTGCCAATGCCACCTCCTCTGACAAACTCCTGCTAGAGCATGCTGATCACCCCATGATGATGTGTATATACTATAGACGTCATACCAAGACAATCAAAGGAGTCTGTCCATAAATTGGTTGGCCATTGGTGCTGATCGAGACTCCCCTGGCAAATGTGCATGCTCAACTATTACATTTAGGTTGTTGTCAATCGACATACCTGGGAAGTATCGAAGTTGCCAGTCGTAACATCTCTAGTTGAAGATAAAGGAACGAATACCGAACTAGTCAGTACCACAACTCAAGAAGAGGATCAGTCAGTTGAAGGAAAAATACACTCACATGTTGCAATTCAGATGATGAAAATTCCAAACGAAAATTTTGCCACACACCTAATAAGGGAAAGTCAAACCAAAAGAATTCCCTATCAACATCCGAATCACGAGAGTAGACAACTCAATCAAGCTACGAATCTGTACCATTTAGAATAGAAACAACAAACTGATGTTCCAAAGAATACCAATGTCAGTGCAATCCATTCATGTGATAACAATTCGTTACAAGTTTTCAGTGACCGCAAGATTCCACAAAGATTAATTTAGGATGGTCTGATCCCTTATTAGTGCGACGTTTTTGTTTATCACTTAGAGGATCATATCAACTTGTATCAACTAAGATGGTAGTTCCGAGACGAGAAGACATTCGAAATAGAAAAAGAGATCAAGCATTTTCGTTAGCAAGCTTTAAGGACAAAGCTTTTTGAAGTGGAAGACAATGTTATGAATAAAATATATATAAACAATATAAATATAAATAATGATAGTTATAATAAGGATTAGGTTATTAGTAATTAGTACTGAAGAGGCATGTCTAAATGGGACATGGTCTTCCATGAAGAGGTACCTTCCTAGGGTATATAAGCAGACCCTCACTCGCATTTGTAACATCATTCTCATTCATACCTTTTAATATATGTTCATGTATCTTCAATGGAGAACCCTTGGAATATGTAGACCTCCATTGAAGATACACGAATATATATTAAAAGGTATGAATGAGAATGATGTTACAAATGAGAGTGAGGGCCTGCTTATATACCCTAGGCAGGTACATCTCATGGAAGATCATGTCTCATTTAGACATGCCTCTTCAGAACTAATTACTAATAAACTAATACTTATTATAATTATCATCATTATTTATATTTATATTATTTACATATATTTTATTCATAACACCATTTGGACTTTTTAAACGAGAAAAATTTGAATTTGTAAAAGCAAAATTTTTGGCTCCAAAAGTTGAAGTCGGCCTTCTTTTAGTCAAGTCGGCCCAGCCTCTAAGAGGCACCCATTCAACCCTTAAGATGTCTATTCAAAGGACTCGACCTCCTCTCCAAGAAGCAATTCAGATCACCCATCCAATGAAGTGTCTTTTCTGTTGATCATGCGAAGGAGGGCCAGAATTAGAAGGACGGAGATGAGGAGAAGCCTCTCTCTCTCTATTAGACCTTGCTCTTGTGGATTTCCTATTGTCTCTTGGCTTTTGCACGTGTAACAAGGAAGACAAATTTTCAGATGAGGAGAAGATTACAGGCCAAATTTCTGTAGTGAAGAAGAGCAGAAGGAGATTGAATTCTGAGGATTGCAAAAGGCCAAACTTATCTTGTGGGCAGTTGTCTTGACTAGGAGGATGGACCAGGTTTGACCTAGTTATTGACTAAGATGTATCTCTGTTGATTTGAAGATTTATCTATTGAAAAGGTTGCTGGGTTTTCCCCTATGTGGGTTTTCCCAGGGTAAAATAACGTGTTCTTGTGTGGTTGTCTCTTTGTGATCTTACTGGCATATTGTTTTATTATTGAAATTCTGTGTAATTGATTTATGATGATCAATGATGTAAGATAAGATTAATAAGCATAAGAATCAATTATCAGTTTGGAGAACTCTTTAAAAATCAACAACCCCCACAACTGCTGTCCCTGACATATCTTAAATAGTTCTAAAGATGTTTACTTATGATGAAATATACTGCTATATTAACTCAAAAAATGGAAATATTTTGATACCGTTGTTTGGCAAGTTGGTTTTATGCGACTTATCCTGGAGTGCCTACTTAAGCAAGTTCAATTTTTAAAATCTTGCAATATATTCAATTTCATAATTTGCATATAGGCTTAGGTGACAACTAAAATTTCATATAATTTTTGTATAGATATTAGCTAGGCATAAGAGCTTACACTTTTGTTATTTGTCCCATTTTTATTTTTATTTTTGAGCAGTCTTCTAATCATATTAAGTATACAGGTTTTTGCGAATGGATACTCTCTCTCTTCTCCTTTCTGTGGCAAATGTCAGTGCATATGCGGATGTTCTGGTCCTGGATATGCTTGGAGGGCTTGTTACTGGTGCTGTGGCAGAACGCATGGGAGGTGTACCTCTTGATTTATTTCAGTTAAAGAATTTAATTTGACAAAATAGCAATTAAGAAACATTTTAAGATTGCAGCAACATGATGAAACATGAATAATTATAGCTGATCTATATTCCCTGTTTTCAAGAACATATTCATGATTCCTTTTTTTCTTTTTTCCCTTTAAATAATACCAAGGGACACCTCGTAGCGAAACTCGTGGTTACTTCTCCACAATAATGGATGGTACCCAGTGCAAACCTGTTGGTACTGATTATGGTGCCTAACTTAGAAGGGACATGGAGTGAGACATGCAACAAAGGCAGCCAGTTGGGGGGAATTGTATATTCATAATTGTTGTATCCTAATCAAGCTACATTTTCCATGATCAGGAAATAGACTATACTTGTGAATGCAGACAACTGCATGAATTTCAGGAGAAGCCTTATGATATATACAATGAACCTTTTATACCTAGATCTAGAACATGCATTGAAGAGCAAGCTCATAGGGAGTAAGGATTCTGGAAGCATTAGTATGGGTTAGCAATCCTTGTTCAAGGACTGTTAGCTAATTTATTAATTAGTGTTAAAACAAAAGGTGACGAGCTTACAAGGGACATTGAAGCATTAGTGTGGTTTATCAATTCTACTCTAGGGGTGGTTACCTAATTTATATTACTTGTTAAATATTTTATTAAAATTGACATGAGTGTTGTTACTCTTGAGATCGTACATTAAATGCTCTCCTGCACATCCTTTTGGGAGAATGGCATAATTAGATCACATGGAGATGTCTATTAAGAGTATTTGGTTTTGGGTTACACTTCAATGTTAGATGATGTAAACTTGTTTTACTGGTTTCAAAAGATCAAGGTGGCCTAGTATAGATTAGAGGTCATCATCTCTAGTATATGTGTTTGGAAGTCTTGACAATGGAATTATACTTTGTACCTTAAGAACTTTTGGGGTCTTAGCAGTGTATGTGGTCTTGGGAACAATAGTTGCATTTGACATGGAAAGCTTGAGATTCATAAAGAATTCAAAGAGTCTCATCTATTTGGGATCTAGCTCATTATCCTTGAAAGTCAGGGTTATTGGTTGGTTGATTTTCTTTTCAGTTTTAAGATTTGGTTATTAAGCATAGATTTACTAAAAGGGATCTAATAATGTCCTGTGTCGTCCCTGTTGGCAAAAGGATATTAACAATGTGTTTCTATGAATAGAAATTAGCTATAGGGTGAGATCTCTTACAGCTTTGGGAGGAACCTTTTTCCTTACTCGACATATTCATTGAAAGATGACACATGGTTTTTTATGTGGGTGGCATGGACATTCTTGTTTGTGCCTAGACTTACAAGGTACTTCATTTGGTCAATAAGATGTATTTTACATTTGATTGTACTAAGCAACATTGTTATAAGAGGCTTTTATTGTATGAGGCCCTATGTTTCCCTTATAGAAGAGGAAGATAGTAGGGTTTACAATAAAGATGTCCATCGTAGTGGAGCACCTAGGTTAGGATAGAAACCTTAACGCTAACTCAACCTAGAAACATGTGCCCAACTCTGAAACCGGATTCGCTCTTAGAGGGCCACGTGTCTGAATCCTTTGAATCAGGTACGATTCGACCTAAATCGTGTCCAGATTTCGTGACACGTTGTGTCTGATTGGGACACGATCGAATCCGGATCGTGTCCCGATCGGACACATCGTGTCCCGAAATTCGGACATGAATTTGGAATTCTGGGACCCGCGCGGCCAATAAAGGGCGGAAATGACTCTTTTTTTCCTCATTTGCTGTCATTTCTTTTGCAATAGTTGAGATGTGGGTTTTTTGTGAGGAGTTTGGAGCAAGGAGCCAAGGGTTTGGAGCGTTTTCAAGGAGATTCAAGCAACAAGTAAGTACATTTCCTCTCTATTTTTTTTCATTTGTATTACAACAGTTTGTATATGCATTTATTTTACAAATTTGTGCATGTTTTGTTTATTTCTTTTTACAGTATTCATGGTTCAATCAAGGGCAGCAGGTAGGGGGCAAAGGAAGGGGAAGAATGTCCCTCCTCCCCCAATATCATCAGAGTCTGCTGCAAGTAATGTTGAGGCAAGACTTCCTCCTAAAGGTAACATTGAGAAATATCCCTTGTGGAAATATGCCACAAGAGTGGATGGGCCAAGCAGCAAGGGGAAGGGAGGAGGCAATGTGAATTGGAGATGCAACTTTTGCCACAATACTTTCACAAGCACATATTACCATGTGAAAGGCCATTTGTTGGCTTTACCAGGTTGTGGAGTTGGAGCTTGTACACAAGTTTCTTTACAAAAGAGGAAAGAAATGGAAAAATAGTTCACTGTTGGTATGGAAAATGTGGCTGCAAAATAAAAAAAAAACTAAGAATGATGACCCCCTTCCATTTTTGAGGAAAGGCACCACCAAATTTCTATTTGAGAGTTCTATTGGGGGACAAGCAACAAAAATAAAGGCAATTTCACTTGGTCCAGTGGACAAGTTTTTTCAAAAAGAGAAACAGGAAGAGCTTGATCTCACCATTGCCTTTTTCTTCTATCAAAACTTCATATCCTTTAATGTTGCACGCTCACCTCTATTTATTGAAATGTTCCAAGCTCTAACTCATGGGTCTCCATCATGGTATGTGCTTCCTGGTTCAGAAAAGCTTAGAACCACATTGTTGACGAAGGAAAAAAAAGAGGTGCAAAAAATGCTTGAGCCTATTAAAGTATCATGGCCAACATCTGGGGTTAGTATTGTTTCTGATAGATGGACAGATCCAGTACGACACCCACTCATCAACTTTATGGTGTCCTCCTTGAATGGTCCAATTTTCTTGAAAGTAGTGGATACACTTGGAGAATATAAGGATGCACAATTTATGGGTGAGTTGTTTATTAAAGTTATTGAAGATGTAAGTGTTGATTCTTGTGTGCAAATCATTACAGATAATGCACCTGTTTGTAAGGCTGCTGGCTTGATTGTGGAAGCTAAATATCCACAAGTGTTTTGGACACCTTGCATTGGCCATTCATTGAACTTACCACTGAAATCCATTGCTTCTGATGTGCTTTGGATTGGTAGCATTATTGAGGATGCACGACATATCCGTAACTTTGTGCAAAATCATACAAATGCCCTCACTATCTATAAGGAGTACAACAATCTATCATTGTTGAAGATTGATAATACACGGTTTGCCTCTTCATTCATCATGTTGAAGCGGTTGAGGGAGGTCAAGACCGCTCTTGGGGCCATGGTTATTTCAGAGTTTGGTCTTTTTGGAGAAATACAAATAAACTAACCTCTAAAAGGGTGAAGGACACAATGCTAGATAATGCTTGGGAGAGGGTAGATCTAATTATTCAGATCATGGACCCTATCATTTCTATGCTTCGATTTGCTGATACAAACAAACCCATCTTAGGAGAGGTTTATGAGGGATGGGTTTCCATGATTGAATATGTGAGGAGCATTATTCTACAGAGTGAGTGCCCTGAGTATGAGACATCACTAGAGGCCTTCTGTGGTAATATACAGGATATTTTTGTCAGCAGATGGGACAAGAATTGCACACCTTTACATTGTTTGGCTCACTCATTGAACCCAAAATACTACAACCATGAGTTGCTAAATGGTGGACCTTCCCGTAGATTCCCTCCTCATATGGATGGTGAAATCTCATAGGGGAGGAGAGATGCATTTAGGCGGGTTTTTCAGGATAGAGCATTGCTTGATGAGGTGGAGGATGCCTTTGCAGAGTTTTCCATTGGCATTGGTCGATTTGCAAGATATGATGTGATTAGAGACAGGGGGGCTAAGAAGCCCTATTCTTGGTGGGAAAATCATGGGGCAACAAGCCCTCCTCTACAACAGTTAGCCATGAGGCTCCTCTCTCAGGTGACTTCATCCTCTTGTTGCGAGAGGAATTGGAGCACATATGGGAGTTTATATAGTGTTAAGAAGAGCAGGCTTGAGCAATCCAGGGCAGAGACAATGGTGTATGTGCACACCAACCTTCGTCTTATTTACAGGCAGAGGGAAGAGTGGTTGAAGGGAAAGACAAAGATGTGGGATATCTTTCCTGATGATATGGGTCTGGACAACAGTGTTGAGTTGGCATTGGCCAACATGGATCTCAATGATCCAGTGCTAGAGCTTGTTAGATTTGATGATGGTGATATTGTAGAGGGGTCATCCTCCACACCAGTAGACGCAGAGACGACTATGGATACAGGAGAGGAGGAGGATGCAGAGGAGAGCAGTGGTGACCATGATGATGAGGACAGTGATGATGATTCTGATGATGACTATGAGGATTGATGATTCATGAGTCATGGGCTAGCTACTTCCTTGAGGCTGGTATACCTGTAGTTGTTTTGTATTTTTTATTTCTATTTGCCATTGGCATTGCACTACCTATGTAACACATTTTGATTTTGATGACTTAATGAGAAAACTACCATTTTCAGTGTCTTTATCTTACTATCTTGTCTTTCTCCTATTGGATCATTGATGAATTGAATATGTATTATGATTTATCATTATGAATTTAGAATTTTATGATTCATTGATTTATAATTTATGTGACATGTATTTGCATTTTGTATGTACTATGCATGCTATAATGTTACTAACTTACTTTGTAAACAATAAAACTTACATCTAGATGAAGATCTATGTTTGAAATCAATGAATTTGTACCATTAATGAGAATTTGTGTAAGAAATATCTAATTTTTAATATATATATATATATATATATATATATAATAAAATAATGTCTTGTTCCAGGGGGTGAACTTGTCTAAATCAGACACTCGAATCCCAGTATCCGACGAATCCCAAATCCCCGTGTCAGGTTACTTAGGTGCCCAATCATGCATGTGTGGCTGTCCTAGATAAGCATGCATATCGAGAGCATGCACATATGCATGCACCATCTCCTAGGGATCTGTATCCTCATTAGCTTGAATTCAATCCCATTGTAATGTTCCAAACTAGGAAAAATAGTGCTATGCAAAGAAAATAATAAAAACAACACCATAAAAAGTCCAGGAATAACCAACAGCTGAGCCATTTTATTATAATTTGGGGGAAAAGTACAATAATGTGGAAGTGGTGCACCTAGGCTTTCCTCAATGGAAAGCGTGATAAAACCCAAGTGGTAATATGTCAAGGCCAGATGGCACAAATAACTGCTGCAATGATGCCTTGCGCTGCCCTTGTGAAACTATGTTGTTTGCTGTAAAGATGCTGTTGGAAACCCCACCTCTGGTGCTAAAAAAATTACTGGAAATTAACCCTGACCTCTCCACCAAATACCTAGAATAACCCACGAAGGAATTGGCCAAATGTTGACCTCGGAATTTTGACCTAAATTCCCCTTAGCTCCTCTAGCTGCTGGCTGAGTTGGGACCCCTGTTTGACCCCTTAGATCTGCCCAGAAAATTCTATAAAATTAGGAATGTGATCCTTGCCCAAAACCCAGAAAAACCCAGAAAGGGTTTCCCTTGGTTCCAACCTTCAAAAATTGACCCTTCATAGCTTAGCCCTCCTCCAATTTCGAATGATGTTGCTGTGACTAGTCCTGTCAATCTCTGCTCTCCCAACTCCAACAATCCTCCTCAAATGGCCCTCCAAATGATCTCCCAACTCCAAACTTCCCTGGATGGTGCTGCCCCAAAGAGTCTCACTCCAATGACTGCGCAGTCATGGAGGAGATGACACAGTCCCGCATGTGATGAAATATGAATTGCATGTAGGATGGCCCTCTTGTCTGTAACTGCCCTCTATACTCCCGAAAATGATGAAGGATGCTCCTGTCTCGCCAACTTACCAGAGTACCTCACACTGTGACTGCACAATCCCTGCGCTGTTATTACTCCCCCTGCTACTGGTATTTGACTTAAGCTACGAACTGAGATGAAGAAGAACTCCCTTCTAGGGCTGGCACTCGAAGTCCGCCTAAGCAAGGGTTAAGATCTCTGCTCAGAGACACTCATGTGCTAAGCAACACAGTAACCCGGCTAAGCAGCTCGAGCAAATAAGATTGAGTTCAATATGTCAAAAGATAAGATATCCAAATGAAGGGAGCTGCCTTCCTTATATAGATTTCGTGGAGCACTTTTCCCTCCATTTTCCCTCCATCGTGGGACCCTCACCTAACCATCAATGCCCCCTGCATGCAAATTGAACTAGGGAATGTGTATTCCCCTAGTATGGGTGGCCCCCACGTATACTTAACCACATCGACTTAACTTCTACTAAGTCTAGCCTCCTAATAAAATCGAATGGCCCCCCATCACTGCCAAAATTGGCCCGAAAATGTAGAAATTAGTACTATTCCAAAATAATTTAGGGAGGGACATGACACCCATCTCATATCCTTAGCTTATGATCCCCTAAATATTTAAGTCC
Organism: Pinus tabuliformis; assembly: GCA_031772625.1. NCBI lineage: Eukaryota > Viridiplantae > Streptophyta > Pinopsida > Pinales > Pinaceae > Pinus > Pinus tabuliformis. The sequence continues at coordinate 162,502,833 of CM062811.1, forward strand.
AATATGCATTTTTGGTGTGATTCTTTTCAGCAACATTGCACTAGGGCACAACAACTTTGGAAGCTTGTTATGAGTTAATGGTTCAAACCTGATATGGTCTTGCGGACATACCGATGTTAGTACCTTTTCTTTCACATGGTTGAAAGGTATTCATGTCTTTGATGTGTTTGATGGCCAAGTTCACATATTTGAAGGCAATGTTGCACATGTGACAAAGACTCACCTTTTGGGGCACTTATCTACACATTTTTATTCATATTGGAGCATGTGTTTTGAACACCTTCACAATTTTCAAGGAAACATTTACTTATTTTGGTGGCATCTCTCACTACCTAGAGGTCATCAGAGATTGGCCAAGTGATTTTATGTATTTAGATTCATGATCCATCATTAAACGACCTTTGGTGTAGGGCAAGCTTCTAGGAGGTCACGTTGCAATAGGTATTGATAACTTGATACATGGCACAATGGCATCTTTTTAGGTGGAGTGCTAATCATAAAAGGAGGGTGTTGGGTGATGCTTATTGATCATGGAGCCAAGGAGGGTTTGGGGTGAAGCTTATTGGTCATGGAGCTTACTTCTAAGAATTGGCATCTATGGATGATTCATGGAAGTTAAGGTCAAAGATGGTTCCAAGATGTCCTCCACACCCTATTCAAAGCACACCTTGTAAGGAATGTATTTGAGGGTTTCATTTTATAATCTAAGATCAAATGCACAAGAATAAATGAATGCTGAACATGACAAGGTTTCTTGATGCATAATCCACCTCATTAAGACCAAGAAAGATGAATCTTACACATATTTTGAGAAACACCCTAGACTAAGGAGATTTTGAAGTTGTTTTGTTCTATAATTAGTGAAAGGTATATAATCTAGGGGAGCACTCCACCCAAGAAGGCATACAATGCACTTCTCAAGGTAAAGAATGGCACATATGGCACACTTGTCACCCTTCCTAATGTGCTCCATATAAAGGGGTTATATTAACTACTTGGCACACATATTGAGGAATCACAACAACACCTTGAGCAGCACCCTAGTTAGAAGGGTGACAAGTGGCATTTGGAATCTATCTTCAGCAGTCAAAGCCAACATCAAGAGGAGTGCTCACTACCAAGGGTTATTATTGATTGTTGTAGTCGAAGTGATGGAGCATTGTGCTTATGGAAGTGACATGTGGCAATGTGGACCACATCAAATTTCTGAACCATTTACAACAGGTCAGTGGCCTATGTGGAAGACCGACCTTCTAGAGCATTCTTTGAATATCTTATTGTTGAGTTAGTTAGGATCTAAACTTATAAAGGAAAGGCTCCATTTCACATGCACGGTATGATTTTAACATGTAAAAAAATCCTAGAACACTTGTGGTAATTGTTAAGGTGCTGATATTGAGCAGATTTGGAGTTTTTCTATAACTTTGTTTTTTCAAAGTTGTAGCATTCAACGAAGGCTGATTCTTTCGTGTTTTTACTGATTTCTTTGCTGGAATATTGTATTTGGCTATTTCTTCTGGTCTTGACTCTTAACGAGTGAAGGAAGGGCTGAAAAGAGAGATTCTTTGATCCTCGTCAGCTAGATTGACACCAGATTTGAAAATTTATTAAGGGCTGTTATTCAACTGAAAATTATCCTGCTGCTTCATCTTTCATATCTGATGTCATATATTTAATGAAAGCAAGTTAGATCTGTGTTATTATATCTATTTATCATTGACATGTAGCTGTATGTGAACATTCAGATGTGTTGTAACCTGTAAATACTGAAGATTTGTGGGTTTTGCTGGGTTATTTGTTATTGTAGTGAGTCCAATCAGTTCATCCATCTCCTGACTCCATGCTCTTTGCTCAAGGTGCATGTCTATTTGAAATCGCCAAGGTTGCACGAAACGGGGAAACAGGTACGAGTTTCCGAAACGGGAAGCGATACGAAACGCGACCTCCCCAAATTTTGGAAACGGGGAAACGCGAATATATATATATATATATATATATATATATATATATATATTAGGACATTTAAGAAATATGTGCAATCATAAAGCATATATGATACATTCTAATTTATTACATTATGATAAAACTGTCAATTGTCAATGCATAAACGATAAGTATCTAAATTTGCATCACATTTACTCATGAATAATCACATAATGAAAATAAAAATATCCAAAATCAGCCACGAGAAATTTCTAATTTCTTGTCTCGTGCTTGATTGGGAGTCTCCTCCTACATAGTCGAACGACCTTAATGCTCTTGATTAAATACAAGTTTCATACCCTAGTACCCTACATTCTCTTGATTATTGGGAGTCTCCCCTGCATAGAGGGCTTGGTTCTCTTGATTAAATACAAGTTCCATACCCTAGTACATGATAAAATCCAATGGAAACATTGCAATCCCCCCAATCCTGAAATCCTGAAAAACAGATAAGTCTGCTGGATTTTGAGTGAGATCTAAAATTCTACTTTCTCCATATGAAATCCAATGAGGGTGAAACCACTCTCAAACATCTTGAGTCATTTCATGGTAATGTTTAAAATTTAAGTAAAAGGATGAAAATGAAAAATAAAGGAGAATATCACTTTTAAGAATTTAACATTACCATGAACTGCATATCAACACTAGGGCAAAAGTTCACTTTTATAACTTTAGACAGGCATCTGGAAGCAACTAGAAGTCACTAGGCTAACGTAAGAATAGATTAGAAAACAAATAAAAAATAAAATAAAAAAATAAAACACAAGTAAATGCTGAAACGTGGGTCGTACGGTCCTGAAACGCATTTCAGGCCGTACTGGCCACGTTTCAGTTTCGCGAAACGTGGTAGTACGGCCTGAAACATGTTTCAGGGTTGTACCAAACGCGTTTCAGCGTTTCGTACCCGTTTCCGTACGGAAACGCCCTTCTGCCCCACGTTTCCTGCAACATAGGAAATCGCCTTATTGGGGACTGTAAATTTCTGTTTTTCTAAATCTTGAAATTGTCTTTAGGTATAAGGATTGATTTTGCAATCCTAGCGAATCCCCCCTTGTGCTGGAGGAGAGCCTACCTAAAGTGACCAGGATGACCACTGAGGTGACAATAAAGGGTTCCCTCAAGTTTCCCTAGGGTTTGTGCTTGGTTAATGGACTTATCTTTTGAAGTGCATATTTTAGAGGTAACATATTTAAGTCTAGAAGTTATAATGTGCATGCCAAAAGCATCTTTACACTGAATTGAAGCTAAAAACAACAATTCTGTAAGACAAACAGTTAAGTTTGGACCCATAACTAATACATGAAATAGACTAGTGCTGGCTTGTGCATGCCAAAAGCATCTTTACACCCTGTTGTCGCACAGAATATCTAGGCACCGCGACAACGGCTCAGATCGGGGGCTCACCCTGATCCCCAATCTCTCTGTTTAAGCTGTCCCCCAACAGGAGGCTAAGGGGGGTAGACCCTATGGAAATGAAATGAAGGAGACCTAGTTGGAAACCAGCCAGTTCGGGAGACATAGTGAAGCGACCAAGTACTTGATTTAGATTTAGCAAGATTTATAGGATTTGATTAGATTGAAGCAATCGTTGCTAGTGCCTTATGGAGTCAACTATCTTGCTAGGAAATTTAGGACCAAGTAATTGATGAACAACAACTGCTTGGATGATTAACTATTTTATATGAAATGCAAATCCTAAAACTAATGTGAGATGTAGGAATCTTGGTTAATTTTAGTTAAATGCCTATCTAAGATTTAACCCTTCGATCCTTTCTATATTGAGCTTGATTCTGTAGTAAATTGCAGAGAGAAGATAAGGTGAAGCACACTAAGGTGTGATTAATGATACCTCTCCTGAAAATCTAACATACCTAGTGCATTCAATGATTGCAAGGTCACCGTTTTAAGTACTATTGTTAAATTTTGGAATGTTCTATGCTTAGAGGAATTTACTTCAATTTTTCATATTAGCTCAATATCAATTCCAGATTAGCAATCACATCAACATGATAGTAACGTGTAGATAGAACATAAACATAAACATCAGAAGACAAGCCAAGACAAGAGGACACAAGATGTGGCACCAACGAGGGAAAAACCCCAATGTGGGGAAACCCTTGATCAATTCTTCTTATATTCTTCAATAGTTCAGCAGAGAGAGATAGTACAAATACATTTGAAGTCAATACTTGACTTGCCAAATAGGAGATCAAACATCAGAGATCTTCACCATGAAGATGACACAATGTAGTAGATGATAGGCCTAGAACAACTCAACCAATTACTCAACACACTGAAGCTTTCCTTCCATAAGACTCTCCTTCCTTTGCTGCTTCACTGATCATGTCAAGGTTGCCCATTTGGCAACTTGTGTATGCTGAAAGGACTGAAGCATATCTTGGCAAACCTGATCTCTGGTTAGGGCACAAGATCTGAGAGCTACTGCACCCTAAACATACTCCACAGTCCACCTATTTACTACGGATAGCCTTCACACTAATCTCCAATGATACACTGCCTTATAGGGTCTGAACACAACTTTTAAAGAGGCCTCCAACTGCTCGCTATGGCCTGCAGCCTAGCCTAGCAGTTGACTGTAACTTTTGTCGCTTCACACAGTGAGCCAATCAGCGTTTAAACAACAGTAATGTCATAGAGATTTCCATGTTGATATATAGCTCCTTTTATGTTGCATATAGGGTTCTTTAGGGCTTCCTGTGCAGCATATTGTAGTTCCTTAGACAGCTGATGAATCACACATCAAACTACGGCTAGATTGACAACGTAATACGTCTCCCTTTTTGCCTGTGGCCAGATCTCCTCACTGTTGCTAGGGCTTCATGACCTTCCTCTAGACAGCGTATAGAAGCCTTCTTTTGTTGCTGCCTAAACTCTTCTCAATACAATGGCTAGGGTCTCCATTATGACAGCAGATTAGGGCCTTTAAGGATTGCGGATTAGGGCACCTTCAAGACTGTGATGAGGGCCTCTTCCTTGCTGCTAGATAGGCCTCCTTAAACTGCGGCTAGGGCACCCTTAAATGCTGCGGATAGAAGCCTCTCCTTTTCTGCGTATAAGTGCCTCCTCTTGCTGCATATGAAACCCTTCTTGACTGCGTAGAGGTGTCTCCTCCTAGGACTGCGGCTAGGTCACTTTAGAACTGTGGATAGAGGTCCCTCCTTGACTGCAAAGAGCCTTCTCTTTTGACTGCGTCTAGGGCTAGGGCTAGATCTCCTTTAGGGCAACGTATTCTCCTTTAGATCTCTCCTACCACCAAAACCCAAACAAGTGGAGAGACATCACAAGAGATGTGTGTCTAAAATGACTTGAAATCCACCTCTATTTATAGTGAAACGTTGAGATAAGTTGGGGTTAATTTGGTTGCTGGCCGACCTTGACGAATTGTCACATAACACAAATAAATTCATATCTCCCTGAATACATGTCGGAATTAGATGATCTTTAGATCAATCCTACACCTCTTGATGAGAGGAATCCAAGTAAAATATCAGCTGCCATAAATAAGATGACCCACATGGAGTTTGGCCCTAGTTGCCAACTTTAAGAGTCCCTCTCAACTAGGGAGAACTCCATATACTAATCCATCTGCCAGTCCGTACTATCTTTGCCGTCAATGCAATGCCTTGCACTGCTCTGCTTCGCTGAACTATGAAGAAGAAGAAGTGATCGAGAATGTATCATACCATTCCCTACTGACCCGAAGTTAGTCCCATATAAACAGAGTGTATCATACCACTCTTATTGATCCGAAATCAGTTCCAAATAAAGAGAGTGTCTCATACCACTCTTACTGATCCGAAATCAGTTCCAAATAAAGAGAGTGTCTCGTACCACTTTTACTGACCCAAAGTCAGTTCCAATTAATCCTAGATCAATATCATCCTAGCATAGGGAGTACGGTAGTACACAATGCATCCATTCTGATTCCATCGGTAGTACTATGGTCCTTATCCTCATTTCTCTGCTCGTTAGCTAGATGAGAGGTACTTCCCATGAGTCCCAAACTGCATGGGTAGGATGTCTCAGCAGGAGAATAATGAACCACTCGTCTTGCCTGCATGTCACCATGGGGTATCCCAGGGGAAGGCTGAACCACTCACCTTGTACACAACAAATCACTAGGGGAAGGCTGAATCACTCACCCTATGATTTTGTCTCAGTAGGAGAAGCATGAACCACTGACCCTGCCTACATAGCAGACCACTAGAGGAAGGCTAAACCACTCACCCTTTGGTTTCTCATCGCTCCAAGAAGTACCCCAAGCCCTCGGGAGCTCCTAGAGCTCGATAGGTCATATAGGACCCTTAGGAGAGGGTCTCTCCACGGCTCCTAGTTGTTCTTGGGAAGTCAAGAATTTGACCTTTCCCAGGGGCGTCATCTGAATATCGACGACCTGCACATCAGTCCCAATGTGTTGGAGCCTTCTTGCTCCTTCATGTACTGTATCCTAGATAAAGTGGTACCTCATGTATATATGCTTGGAGCGATCATAGAACTTGGGATTCCTCAACAATCGAATGCCACTCTGGTTGTCACAGAAGATCACGGTGGTATCCAACACGTGTCCGAACAACTCACTGAAGAGCTTCTTCAACCAGACAGCTTCACACAAGGTCATACTCACAGCGATGTATTCGGCCTCAGGGGTGCTCAAAGCAACCAACTTCTGCTTCCTGCTCATCCAGGATATCGAAGCAGAACCCAAAGAGAAGTAGCACTCAAAAGTGCTCTTGTGATCCATCACACTGCCTGCCCAATCAACATCGGAATGACCATGTAGCCTCACATTTCCAGCAGTGTATCTCAGTCCATGAGAGATTGTGCCCCGAAGATATCTTAGAAGATTCTTGGTACCAATCTAGTGAGGCTCAACCATATATGAGCTTACCATGAAGATGACACAATGTAGTAGATGATAGGCCTAAAACAAATCAACCAATTACTCAACATACTAAAGCTTTCCTTCCATGAGACTCTCCTTCCTTTGTTGCTTCACTGATCATGTCAAGGCTGCCCATCTGGCAACTTGTGTATGCTGAAAGCACTGAAGCATATCTTGGCAAACTTGATCTCTGGTTAGGGCACAAGATCTGAGAGCTACTGCACCCTAAACATACTCCACAGTCCACCTATTTACTACGGATAGCCTTCACACTGATCTCCAATGATATGCTGCCTTATAGGGTCTGAACGCAGCACTTAAAGAGGCCTCCAACTGCTGGCTATGGCCTGCGGCCTAGCCTAGTAGTTGACTGTAACTTTTGTCCCTTCACACAGTGACCCAATCAGCCTTTAAACAACAGTAATGTCACAGAGATTTCCACGCTGCTAGACACTGATATATGGCTCCTTTTATGCTGCGTATAGGGTTCTCCCTTTTTGCTTGCGACCAAATCAACTCACTGCTGCTAGGGCTTCATAACCTTACTCTAGATAGCGTATAGAAGCCTTCTTTTGCTGCAACCTAAACTCTTCTCAATACAGTGGCTAGGGTCTCCATTATGACATCGGATTAAGGCCTTTAGGGATTGCGGATAGGGCACCTTCAAGACTGTGATGAGGGCCTCTTCCTTGCTGCTAGATAGGCCTCCTTAAACTGCGGCTAGGGCACCCTTAAATGCTGCGGATAGAAGCCTCTCCTTTTCTGCATATAAGTGCCTCCTCTTGCTGCATATGAAACCCTTCTTGACTGCATAGAGGTGTCTCCTCCTAGGACTACGGCTAGGTCACTTTAGAACTGTGGATAGAGCTCCCTCCTTGACTACGAAGAGCCTTCTCTTTTGACTACGTCTAGGGCTAGGGCTAGATCTCCTCTAGGGCAATGTATTCTCCTTTAGATCTCTCCTACCAAAACCCAAAAAAGTGGAGAGAGATCACAATAGATGTGTGTCTAAAATGACTTGAAAGCCACCTCTATTTATAGTGTAACGTTGAGATAAGTTAGGATTAATTTGGTTGCTGGCCGACCTTGACGAATTGTCACTTAACACAAATAAATTCATATCTCCATGAATAAATGTCGGAATCAGATGATCTTTAGATCAATCCTACACCTAACGATGAGAGGAATCCAAGAAAAATATCAGCTGCCATAAATAAGATGACCCACATGGAGTTTGGCCCTAGTTGACAATTTTAACAACTAATAAAAACAAGCTTCTCAAGCAAAGATGGATGGGTACCTATGTTTCTATCAACCAAGCTTATGCTTGGAAGTAAATTTTAATTATGCAAGTCTAACCTAATATGCAAATGCACGTGGTGATTAGAAGATGGAGCGAGAATGAAGTTAGATTCAAGGATTGAAAGTGCTTAAGCCACAATCTGCTTCAGAGCTCTAAGCCAAAACCTTTAATTGCCAAAATAAATATTCAAAACACTAGACTGAAAAATAAACTTCTCAGCAATATGCTATCACAGTATAATGCCCAATTAAATCACAAGCTTATCACTTCAATTTATTTAAATTCTTTCCAATGCAATTATAGCTCAAAGAGAACAAAATTTTCTTCGTAAATCTTCAATATCACCTTCAAGATAAATGCCAATTATATAGATGCTCAACTACTCAATTTAGGAAACAAAGGATATGCAATCTACCACAATTCCATGAAAGAGTACTTAATAATTACTTGAAAAATTCGCAAAAAATTAATATGCAATATCCAATAATTCAAGTAATTAAACCACGCTTAGAATTAATTAAATGACGAGCAATCTCAATAGATGTCAAGCATAAAAATGTTCAAAACCCTTAGCATGCAAAAACTTAAGCAATTAAATTTCAAGAATTAATTACCATGTAGAACCATAAAATTCAAATGCTAGACACTTCAAACAATTTTGGATTTAAAATAAATTCCTTAAATGCTTCAATCCAATTTTTATTTTTTTATTTTCTTATAGTCAAACTTTAGAGATAGTTTAAAAACATTTGAATGTGCCTTGACTATAGAAGAATTTTTTTTTTTACCCCTCAAGATTTCGCTTTTAAGATTTAAAAAATCCCAAACCCTTAACACAAAAACCCCAAAAAGGAACTTTAGATATAATAATCTATATTATTCCCTTGGCAATTTTAATGTAATAAGTTTTATGAATGATGATTAAAATTTTAATATGGCAAATGGTTAATTAAAATTAAAAAGGCCACAAAAATATTTGAAATTTTAAAACCTTCAAGAATCAAAGACACAATTAAAGTTGAAATTTTAATTATTTTCTTTTGTTTTAAACAAAAAAAAGAAAAAAAAAATAAAAGCAAGCTCATTAAAAAAAATTCGAATTTTTGTGAGACTTAACCCTAACCAAAATTAAAACAAAGAATAAAGTAAAAAAAGGGAAATCGGAAACAAAAGAGTTGAGGGAGGAGCGTAGGGTTGCAGGTTGAAGGCGACAACAACTGGAGCAAGCAAGGATGAGGGAGAAACGACAGGAAGGAGCTTTGACGCAGGTCGAGGATGAGGGAGCTCATATCGCTTTTGTGTGCACGTCAGGGGTGATGAAGCTGCACCGGAGTAGGGAGGACACAGAGAGAGCGTTTTTCCTTGCAGGTTGAGGATGAGTGAGGAATGACTGTGAAGGAGCTTGCAGGTTGAGCGAAAAGGGATGAATGGGTGATGCAGGAGCTTGGGCAACCAGAAAGGAGGACACGGGGGTTAGGGATTTAGTATAATGGGTTGAACTCAGGCAATGAAGAGAGCTTGCAGCGCTGAGAGAGGAATTGCAACATGGAAGGAAAGACATAGGTAATAGTGAGAGGAATAAATGCAGAGAAGGGGGACACACATAGGCAGAGGGAGCAATGAAATTTTAAAGGGGTTTCAGAGCAGAAAACGGTAGCCCAAGAAACTCAAAAGAAATCCCAAAATTTTAAATTTCAAACCGATATATTTCTGCTTTAAAATTTGCTCTTAGAGAAACCTCATATCTGAATTTAAAACCTTCAGACTGAACATAATTTTGAATAATTTGTCCTTGCAAAAATGGTATTGAGGCTAGATCTTGCCCTCTAAGGTCTAGATCTGGCTTCAAATTTAATCTTTCCTTTAGATCCACACCTGCAAAACGAAAACAAAAATTACCCAGATCCTAGATATAAAAAAAATGAATAACAACCCCAAAACCCAAGCTAAAAAAAGGACTTCAGATCCATACAAGATACTTATAGATTTATGCACAAAGGTTGCAAATCTATCAGATCTGAGGAGTATGAGTCCAACTCTGCTCCCAGATCTGATATTTGTAGGCTCTTACTAGCCAGATCTATCAATTTTTCCACAAAATATCTAAAATATTTTGAAATTTTAGATAGGTACTAGCTCAAAAACATCCTGCAGATTTTTTTTTTTATCGTTAGATAAATCTTGGAGCTTATATGAGGTAGGCTCTTAAAAATATGTGTTGAGAGTTGGCTGGTCCAACTGAGTACTATCCCCAAAGACTCAATGAAACCCGAGAGATCTTCTGCAAACACTAGATCAACCATCAAATCAAGTAGAGAAATAGAATAGCAATAAAATTATGAAGAAATAGAGATGCCTGCTATTTCAATCAAAATTAAGAATGCTACTCTAGATCCAACACACTGAATAAGATACCTGTATTCAAATTATTCTAAGAGAGCTATTGATTGATAGTTTTCACATAATATTAAGCAGAAAATAAAACAATGTTAACATAAATTCATGAAGAGGAACACCATTGCAAGGTGAAACCCCAAAGAATTTTGCATTAATTCCAAAAAAATATAGAAGAGAGCTCGAGAGCTTAGTACATGATTTAAAGATCGGATGAAAAAATAGACAGCCACTGACCTCTAATTTATAGATAAAATCTCCAACGACTAGTTCGCTTGATCCCTATCAAATTAATCTCGACCGCTCATAAAGATTTAATTAACCTTTAATCATCACCCTAAATATTATTTATTTTTCGAGGAAAAATCGAATTTTTCATTTAATTGATTTTTAATTAACTTAGAATTAATTATTTTGAGTTAATTTCCTCAAAAAAATGACTTTGTTTTAAACACCAAGGCCCAAGGGTTCAAAATTTCTTGTTTTATTCAATATTCCCTTGGTCGGGGACCTCCAAATATTAATTTCTTTAAAACTCACGAATTTTACCTTTGAAGAATTTAATTTTACCTAGGACACAAAATTAATTAAATTTCTCGCTTTGGATTTTAATTTAATTTTACCAAAAAATTTAATTAATTGACTTATGAGGGGATTAATAATTTTTTCAACCTTCTAATATTTAACCATGGTGTCTAATTATGAGGGACCATGCACTAAATATATATTTTTTTTACATCAAGATATTACAATTTAATACATGAAGGGTGAACACCTGGTTGTTATGGACCCTCAAATATCTACCCAATTCTGCGACTCAAAATATGATCAGGTATACCAAGTAATTTGTAATAAAATAATCTAGCCAATTAGCTAGGATTATTCCCAAATTACTTTTACAAAGACTCGATAAAAAACACTAGGACTCACTTAATACCTTGACGACAAAATCCACCCTCGCTGTGGGGTGAGGTTGGAGGGAAAAAATCTGCCGATCATTTCATTCTAGAAACGCAGATGAATCAATGAGACAAAAAGCCTCCTAAGGTAGAAATCGTCACCAAAATACTATGCTTACCTAGGTTGTTACATACATGATGGTCTTACTAAAATCATTTACATTATAACCATGCAGAATGGGTTTTACATCTTTAAAAAATTTGCTGACTGATGATAAAATATGAATGATGCGAACACTTTGAACATGATAGATCCCTTTTCCAAAAATAATGGGTGTACTGCTATGGGGTTGTTGACACAGAGTGGGCAACATCTGGCTCTACTTGGGAACGCTTTGCTTTATTGAAGGAACGTGGGAATCCAGAATTTGCATCCAAGCAACACACAAAATTACATAAGTTGCATCCATCCAAATATCACCGGATAACATTAAGCACATGAAATAAAAGCTCTTGTAACCATTTTCAATTATACTAACATGAAAAATAAATCTAGTCCTAAAACATAAATGAAATGCTGAAATGACAAGGTGTAGGGTTAGCAATACAATACAATGGATGCTCCATGGCACATCAGATGTCATCTTTGAATATTAGCTTGAGCATTTGGCCATTTGCAAGTAAGTCAAGTGGTTCACCATCCAATCTGCTCAAGTGGAATGAATTTGGCCCAATGATGTCTCGGATAATGTACGGTCCCAACCACAAACTGTCAAATTTGTTATGTTTTCATGGTTTTTCATTCTTGTGATCCCAAAGAAGTACCATATCTCCAACCTGCAAAGATCTAGATCGAGATGATTTATGAAAGCTTTCTTACTTTTACACATATTATCAAAAGCTTTCCTACGAGTTTCATCCAACTCCATAATCTGATCAATTCTGTTTTGGATAACATCTTTATTAGTAGAAAATTGATGGAGGAGTTGATAAGCTGGCAATTTAAGTTGTACAAGTTACATCCAATCCATAAACTAATTCAAAAGGACCTTTATCAGTAGCTTTATTTTTCGTAATCCTATCTGCCCATAAAACATACTTGATTTTATGGTCCACAGATCGCTTATTATCTCCTACTATCTTGTTGATAATGGTTCTAAGATTTTTATTACTTGATTCAGCAAGGCCATTACCTTGAGGATAGTAATTAGATGAATGAGATAAGACAATGGCATACTTGAAGCAAAAAGATGAAAATTCTAAAGAACTAAAAGCCTTGGCATTATCAGTGGTGATCTTGGCAGGGACACCAAATCTAGTAATGATATTATTTTCAATGAATTCCATAATGACCTTTTCAGTGGCATTCCTAGCAGGAATGGCCTCTTCCCATTTAGTGAAATAATCAGTCGCAGTTAAAATCCATGAGTAGCCATTGCTAGAATTTTCATGAAACTTCCCAATGAAGACTAGATCCCAATGCTGAAAAGGTGCCTCCACAACCGCGTGTTGTAATCGCAGGGAAGAAAGCTTCTGTTTTCCAATGAATAGCTGACAAGCTTGACAACTTCTAACAAACTTATGCACATTAGAAAAAATTGAAGTTCAATAATAACCATCTCTAAGAATTTTGTGGGCAGTAGTTCTAGCAACATGATGACCACCACAAAATCTCGAATGAAACTTAGAAATTAATTTCTTGGACTCAATTTCATCAACACACCTAAGTATTATCCCATTAGGACTTCTCCATCCAAGGCCATCCTTCGTGAGACAATAATTAGTGGCTTTTAATCTAAGAGCCCTTCTCTTATGAGCGACTAAATGGTTAGGACATGTAAGATTTAACAAGTAATAAATAATATCCTTGTACCACTCATGCTCTCCTAATCTTTGCAGCTCATGCGAAGATGAATTGTTGAGACAAATCAAACCAAGAGCTTTCTCATTACCTTCGATCATCATTTCAGCCAAGCCTTGAACCTTCAGCTAACTTGGTGGGTCTAATCTCTAAGTCATATTCTTGGATTTTAGTAACCCACCTAGCATGAGTCCCTAAGCAATCAATTTGAGTTAATATATCTTTAACCGCAGAATGTGGGACAAAAACAATGATTTTGGAATAACCCACATAGGTCTTGAAATGCTTAAGAGATTTAACTAAGGCATAGGATTGCTTTTTGTGAAGATTAGGTTAACATGTTTTTTGCTTAGTCAATTACTTCAATAATCCAAATTAGCCCAATTTACATTTTCATTATATTGATGGTAGCTGAAAAAAGAACAAAAACCATAAGCCAAGACAAGAGAACACAAAATTGGCACAAGCCAGGGAAAAACCCAAGATGGGGAAAACCCTTGATCAATTCTTCTTATTATCAATATCAAATTCAGAGAGAGAGAGTACAATATTACTGCCCTTAGATAAGTAGATGGCCCAAACAATAATGCAATTCTGGCATAAACAAATGTGTGCCTTGTTCAATGGTCAACGATGGCATAGGCAAAGTAGTCTCTGGTGAGCTCAGACTTCTTCAACAACAGATAGAATCCTGGTGAGGGTTTATTGACTAACTGCTACAATGCTCTCCTTACTTTCACACCAAAGACATTTTGTCCATAGTAAGAGGTTGATGTGATCTTACTGTAGCCCTTAAACTAGCCACAAAACCCTCATACAAAGACTACGACCTTCCGGGGTATATTGTTGCCCTTTCAACCCTGATCCGAGCTCATTTAGGCCTGTGGCCTACTTGAGACAATCTCACAGAGCTGCAACCCAACTTCATAAGACACACCTTTCACAAAACAACCCATGATCTTCTTTCAAATAGCTCTCAAGCATGTGACAACCTTTCTATGAGATCTTGCCCTGCATAAGAGGAAAGACGTAGTTTTGAATGGAGTTAACAAGTCCCTAACAGTCTTGGCTTTCAGCCTTAAGATCTCGGTCCCTCTAATAGCCCAACAACATTGACAAGCAAACCCGTCCTCCTTTGCTGGTGCCCTCCTTTCTTCTGCGACCATTTTAGAGAGAAAGATGTGTGAAATGAGGATGGAGGACACCTTTATATATAACAATTTGTCGTTATGGAGGTGAAGCCAACCTTGACGATTGGAGGCAAAATTTGAATTTCTGTTGACACCTAATCCTCTGCGATTGGGTGAATTTGGAATGTGAACAATCATCAAGAAGATGAACTGATCAGTCACATTCATGTATATAACAATAGCTACCTAATGAAATAAACGAATCAGTTTTTCTGCCAAGTCTGGAGTTACTCCTGGCCTGACATGGTATCAGAGCCAGCTCCTTGTTTTAGCTATTATGCTGCTTGTAACTCCTCTGTCCTGACCTCTGCCTCTGCCTCTGCTTTATTCCCTTCTGTTCTGAAATAATCTGCCTCTGCCACTGCGCTCTGTCCATAACGCTTGTCTCTGACCTGCATAGGCCTGACATTGGCGAGGTTGGCCTTTTCAGGTGGTGGAATGATGGGTTTCATGCATTGCAGAAAAAGGCTTGATATGGACTAGAGATCATCGGCCGACAGAGCTGGAATTCAAGCATTTGTTTTTTAAGTTCCCCGCGCCTATGGAAACAAAGAACTCTATCGACTCCATTGCCAGGTCAAGCTGACCCGGTTGGGCTCGGTTAGGTCGGAGTAAAAAAAATTGGCATTGCCGCGTTGAGGGAGGCACTGTGTGGGTTCCAATTCGTATTAACCCATCTGGATGGTAGGCAATTGCTTATCAAATCAAGTGCGGCTAAAGTTGTCAAGCTGGGTCAGTTCAAAGTTTTTTTGAAGATGAAGGAATGCCGGTAACAGCATGTCAGTGGACCTTCTTGTAGCTGCGTCGAACCATATTGTCCATGGATCATTAACAATGAGTTCTGTCGGTACAAACAACATGAAGTTGCGAAACTAACTGTATGATACCGAATCTTCCTGATCTGCATTGAGAATTGAAGATGAAGGAATGCCGGTTTACCATCGGCCTTCTATGAAAGGTAATTTGTACATTCATTTCTCTGTAGATTTTCCAGATTCTGAGTATTGTCAAACATGATTCTGTAGCAGTCTCGTGTAGAAAGCTCGCTCTCCAACACTTCGAAGTTTCAGAGATCCATGTCTGGGCGCTCCGGGCTGACGGCAAGGTCACAACGTTTGAATGCGCAGTCGTATTAACACTTGAATGTTGAATGCGCAGTGATATTATCATTTTGAACTTTGAATACGTTTTGAACTGTCTTGGATCTACTATGAAAATGAGCTCTAGATTGTGATTTCCCTTTGCTTTGAAGGCAGCAAGCGTTCAACGGATTAGTTCGCAATTAGGGTAAAAATTTGTTGAAATTTTGAACAGAAAAATCAGCAGAAATTAAAGTGACCAGCATAATGTTTTAAAAGTATCGTTCCTCTCTGCTCTCAGTATATGTATATTGACCAGCATATGTTTTGAATGCGCTGTCCCATTAATATATATATATATATATATATTGAACAACATATATATATATATATATATATATATATATATATATATATATATATATATATATTGACGAGTGTTGAGTTTTGAATGCGTTTTGGACGCTGTTTGAATAAGTTTTTGGACGCTGTTTGAATAGTCTGTACATATGTAATATGGTGGATATATTATATGAGGATCTTTGGAGGGATTTGAAGAAACAGTAAAGTATTTAAAATTTTTTTTTTTCCCTTTTTGAGTACAGTTTCACTGTACATCAATAGAAGTTTGTTATCAGCAGAAGTTTTTTTTAGCAGAAGTATTTTTTACAGAATGCATTCAATCATCTCTCTGGTAGGAATAGTTCTCACTGGCAAAGAGAACTATCCTGAATGGTCTCGGATGATAAAACACACCCTCATCTTCAATGAGTTATGGAAGGGAGTGTGTGTCGGAGAAGGAGACAACGACCCAGTACAGCCTACATCAGACAAAGAGCTCGTCATTTGGGATAACAAGAACAACAAAGCATATGCATTAATCGCAGCATCTGTAAATGAAGAAGTAAGACGCCATATTTCATCATATTCAACTGCCTTTGAAGCTTTACAAAAGCTCAAAGAACTCTATGACTCACATTCTGCACTTGAAGTTGTTCAGCTCATGATTAAACTCTTCACTCTTGAACTGAAAAATAATGATCCTCTTGCTCTTGCATCTGAAGTAAAATCCATAATGCATGATATCAAATCCACTAAGGTTGAGCTGGATATCCCTCTTATTGATTTTCTCAAGGAACTCTATCCTACTTACTCCAATTATCTTGAGTCTTTACAAGCAAATGGAAATCTTAAAGATATAACCTTTGACTCTCTTGTGAAAAAGTTTGCTGAAAGAGAGAAAGCCTTTGGAAAGAAGACAGTCCCTGAATCTTCTGAAGAGACTGTTTGCCTTGCTCATAAAGAAAAACATCCTGCTCAAGATTCTACAAGAGGAAGAGGTGGACGAAGAGGAAGAGGAAGATACTTCAGAGGCAGGGGGGCAGACATTCTCAAGGAGAAAAGGCAGATCTGCATTGCATTCGCTGCAAACGAAATGGATCACATGATGCTTCTACATGTAAGCTACCATGGGAAAAAATTGAGCAGAAAAGAAACCAGCAGAAAGGTAAAACTGATGATACAGACAAAGGTAAAGCACCTGAATCCGCTCACTATATTGAGGCACAATGTAACATTGGAGTAAATGAAGATTTGTTTAATGCTTCACTTGCTTCTTCGAAAAATGATTGGTTGCTTGATTCAGGAGCAACCTGTCATATGACTCATAGGAAAGATTTTTTTGAAGATTTCACTGACAATGTTGATGGAGCAATATACTTTGCAGATCAGTCAAAATCAAGCCATCAGGGCTTGGCACAATCAGGCTTAAACTACCTGGTCTTCCAGACTTTCTTCTGGATCATGTTCCATATCTCCCACAGCTCAAGAGAAGCTTGCTGTCCTTGGTCCACATCCGCCAGCAAGGTCACTCCATTCATATGTTTGATGGCAAGCTTGAGGTAAGAAAAGCATCTGACCACTCACTTGTCATGAGGGGAATAGAAGAAGAAAGACTTCTCAAACTGCAAGGAACCTCTGCTCATGCACAACATTTCTCATATATTTCTCATCATCAAGAAGGTACACTTCCATCAAGTTTATTATGGCATGCTAGATTTGGACATTTAAACTATGACAGTCTCCGCTTATTGAAGAAAAATGGTGTTGCTGGTTTGCCTACAATTCCTAGGAAACATAAGCAATGTGATGCTTGCATTCTAGGAAAGCATAGCAAACAGTCTTTTCATGATTCACATTCAAGAGCACATAGGAAGCTTGAACTCATTCATTCAGATTTATGTGGTCCAATGCCTGTTCCTTCTGCAAATGGAAATAAATATATCATGACATTTATTGATGATTACACCAGAATGTGTTGGGTTTATTTATTGAAGAACAAATCTGATGCTTTTCAAACATTCAAGAATTTTCATAAATGGATTGAAAATGATGCACAATCTCATATTGGGTCTATTCGCGCTGATAATGGAAAAGAATATACATCAAATGAATTTGAAAACTATCTTCGCCAACATGGGATCAAACATCAAACAACTGTACCTTATAATCCCCAACAGAATGGTGTAGCAGAAAGAATGAATAGAACAATTTTGAATATGGTACGATCCATGCTTTTCTTCAAAAATGTAAAGATAATGTTTTGGGCTGATGCTGTTCTATGTGTTGCATATATAAGGAATAGATGTCCATCTAATGCTATAAGAAACAAGACTCCTTATGAATTGTGGTATGGACATGTTCCTTCGGTAAAACATCTCAGGATCTTTGGTGCCACCTGTTATGCTTTGATACCAAAGGTACATAGAAACAAACTTGGTGCTAGAAGTCGTAAGTGTATCTTCCTGGGGTATTCAAACACCTCCAAAGCATACCGTCTCTATGATGAAGTAAATAAAAAGTTTGTTGTATCTAGAGATGTCATTTTTCTTGAATCATCCAAATCTAACAATGTTGTTAAGCGGCAACTTGATCGCTTGGATAGATTCACAAAAACGAAATCATTTCAAGAGTTTGATAATCAGATTCCACATCTTGAAGGGGGGATTACTATACTAGATCAACATGTGTAATCTTCTTCTGAAGAACAATCTCCCCTGCATGAAACTCCAACAATGGATGATGCTTTAAGTGATGTAATTGATAGAATTGGGAGACTCAATCTTGATTCAGTCCCAACTCAATCAACAGAGCAGCCTGGACCATCTCAGAAAGGTCCCCCAAAGTGGCTGACAAAGACACTTGAAAGTGTTCATCCTGATGAAATTGGAAAAACAGGAACCAGAAATTCAAACCGACAAAATGGAGGTGATGTAGATGACTCTAATTCACCTGTTGATATGGATGTTACTTATGATTGTGAATTGAACTTGTCTACGGATTTTGAAGCAACTTCCTTCAAAGAAGCTGCTTCTCATGATGAATGGAAAGAAGCGATGAAAAAGGAGTATGATGCCCTCATAAAGAATGGCACTTGGAAGCTGGTTGATCCTCCATTTGGAACCAAACCAATTGGCTGCAAGTGGGTCTACAAGAACAAGTACAAAGCTGATGGCTCACTTGACAAGCACAAAGCTAGGCTTGTGGCAAAAGGTTTTGCACAAAAGGAAGGGGTCGATTATGAGGAAACTTTTGCCCCCACAGCAAAATGGGCCACCATCCGGACATTCTTTGCACTAACTGCTCAGAACGGTTGGAAAGTCCATCAAATGGATGTAAAAACTGCATTCTTGAATGGAGATTTAAAAGAGAATGTTTTTATGTCCCAGCCTGAAGGATTTGCTGTGAAAGGACATGAACATAAAGTATGCAAACTTGTGAAGTCCTTGTATGGCCTCAAACAAGCACCGCGAGCCTGGTATGAAAAACTAACTGAGCATCTTCTGAAACTCAACTTCAATCATTTTGATCTTGATGATGCAATTTTATTTGTCAAGAAAGTTGGCAAAACAGTTGTGTATCTTGTGGTATATGTAGATGATCTTTTAATGACAGGGAACAATGAAAGCTACATTGCATCCATAAAGAAGGAATTAGGGAAAAGTTTTGAAATGACTGATTTGGGCTATGTTCATTACTATCTTGGCATTGAAGTAACCCAACATCCAAACTCCATATTTATTTCTCAAAAGAAATACATTGGAGATTTGTTAAACAGATTTGGCATGACAGAGTGCAATCCTCTTTCTACTCCAATGGAACAAAACTTAAAGCTCACATCTATTGAAGGAAAGGAATTTGAGGATGTAACAAAGTATAGACAGCTTGTAGGAAGTCTCATCTACCTCACTACTACCAGACCAGACATTTCATTCACTGTTGGAATCCTCTCCAGGTTCATGCAAAAGCCTGTGAGGGACATTGGTCTGCTGCAAAAAGAGTTCTAAGGTACTTGAAGGGAACTCAAGACCTTGGAATCAAGTATACACAGGTGGACGACTTCAGCTTGATTGGATACTCTGATTCAGACTTCGATGGAGACAAAGAAACTGGGGTATCTACTTCAGGATATGCTATGAGTCTTGGATCAGGAGCTGTCTCCTGGAGATCACGCAAACAATCAGTTCCAGCAGATTCCACAACTGAAGCAGAATACGTGGCAGCAACTGAAGCAACGAAAGAAATTGTGTGGCTTAGGAAAATTCTTGAAGATTTGCAGGTAAAACAAGTACAATCAACTCCACTCATGATTGATAACACCTCTGCAATAAAGTTGGCCAAGAACCCAAAGTTCCATGATCGTACAAAGCACATCAATACTAAATATCATCTGATCCGACATCATGTTGAGGCCAAAACAATCCATCTCCGTCATTGTTCCACAAATGAGCAAATTGCAGACATCTTCACCAAAGCGCTTGGAAGAGAAAAGCTTGAAAGATTCAGAACGATGCTTGGACTCACCAACATCCCTTCAGATTAAGGGGGGGAATGTTGACACCTAATCCTCTGCGATTGGGTGAATTTGGAATGTGAACAGTCATCAAGAAGATGAACTGATCAGTCACATTCATGTATATAACAATAGCTACCTAATGAAATAAACGAATCAGTTTTTCTGCCAAGTCTGGAGTTACTCCTGGCCTGACAATTTCAAATTTTCAATTCCCCCCCTTAATAAAGTTATGATTTGTAGAATTTCTTTTAAATATTTTAGGTCAATTTTGGTCCTCTCGAAAAGAGGAATTCAATGCCACAATTATCTTCCTCAAAGGAGCTGTCTAAAGTGGGATTTGTCCCTAGTTGCCAATTTTAACACTCCCTCTCAAATAGGGAGAATTCCACCTATGAAACCAACATCTATGTCATTGATCAGCATGCCATCATGAACCATCTCTTTATCTCGATTTAGCTTTGCTGAACACTGCAATAATAATGAAGAAGAATTGATTGAGAGTGAGTCACAAGACCTCACCATTTTCCACTGACAAAAGTTAGTCCAGAGGTAAAACCTCAATCAGACTTGATCCCAAATCAAGTTGAACAACACCAAGCGTCCTAGTCATAAGAAGTACGACAATACTTGATTTGTCCATCGGTAATGCTATGGTTCCTAACCACTTTTCCCAACTCAGTGGCCAGATGAGAGGTACTTCCCATGTGTCTCGACTACATGGGTAGGATGATGCTGAATCAATATCAGAGAAAGAATGTATCACATCTTGCTCACAACTAAGTTGCCGGAAACGGCTACCTCCAACCCCGAAACGGCGTTTTCCCGTTTCGGATCCGGATCCGCGTACGAAACGCCGGAAAAACGCCGGAAAAACGTTTTTGTGCCGTTTTTTTTCTGGAAACGGGAAGTTTTTTTCACAGCCGTTTTTGAGGCGTTTTTGTCGGAAAAAAATTGCAGTTTTTAAAAAATGAAAACGTTTTCAGGAATCAGTATGCTAGTTGCAAGTTGTGAAGAAGTACACAAGGTCTCATTGGTCTGGAAGCTGATGTATTCAAGACTTAGCGCATTGCTTATGCTCTTCTACTGTTGAGATTGAGGGAAAGAAGGCAGTGATCATCCTAACATGGTTTGTCTTGTATGGTCCCTGTAAAATCTATCTCCTGAATCCAATAACTACAGTCAGGAAAAGAGCTAATACCTCTGGTCTGAGTATCTGAGGTAAGTAGTGAGGAATCCTTCACACTCTGTAATAAAAAGGGAATCTCCCCCTAATAAGGTGCTCCTCTAACTCAGTGTCCTGTTTGTGACAAACCTGAAAGAGCTTCTATGATCTGAAATGTGATGATATGTCTTGATCCAAGGTCAATGCGAATGAACCCTGAATTGGCTATGCATCCAGTGATTCCATGTGTACTTGGGTTTTATAATAAGGCCTTCTTTCAGCAGCAAAGTTTCCTTTGAGAACCAGGACCATCGCTGTCCAGGGGGAGGCCTGCAGAAACAGCGATCCCATTTGAGGAGCAAAGTACTTGGAAAGGGAACCGCTCTCTACCTGAAGTTGAGTCATCTAGAGATTACCATAGAGGTAAACTCGGATCATATATGAATCATGAATCATGATAGATCATAGATGATACAGATAGATCATAGATGATACAGATAATCTAGATTCTGAAATATGAATGGTAATATGAATTTTTTATTTTTAATATCTATATATATATATATATATATATATATATATATTATGTGCCGTTTCCTGCCGTATCGTATCCAGATTTTTTGAAAATTTGCCGTATCCGTTTCAAACCCCGTACCCGTATCCGTTCCCGTATCCGTTTTCTGGTAACTTAGGCTCACAATCACATGTAGGGAAAGGATGAACCACATCCTACAATCACACATCACAATCACATGTAGGGAAAGGATGAACCACATCCTATGTATGCAAATCACCGAGAGTAGGTAAAGGATGAACCACGTCCTACAAACACAAGTCACAATCACATGTAGGGAAAGGGTAAACCACATCCTACAAACACAAGTCACAACAATCAATCGTAGGAAGGATCTTATACGTGGGGAAAGGATGAACCACGTCCCACCGACATGTCAACCAACAATCGTAGGAAATGAGCATCGTGCATGTGGGAAAAGGATGAACCACGTCCCACTGACATGTCAACAGATGCCTATATGCATCTCTCACTGGGGTATCTATATGAGAAAGTGAACCACACATCCTACTCATATGCCATAGGAGAAGGTGAACCACTCATCCTATGCATATGTCATCAACAGTAGGGGAAGGTGAACCACTCACCTACACACATGTGGCCGCAATCGTAGGGGAAGGTTAACCACTCACCCTACACACATGTCAACCACTGTGCGGTATCATAGGGGAAGGTGAACCACTCACCCTGTACGCAACGCACCACTTGGGGAAGGTGAACCACTCACCCTATGGTCGCTCATAGCTCAAAAGGTGCCCCAAGCCCCTAGGAGCTCCCAGAGCTCAATGTTCCATCTTAACAAAAGATCCCTTCATATAAGGGATAGAGCTAGGCTTCTTTCTAAAAATCAATGATATTGCTGACCGAATCATTAATGGAAGCCTCATAGCTCCACCCAATAGGCTATGGATGTATACACAACCTTTTACAGACCTACTGATTTACAACTAGACATTTTACTAGCAGAGATCTTTAGCAGCACACAACAATACTCTGTTCTTGCATATCTGATGTAGAAAATACTTAATTGATCATACTCCCTCTTGCTTAGGAGACCACAAGCCAAAGCTTGTATTTCTAGCAGTGTTGAAAATATCGGTATTGGCAAAATATCAGCGAGGGTCCAAAAAACATCTTATCAGCAATATCGGCGAAAATATCGGCAAGCATAAATTTTTTTTTTTTCAAATTTTTAAACATAGCCGATATTTTGTCGATATTTGCCGATATTTTGCCTATATTTGCCGATATTTTGAAAACAGAAAATATCGCGATATTTTCTCGGCGATATATCGTTTTGCCGAAAATATCGCGATATTTTCGAATATTGCCGATATTATCAACAATGCCAATGCTGCAAAGTGTCCATCTGACATCTTGCTCATCATAAGAACCATCCAGTTGTAGGTAATTTATTATTGCAAGCAGTGATGCGAAACTCACGATAAAATCGCGGTTTTTTCAAAACGATGATAAAATCGGCTGTTTTTTTTTTAATTATTTTTTTTTTATTTATTTCGCGGTTTTTTAAAAATGATGATAAAATTGCGAGTTCCTTAAATTATCACGATAACTACGATATTATCGCGATTCGATGTGTTTTAATTGTGGGGCCGACAGACAGCGGGTTATAAAAACCCAAAAAATGATTTTTTTTATTCATTTGATCAGACAGTGGCAGCGGTGGATTGGGAGTCCCCTTGGAGAAAAATCTTGGTTGATTGGGCACTGATTGAAGGAGGAAACGACTCAAAATCCCCGGTGGATTGAGAGCTGAGGAGGAGAGGATCAATTTTCTTCGGCGAACCGGTATGGGCACCAAATTTATGTGTTTTGTTTTGGTTTTGTTTTTGTTTTTGGTTGGGTTTGGATAACCCATTGGTTTATCAAATATTTTTGAGTTGATTTGATGGTGTTTTCGTTTGTTAAATTTTCAAAAATTCAATGTGTTTTGTCATGTTACTCATGTATGTAATTTTTTTTCATTTTTGTAACTTGCAATCCTTATTTTGCCATAGGTTCACCATTCAACTTTAAAGTTCAAACTTCATCTTACAAGTTTAAAACTTAAGAGTCAAGAGTTCAACCAAGTTACAAACATGCCAAGGAAATTGGACCCTCTGTGGGAATTTGGTGAACCTGACAGATGGTTTGATAGAATAAACTTGTCTTGCAAGTTGTGTGGGCAACATATGTCAGGGGGGGTTTATAAATTGAAGTATCCCCTTGCACAAATCCCTGGATTTGATGTAGGGCCTTGCAGAAATATAAATCCGGAAATCATTCGAAAAAGCCATGAAATCATTGGAAAATTTAGAGCACAATAGAGAGGCCAAAGCAGAAATGAAGAAGCAACTAGCAAAGACTGTGTTAGGCTCAAGTGAATAAGGAAGTGGCACTGGTTCTACTTCAGCATCAATATCTACAACCAACCCGGTCGCTGCCTCATCATTTTTTGTTTCTAGAACCACGCCTGGTTCACAACCATCTATCATTTCAATGCTTAAAAAAACTGAGAAAGAACAAGCTGACAAGTTGTTGGCCAAATTTTTCCTTTAGAGTGATATTCCTTTCAGCGTTGCAAGGAATAATCTAATTTTCCAGCCTGCTGTTGATGCTATTGCAACTGTTGGCCCAGGGTACAAAATCCCTTCTTATGATGACTTTAGAGGCTGGATTCCTCAAAATGAAAAGGTTGACCGCACCAAAAGATTGGAGGAGTTTAGGGCATCATGGGCACAAATAGGATGCATTGTGATGTCAGATGGTTGGACCGACCAAAAGGGGAGAACCCTTATAAACTTCTTGGTTAGTTGTCCCAAGGGGACAACGTTTATGAAATCTTTTGATGCATCTTCACATATCAAAGATGCAAAAACTTTATGTGATTTGCTTGATGTGTTTATTTTGGAGGTGGTTGCAGAACATGTTGTCAAAGTCATAAAGGACAATGTTGCAAATTATGTTGCTGCTGGTAGGATGCTTATGGAGAGGCATCCTACTTTATTTTGGATACCTTGTGTTGCACATTGTATTGATTTGATGTTGGAGGACAAAGGGAAAATTTCCTTTGTCAAAGATATTGTTGAGTCATCAAAAAGCATTACAAAATTTATATATAATCATACATTTGTGCTTAGCTTGATGAGGAAATTCACCATCAACAAAGAGTTGGTGAGCCCTGCCATTACACGGTTTGCCACCAGTTTCATATCTCTTCAATCCCTCTTGAATTCTATGTGGTATGTGAAGAGAATGTTTCTTTCCGAGGAGTGACGTGCTTTGACAATGAGCCGCAAACTAGAGGGAGAGGCCATATGCAGATTAGTTTCATACCAGGAAGACTTCTGGGCGGGAGTGCAGGAGGTGTGCATCGTTACTGAACCTTTGGTAAAGTTTTTCGATTAGTTGATGGTGAGAAGCCCGCAATGGGCTATTTGTATGAGGCCATGGACAGGGCCAAATAATCCATTTGGGCCTACTATGATGATAAGGGAGATGAGGGGTTTCAGAGACAACTCC
The DNA here is from genome assembly GCA_031772625.1 of Pinus tabuliformis. Taxonomy (NCBI): domain Eukaryota; kingdom Viridiplantae; phylum Streptophyta; class Pinopsida; order Pinales; family Pinaceae; genus Pinus; species Pinus tabuliformis. The sequence goes on from CM062811.1 coordinate 162,528,558, forward strand.
TCCCATGGGAAGTGATTGATGAACGATGGAACAACACACTCCATCGTCCCATTCATGCTGCAGGGATCTACCTGAACCCCACATTTTCTTACCCATGTAGGTTCGTATTTGATGCTGAGATCATGGATGGATTCTTAACCTGTGTTCAGAAGATGGTGCGATCTCAAACAAAACGTACAAAAATCTCCAAAGAAATTGAGACATACAGGATGGCAGGTGGCACATTTGGATTTGACATGGCTATGATTGATGGGACGACTAAAACTCCAGGTATTTTTTAGTTTGTTTCAACTTTCATTGTCTCTTCAAGTTCATAACTTCATACTTCGCTTCAACTTTCAAATTTAAATTTTTTTTCTTATGTTTATTTAAAATTTTATTTGTAATTTTGTTGTAGATGCATGGTGGAGAATGTATGGTGCCAGGGCACCCTTTCTGCAAAAACGTGCATTTCTAATCCTCAACCAAACATGTAGCTCCTCAAGATGTAAGCGCAACTGGCGTGTATTTGAAAGAATACACAACAAGAAGCGTAATAGATTAAATTTAAAACTTAAAATATTGCAAATTTCCAAATAATTTTTTGAATTCATTAAACAATATTTTTTTTATAATTATTATTTCATGATCTTTGTACAGGTTGGAGTCCCAGCGACTTAGTCTACTGCAATCTTCGATTGTGGGTGAGACAACTTGAGAGGATACTTGATACGGAGGCCATCTCATTAGATGGGATTGACACCACTGCTGCATGGAGGGTTGAGGCCGAGAGGCCTCTCATGGAGTCTGCCGATGATTGGTTAGAGCAGGAGGTAGTGGAGAGGGAGGAGGAGGAGGAGGAGGAGGTGGAGCAACAGGAGGAGGAGGTGATTCCACCTACCCGGGCTACCCCTGTCACTAGTAGAGGACGTGGTCTACCTCCTATAGCTCCTAGTTCTTCAGCTTCTAGAGCACAGCAGAGTCCACTGCCAACTCCATCGACATCTACATCTAGAGGGAAAGGGAAAACTATTGCATTTTCTCGTAAGAGCGAAAAAGGCAATCAATAGTATTAGACTTTAGTTCTTTGGTTCATTTCATTGTATATGACACTATGGCTCAGGATATGAGATATATTATTATATTTTTTGCTGATATTTTGAGGCTGAGTTGGGACTCAGGAGTCAGGACTTACTATTCAGGACATGATTCACTGTTATGTGTGATGTAGCACTAGAAATGATATCATACATCTTATATATTAGTTCTTTTATCATATCTATGTGTCAATGTATTTATTTTATGTTGTAGATGCTTTAGATATTAAAAAATTGAAAAAAAAATGAATATTTTTGTATTTTACAATTTTTTCCCGATTTTTACCAATTTTTTCCCGATTTTCAAAACATTTTTTGTCAAACTCAAGCATCTTGATGTTCAAGAGAAAATCTACTCTTCAGGGATCTTATACTTGATATTGGATGATGAACAAGCGACACAGAGTTTATTAATGTCAAACTAACTCCTTTAGATTCTGTCATAAGGATATTAGTGGCATCGTAATTAACAATGATGCAAAGCTAACCGAGTGATCATTAAGTTCTCAAATCTGGTGATGTGCTTCCTTAATCCCTGAAGATATTCACTTGTGCAAAGTGTGCCACTGAAGATGCCTTCCAAGATTATATAATACCCATAAGATTCCTGATCCATACTTGACTGTAAACCTATACACATATTTTCCACAGCTATATAAGATTGATTCTTTTAATGGTAGAGCTGCAAGGTAAGTAACATTTATTTTTGAGATTGCTTGTATTTGGAAAACTCAACTTCCTACAGATAGGGAAAAGTTTTCCTGTGAATTTCAAATCAGACATTGATAAACCATATCTTTTAAGATGTTTAATTCCACCAAGAATTACCATATTGAATATCCAATATCCACAATCAAATAGATATACTTATATCTTCATCCATGTTGCTTCAGTTCCCTCGGCAATCAGATCCGATGCTCTAAATCTTGTAGCCCTGAGCTTGATTGCTGAGGACAAGGCTGCACTGTGTTGAAGTTTCTAAGTCTACCACTTAGAAACCCTCCATGCACTTTACTGATTTATTCCTACATACTTGTTCTGTTACTTAACAAATTATTTACAATGTAAATACTGAAAATAAACCCTAGTGCATGCTCAACATATTACAGGTCATCAATTGAAGGAAACAAATACAAGCACACAAAATGATACCGTTATTTTTGGACCAATGTCCCCGGAAAAACCCAATGCGGGAAAACCGATGCAGCTATCTGAGGGTTTTCTTATTAAGAAATTTCAGAGTACAATCTGGGTGCCAAATCTGGCTTACCCAACAGAGAATGCCCTTGGCAGTAGTACCTCACAGTCTGAGACAAATGTCCCCGCTGAAACCCTGTATAAACCCTCCGGTAGGTCCTTAGCTCCAATCTGTCCCAAAAACCCCAACATCAGCCTTCTAGACTACGTCAACCTTTCTGGACTGTGGCAACGTTTCTCTATCTAGTGCTGGCCCTGCATCACCTTGAATGGGTCTGCATCAGCCTTCTGGCCCTCTGCGTCAACAATGCTGGCCTCTCTGAAGCACTGCACAGCTCTTGGCTGCCTCTGCGTGGCCCTGGCTGCTACTGCGTCACTCCCTCTGGCTATTGCGCTAATCTCCTGACACTATCTCTGCCTCTCTGTCTCTCTGTACTCACTGCCCCTCAGCGGCAACTCCGATCACTAATTCTATCTCTCTTAGCAAACCCCGCTCGAAAGAATAGAATGATTGATCATCTGGTGTGTTCTCCAAGTGACCCTCAAGCCTCCTTTATACTTTTCTCATTGACATATCAACGACCGAGATTAAGTCCCTAATCGATGACTAAGGTTAGATTTGGCTTGATCCATGTCTTTTTGACCATTCTAACACAGTTTTATATTAATACACATTAATATTTTATTTTCCCTAAGTTTAGACTTAGGGACTCCATTAAAAATAATAATTATTTTAATATCTCCCAAACTGTTTAGAATCTGCCCAAACCCTTTCTGGGTATTGGGGATCTCATATGCCCTAACCTCTCCACCAAATTTCGTGGCTAGAGCACATCTGATGCTACCCCAAATCAACACACTGCAATGTACCGATTTTTTTTTTATAAACCATGTTCAATAGACCGAGGTAAAACAACTAGCACTGGGGCCGAAGCCCTTCAGAGGCACCCTATGAAGAAATGGATTGATTGCGTGGATTGGTGGTAATTGTTGGCAAATGATCTTGCTTCATGGAATGCATTGGTATTCTTAAAATGGCAGAGGTTTTGGGTTTTAGTTCTGCAAAACACCAGTTGAAGTAATCTCCTCTGCCACATTGTATAATTCAAGGTCAAACTGGAACTGTGATTTTAATGTCAGCCTAAGATAGAAGAAGAATTAGGCAAGCAAAAGTTTAACTGCGTCAACTCGGATACACATTTCTAGAGTCCCCTACCAATTTTCTCCTCCTCCTAGGATGGATATAGCAGAGATGAGAAAGTGCTGAGAAATTCAGAAATTTGGATGAACAGTGCAGATCTAGAGGTTTCCCTTCTTAATTTTCATTTCAGGGTCAAATGAAACGGCCTTTCTTTTGAAAGACCTTTTAACCTTCACTCTTGAATTCCTCATGCTTTTGCTCAGCTAGGCTAGATCTACGGCTTTGGAGAAAAAGATTTCAATCTGCTACTAAGCCCATCTCTACCTAGATCTGAAGGGTTCTGTGCTAAATAGAGCAACCATTACAATGCAAACAGACAAACAGATTGATGGATGGAGCAGGAAAGATCAAATATTATTATCTCACCTTTCCAAGATCAAATTCATCTAGATGGCTACAAATGCCCGCAGAGTTACCTTGCCTTTTCCTTAATTAATTTTTTGAGAGAAATACTATGAGTCTCCCTAATTCGTGCTACGGATCTCTTCCAGTGCAAAGAATGCTTGTCATCATATATTTAGCTTGCTTCCTCTCATAGGAATTCGTTCATAGATAAGGCCATGAGTGGGACTAGGCCTTCTTACAAGCCCTCTCCCAAATTCACGGGCCTGAATTCTTTGACTGAAGCATGTCCAACAGGCCTCAATGCCTTACTTCGATCTTGAACTCGGCCTGAATGTATTCCAAGAGGACTCGAACTTCTACAGATCTGTTGAAATATGATGACTAAAAAGTTTCCTGCAATCCCAACCCGGTTTTAATTTCACCTTATCAGTCCCATTTAGTTAAATGCCCTTTCCCATAAACATACATTCAACATATAGAGTTCTGGAAATGTAATTTTCAGATTAAAACACATGGGACTATCAACACATTTTGAAAATAAATATGGACATAAACAGACCAGCAACACATAAAAACACATAGATTTTTGGTCAACTTAGGCCTAGGCAAAACCCCTTCAATCTTCTATAGGGAAAACTTGTTAGAGAGCTCTTCAAATTTATTTATCTTTCAAGTTAAGGAAAATTAAATTTGTCGACAAAACAAAACAGCAAAATACAACTTATCTCTTTAGCCCAAAAATCCTTGACAACTGTGCCCACTTTGCCTCGATTTGCATGCCCACTTGAATTTGAAAATATGTACTATATGGATACAAATTGTACAGATTCCGTACGGACTATATGGATTGTACGGAATTTTCATTTTTTTTCAAAACTTCTCTCGAACGGCGTGCAACTCACAGCATTAAATGTTGTTCGTACTGTACGTTCTGCTGTCTTTTATGCCTTGATTTCCGTGCCCAACTTTGCCTAGAAATCACTCCTTTAGGTTGCTGCAACGAATTTCTCCTTCAGAACTTTTCTCCAGTTCTCAGCCTCCTTTCTGCAATCTACTCATGAAGAATGAATGCAATCTCTCTTTTCTTTCCCCCTTTTGTTTCCCTAAATGACTTTTGGGCAACCCTAAGATCTGATGGCTCAGATTCATTTAGATCTGTTGAAGAAAGTGTAACTAGGTTCGGTCTTCATAATGACATGATCTTTGTATTTGATGTAAAAAAAGGAAATAAATTATTTTTGTAATCTTGCTACATGGGTTGCATGAGCAAGAAGTGTCACTAGGTGAAAGTCTTCTTCTTGATGTCTTTAGGATTTATTTAAATGTCAAAGAGTCATGTCATGTGTGTAGAAACTCTTCATGAGTTTATGTAAATATGTACAAGTCTTCAAAGTTGTCTAACAACCCTCCAAGACCAAGATCAATGCCTCAAAACAAGCCTTCCAAAGTCTGCAAGAAAAGCGATAAGGGAATAATCATGTCGGCTCCAAACAAATGAATTAAATATATAAATATGTCATGTCGGCTTGAAACAAATAGTCACGTCGGTTCATGAACATATGTCAGCTCAATTATATGTGGCTCATTACTATAAATACCCAAGAGGGGTCAGCGAAAATGATACAACAAAATTTCGGATGCCTCTGATGAGCCGCAGTAAGGAAGCCGAAGTCATGAAGAGAAGGGAGCCACAATCAATGAGGTAAGGAAGCCACAGACAAGGGAAAGCTTCGAATGCCTCTGAAATTCCGCAAAGCTGCAATAGGGTATTGGCTGCACCTTGTTTTGGGTTTTAGTTGCAGTCATGGCCTTGTGTAAGGACGCAACCACTGTTTGGGTTGTGGACACTCTCAACATATCTATGTAGTGTAATATCGGCATTACAATGATGATTGATCCCGCATGATAGAGGAGCAGTCATGGCATACGTAGATCTTTGTGGTACTCCTGTAGAAGACTAGACAATGAATAACAGATATAGAACTACTCTTTCGGTCCAATAAAGATTATGTTAAATGCTGTCTCCATCATATATATACTACAATCTTGCTGTAAATCTGATGATGTAATGGGTTTCAGTGATGAACAAGAGATCCTCGGCATACCTGTGATGGGAGACATATAGTCTCACTAGTTATTACAATATTCTGATATAACATGGAAGAACTGCTCGCGCTCATCAGCATGGCCGATCTCGGCTCCGCCCTGCCTGCTGGTTCTGTAGAACGGGAAGGGAGAGGAGCTTGCGTTCCTCAGATCTGCGCCTGCGTACCTGAGTTTTCGGCTCCCTCTCAGCAGGCTGGCAATCACACAGTTTCTTCCTTGGCCCGCAGCGTTGGTGTTGATAACCCAAGTGACGATGCGATCTCTCCTTCTCGTGGTCAGGCTTCCCCTCGTAGTCTGCGCAGGATCAAAGCCCTCACTACGGCGCCTTCCACAATGGCGGGTTCGGCTATTTCTGCTTTCATGAGTGAAGTTGCTGATCTGATCAAGTTTAAAAACCCCAGATCTGCCACTGATCAATCAGATCGGGCTCTCAATAAACAGATCGGCAAGGATCTTGCAGGTCTAACCCCCCGGATGGAAAATCGCCATGGCAGATCTGCCCTCGGAAGCACAAGAAGCCCTAGCACTGGATCTAGGCACTTCATTGACTCTTTTTAGATCCAAATTTCTCAGACTACAGGCAGAACCATCCTGCAATGGGTCAGTTCTTCAGATCTGGTGCAGGATCTCAAACTGGATCTAGAACGGCGGATCGAGATCCCTTCAGGCCTTCAGAGACTTCTCTTTCAAGGTAAACAACTTGAAGACCTTCTTCCCCTCTCTTCTTACAGCATTACTAGGAACAGCTCTTTGGTGGTAACCCTTCGTCTGAGAGGAGGTGCAGTGGGACAGTCATCCTCTGCTCGTCCCTTCTCATACAAAGATGCAGTACACTCTGAGAACCCCAAACCCCTGGAGGCCCTTAAACCTAAACCCTTTTTGGTTGATAAGATAGAAGAAGTTCCCTCTGTTGAACTCAACCATGAAGAGCTTGCAACCCAACTTCAAGAATTTGCAGAAAGAGCCATCATTTGCAGATTCAACGGACTGTGGCCGCGATCTCAGGATCTCTATGCATGGATCCATGCAAACTGGACTCATCATTGTAAGGTCAGTTTCTGTTCAAAAGGTTACTTCATTGTCCTATTTGATAATAGTAAGCATTATGAAAAGGCCTTAGAAGAAGGCCCTTGGTTCATGGGAACTGCGGGGCTCTTCTTGACTCCTTGGTTCCCAGATTTTGATCCAGCAACTGCAGTCATTACCAAGACACTTGTATGGATCAGGCTTCCAAACTTACCTGCCCACTTATGGCATACTCGTGTCTATAGAGCTATAGGCAACACCTTGGGCAGTTTCATGATGGGAGACTACTGGCGGGAATCCAAAGGTCTCTACTCATATGCCAGAATATGTGTGGAGTTAGATTTGAGCAAAGGACTTCCAGACCAAATCAATCTCAAGATAAACAACTTTGTCTGGTCCCAGACACTGGATTACGAAAATACTGCATTCTGTTGCCGCCATTGCCACCAATCAGGGCATTTGCAGAACACCTGCCCATCTCGCCTGGCAAAAAAGAATAAGGATAACCCCTCCAAGCCCAAGTCCAAACGATGGGCTCCTTGCTCTCCACCTCCAGTAGTGGATTCTGATTCTTCCAGCTCTGAAGATGAAAGTAGCGATGCGGAAATGGATCAAGCTCCTCATCCTGTGGTCCCTTCCACCGATGGTCCGGCGCAGTCCTCCGACACAGCCACCGCTCAGAAATGCATCCATTTGACCTCCTCCTCTGAATCAGAAAAGGAGGGCTCCCCTGTGAAGAACCCCAATCTTCAAGTGGTCACTGCTCATTCATCCCTCGACGGTTGGGTCGAAGTCAAAAAAAGGAAAGGGAAAAATCTTTGTATTGAGGCTTCTACCCATTCTGGGTAGAAGTCAGTCTTCTTTTGCATCCAGCCATATGTTGTAGCTTCTTGCTTGTTTCACTTCTTCTCCGGAACCGAGGTTGATAGTCCTATCATTTCCGGTTGCCGGTTTTCTGTCTCTCTTGAATGTATCTTCTTGTACCATATTTTTCATTAATAGAATTAGTCCAATTCAGGAAAAAAATATATTCAGATATAACATAATGCAGTCTTGATGTGCTATAACGGGCAGTGACAAAAATCATATTCTAGATCCTGGCAGAACTGTAATCATAATATATATGGATCATGATCTTGTATTTTTGTGATCTCATGGTGCCAAGGTACAACAATGATCTCAGTTCAGCAAGAGACGGAGGAGATACAATAGATCTCGGTGATACTTTTTTGAAGAACTCTATGGTGCAACAATGGTGAGTTCTATGCAGATATAGCAACTATGGTCTCAGTGAAGAAGCAACGAGGATGATATCAGATAAGGTGCAACAGTAATACTATGATGACATCAGTGTAAGCAACAGTGATGATGATGATCTTAGCAATGGTAAGGAAGAGGATTGATGTCTTGGTCTTGGGGAGGCAGATTGTGTCAAGGGTCATGGTTTTGGTATTCGTCAATGGAATCTCTTTAAGAAGAATTTATGCGTGGGTTTTCCTCTCCAAGAGGGAGAGGTTTTGGCCCTAGTACAGAGCCAATATCTCTATTCTTGTCGCTTTTGTTTTTGACAGCAGTTTGATGAAGTTAACTCACACATGCTAATAAAAAGTAAACCTCAAGCTAAGATAAAAATTGCAGAAACACTTCATAAATCGTTATCATGCATCGACGAACCACTCTAATTATGCATGCCCTAGATTCTTCAACATTGTATCAGAGAGAATAGGTTTAGCAGTCAAAGGAAGGGCAGAAAAGAGACATGCAAGAATCAAGATTCAAGCATCAAAGCAAGTTCAAAGATGATAGGACCTATAAACCTTAGATCAAGGAAACAATATACAACAATAATTTTGCAACAGTAAGGGTTGTTGAATGACAACAATTTTCAGATCTCAGGGTACATGACAGTAGATGTCTTCCATAGCTACACCTACAACATCTCAGTGATAGTCACTATCTCAGATTAAATACTTTTCAAATAGATTCAAGAGCACATGGACAGGACTTAAATTCAATGCTGCACTATCCTATTACATCATGGAAGCAACCTCTAGTCGATGTTGCAAGGACCAGATGTTCAAGTCAATTATTCTTGAAGGACTTGAAGAGAAGCTTCAGCAAGGATCCTATCCGGAGGAAGCATCAATGCATCTACCTCAACAACAACCAAGATGAACAAGGTGAAGATCTTGCCCTCACGTATCAAGTAAGTATCTTTTATTCTATAATCAAGTTTTGGTTTATTGACTTCATCAGTGCAAGAATATCTATGGGTTAGATAAGGTTCTTGCAGTAGGATTGACAAAATCCTCATGAAGGAGTGAAGTCAGTACCTCAAGGTCTCCTTTGAAGTCATGAGAACTCTTAAGGTTCTATGAAGTAAGAAAGGAAACATAAAAGGATATACTCTCTGAAATGAAGTGCAGAAGGTGCCAAGGAATGAAGAAACGTCTTCATGAGATCTCAATTGAGAGATCTAGGAAAATGATGAATAGATGATCATCATTAATAAGCAAGGTGACATATGTCTATGAACAAGAAGGTCACCTCAATCAATAGTTTGTGGTCTCTATGTTAAATAGAGAAAGACAAAAGACTCAATATGTGCAAAGGAAAGGTTGACAAGATAAGTACTATGGAAAGATTACCTGAAGGATGGAGGAAGCTGAGGAAAGGATCAAGGGAAAGAGGGAGTAATAGATCTCCACTATGAATGAGATGGTATCTCTCTCAAAAGGACCCTATCAGAAGTCCCTGCAGATATGAACATAGTAAGAAGATGCATCGTGGCATCATGGAAGCAAGAGCTCATATGGAATCATGAAGAACATAGCTCTTGGGAATCTCGTTGTACATTGAAGGAAAGGAAGAAGTCATCCAGGTCAAAGGAAACATTTGCCAGATGGGGATATACTAGATCTTGAAGGATCTCTGATAGAGATCTCAGCGGAGGATCTCCTAGTCCAGGAAGGCAACAAATGTCTCGTCAGAAATTCCAACTCTTGGAACTCATGAGATGGTGGTTCAATGACATGAAGAATGAAGCAGACCAAGGGATTGAAGATCTTTTCAATCAAGGAAGCTGCTGAAAAATACCTGAAGGAAAATGAGGTATGTATGATTGTATTTGTATTTGCATTTGATATTGTAATGTCATGACATGTGGTTGCAGATAAAATGGATCAAGCATGATCAAAAGGGAATAGATCTCCTCCTCTGAAAGGATGCAGAAAGACATAAGTCAGACTAGATGAAATCAACATAATATGTCCTCATAATGTAGTATGAGGTAGTTGATGACCATTGAAGAACTATGAGAGCTCCTGGGAATGAAAGATATGAGGATGGAAGAGATCGTGAAGTATGCAACCATGATGAAGGCAGTCAACATCCAGAGGAGTAGGAAGACTTGACCAGGAAACCTCCCAGAATGATGTGAAGACTTTGATGGAAGTTTGAAAGGATGACGACCATTTACAACATATATCATTGGGAGATGTGTCAACGTGTATGCAGGATGATTGATACCTACAAGAAGATGTTATTGCAAGAAGGCCATTGCGAAAAGGTAATATGTGATTTGTTTTGGTGTTTGACCTCTTGGAAAAGTCTGGGTATGTGTGTAGGATTAATGAAAGAAGAGTTGTGAGGGATGTCACAACTATGTACCTTGTGATCCAGAGCAATCACTGTTGAAGGAAAATGAAGACAGATGAGCCTATGAAGGAAGCCCAGATGTAAATCCAAGAAGAATACTTTCCAAGAAAGAAGGAATGACATGACGGAGGAAAGTGATAGATGGTTGAACCCTACATATGAAGAAATTGATGACATCGAAGTCTTGAATCGTCAGTCAACTAGAAGACCCTATAAAGCACTGATGATAGAGTCCCTGGGTAAGAGGGAGCTCTGGGAAGTTCCTAAGAGCAAAGGGACTCGAGCAAGTTTCTAAGTGAACAGAAACTTGGAACTCGTCCCTGGTTAAGAGGGAGAGTTAGACATGACATTCTTGTCTTTAGGTTGGAAGAAAGAATGGAGGATTGTGTAATCATCTGGCATCCGACACTCTTTGAGGATGTGGTAGGGAATTCAAGACAAGAGTGGGCAAGAGGACCAATATTCTTGAGGGTTGGGAACCCAAGATGAGAATAGTCCTAGTAGGGCATACTCGGAGAACACCCGGGTGGGTATGACCCTAAGAGAGACAATGATGATGTGTGTCTATCAGTCATTGGTCTCGCCAACATTGTATGCTCTGATCTAAGTAAGAGATAGAGTTGTTAGTCAAGGCCTTGCTAAATGGAAACAATGTTGGTTGAAATGGATGCTATAACAGATAGATTGCAAATCCGATTCTTCTTATGAGAAATTCTTCAGATTGAGAATGACCAAGTACCATTATGAATACCTCCCTAGTTAAGAGGGAGTGTTGAAGAAAGTGTAACTAGGTTCGGTCTTCATAATGACATGATCTTTGTATTTGATGTAATAAAAGGAAATAAATTATTTTTGTAATCTTGCTACATGGGTTTCATGAGCAAGAAGTGTCACTAGGTGAAAGACTTCTTCTTGATGTCTTTAGGATTTATTTAAATATCAAACAGTCATGTCATGTGTGTAGAAACTCTTCATGAGTTTATGTAAATATATACAAGTCTTCAAAGTTGTCTGACAATCCTCCAAGACCAACATCAATGCCTCAAAACAAGCCCTCCGAAGTCTGCAAGCAAAGCGGTAAGGGAATAATCATGTCGGCTCCAAACAAATGAATTAAATATATAAATATGTCATGTCGGCTTGAATCAAATAGTCAGGTCGGTTTATGAACATACGCTGGGTCAATTATATGTGGCTCATTACTATAAATACCTAGGAGGGGTCAACAAAAATGACACAACAAAATTTCAGATGCCTCTGATGAGCCGCAGTCATGAAGAGAAGGGAGCCGCAGTAAGCCACAGTCAATGAAGAAAGGAAGCCGTAGACAAGGGAAAGCTTCGGATGCCTCTGAAATTCCACAAAGTCGCAGTAGGTATTGACTGCACCTTGTTTTGGGTTTTAGGTGCAGTCATGGCCTCATGTAAGGACACAACAATCGTTTGGATTCTGGACACTCTCGGCATATCTATGTAGTGTAATCTCGACATTACAGTGATGGTTGATCCTGCACGATAGAGGAGCATTCATGGCATACGTAGATCTTGGTGGTACTCCTGTAGAAGACTAGACAATGAACAACAGATATAAAAACTACTCTGTCGACTCAATAAAGCTTATGTTAGATGTTGTTTCCATCATATATATACTACAGTCTTGCCATAACTCTGATGATGTAAAGGGTTTTGGTGATGAACAAGAGATCCTCGATATACCTATGATGGGAGACATACAATCTCACTAGCTATTACAATATTCAGATCTAACGTAATGTAGTCTTGATGTGCTACAAGGAGCAGTGACAAAAATCATAGTCTAGATCCTGGAAGAACTGTAATCATAATATATAATGATCATGATCTTGTATTTTTGTGATCTCATGGTGTCAAGGTACAACAATGATCTCATTTCAGAGAGAGATAGAAGAGATACAATAGATCTCAGTGATACTATTGTGAAGAACTCTATGGTGCAACAATGGTGAGTTCTATGCAGATATAGCAACTATGGTCTCCGTGAAGAAGCAATGAGGATGATCTCAGATAAGGTGCAGTAGTAATACTATGATGACATCAATGTACACAACAGTGATGATGATGATCTTAGCAATGGTAAGGAAGAGGATGGATGTCTTGGTCTTGGGGAGGTAGATTGTGTCAAGGGTCATGGTTTTGGTATTTGTTAATGGAATCTCTATAAGAAGAATTTATGCGTGGGTTTTCCTCTCCAAGAGGGAGAGGTTTTGGCTCTGGAAAAAAACCAATATGTGTGTTCTTGTTTCTTTTGTTTTTGATAGTAGTTTGATGAAGTTAACTCACACATGCTAATAAAAAGTAAACATCAAGCTAAGATAAAAATTGCATAAACACTTCACAAATTGTTATCATGCATTGAAGAATCACTCTAATTATGCTCGCCCCTAAATTCTTCAACAAGATCTAGGGATGAGAATAAATGTGCATTTAATTCTCACTTTCTATTTTTTAACTCGCCCATTAAATAAAATACCCGCATTGTACTTTGTCTAAAGTCAGCTTTCACTTTATAATTTAACATTGACTTTACCACTTATAAAGTCACTTTCACTTTATAAAGTCACACTTAGGAAAATAATTATTTTGGACACTTTTCCCTAGGTAGAGACTAACCCATGGGAAACCACTTGTTGAAGGTACATTAAAAATCAACAAGGTCTGGACAGAAATCTCGGCCTTTGCTTGGCATTATTACCGCTGAAGCCTAATGCAGAGAAATCCATCCTCCTGTTCTTAATCAATTTGGCAGTCTGGTGTGGAAAAAGTCTGCAAAAAATTGGGATTAAATCCTAAAATTACGATTTTTTCAACAAAACGATTTAATCCTTTGATTTTTTGCAGACTTTTTCAGAAACGAAAAAATCGCGATTTATTCTTAAATGCCCGATTTTATCGGGAGTTGACCCAAAAAGTCGGCTGTCTTGAGAGTTGAGACTCAGACAAGACTCAAGATTTAGGAGTTGATTCACTATTTTGATATGTGATGTAGCACTAGACTTCATATACATATTATATATTAGCTTTCTTTACATGTTTATGTGGAAATGCATTCATTTGATGTTGTGGATACTCTAGATGTTAAAAAAATAATTAAAAAAAAGAATATTTTTGAATTTTTTTTAATTTTGCCGACTTTTTGCCGACTTTTTCAACTTTTGGACCCTTGCCGAATTAATCCCGACTTCGACTTTTTCCACATTGGTCTATGCTCATAGGCACTTCATGAAGTCTTACCTTCAGGTTGGTAAAGCAATCTTTCTGTTATACTCCTGCTTAGGCTTATTCTCACCTGAGCTGTGATACCGTCTTAAGATTAGGTTAACATGTTCTTTGCTTAGGTCAATTACTTCAATAATCCAAATTACCCTAGTTTACATTTTCATTTTATTGATAGTAGCTGACGAAAGAACAAAAACCACAAGCCAAGACAAGAGAACACAAAATTGGTTCAAGCCAGGGAAAAGCCCCAAGATGGGGAAAACCATTGATCAATTCTTCTTATTATCAATATCAAATATTCAGAGAGAGTACAATATAACTGCCCTTAGATAAGTAGATGGTCCAAACAATAATGCAATTCTGGCATTCTGTCATAGCAAACAAAAGTGTGCCTGTTGAATGGTCAACGACGGCATAGGCAAAGTAGTCTTTGGTGAGCTCGAACTTCTTCAACAACAAATAGAATGTTGGTGAGGGTTTATTGACTAACAACTACAATGCTCTCCTTACTTCCAGAGCAACGACATTTTGTCCATAGTAAGAGGCTAAGGTGAGCTTACTGTAGCCCTTAAACTAGCCACAAAACCCTCATACAAAGACTGCGACCTTCCGTGGTATACTATTGATCCAAATTGGATCCTAGAACACTCTAAGTTTTCATGAACTCTGTAAAATTCATGCCAAAATTTCAAAGTATTATAAAGATCAAGCTTATCAGAGATATCCTCGTAATAGTTGCAATTTGTGATCAACACGGAGCAACGAGGACCCTTCGTCAAGCGTGTAGACCGTCGACCCATGGTAATGCGCACTATCACAAATTAGCAAAACCAGAGGCTAGTTCCAGAAACGGGGGTAGCGCAAACCCTTCAAAGAAGAAAAGGGCCGCAAACACCTAGACCTGAAAAATCATAAAATACAATGGATATCGCTTCGATTCTGTCAGAAGCGGGGTCCCACAAAAACCAACAGAATATCGGAGGGGCTTCGAGCGGTAAGCGGTTTCGGCCGAGTTCTGCCCGATGCCACACAGCGATCGCCATGCGTCCCGACGGGGAGAGAGAAAACCGCTCACATTGGATGGGTAAACGTCATGTGACTTAGCTGCTTGATATGAACGATGACCGTAGGATCTGGGGCCCCCAGATCAACGGCGGAGATGTGTTCCGATGGATGACCGGACCTGACAAGGTAAACAGACAGAGTTGTATAGGATTTGAAGTCTGATATGGACGATGCGTTGGCAGAAGGTCGTGTTTCGCAGGCATTCTTGGAGTAACGGAATAAACGGCCATGTCCAAGAGAACTGACACTCATTCGTTACGGAATAGGTGGCCACCTCCCTGTGAAGCGTTATACAATGACTGATGACGCAGGACAGGGGAATTCGAATGGATAGAGGCAGGGGAACCAGAAAGCCGGGAAGCGGAAACGAACAGTCAGGAAGCAGATTGGCTTTAAAGCCACGAACTGACAGAGAAAGAAGCAAGCAGAAAGTGAGTTAAGAAAACTAATAGCAGAGAACAGAGAGAAGAAGTCGAGCTGACCTGCAGAAGCAAAGGCAGCATCGAGACAGAGACAGAGAGAGTTAGAGAGTCTGTGTACTCTAGAAAGGGCTTGAGAGGTTCAAGCGAACTCCTCTGTATATGCCTGTCATGTATTGAGTCTCAGATTGGACTCATACCATTATGACCAATAGAGGTCGAGATTCAGTAAGGAGAGTTTGTGTACTCCAGAGACTTGGGGGATCCAAGTACAGTCTTGTTGAATTGTATCTGTTGAGTGAGACTCAAATTGAGCTCACTGTTGTAAAAACTCTGCTTTGAAAACATAATAGAGAGGCCACCACTGAAGGCTGGACCAAGAGACATAGCCCAGGAGTATTGGGTGAACTCCTTATTAAACTTGTTGTGTTTATATGTTTTCCTGTTGTGTTTTCTTTAACTGCTTCAGTGTCTGTGTATTTCGCAATCTTATCGATCCGTTGCATAAAATAACATAGACACATCCATGCACATGAGTCTGTAATACCTTATTGTTTGTCTTAGATCAATTACGGATCAACTGTTGCCTATTCAACCCTGATCCGAGCTCATTTAGGCTTGCAACCTGCTTGAGAGAATCTCACAGCGCTGCGACCCAACTTCACAAGAGACACCCTTCACAAAACAGCCCATGATCTTCCTTCAAATAGCTCTCAAGCCTGCAACAACCTTTCTGTGAGATCTTTCCCTGCATAAGAATAAAGACGCAACTTTGAATGGAGTTTGAAATATCCCAAACAAGTCCCTAAAAGTCTTGGCCTTTAGCTTTAAGATCTCGGTCCCTCTAATAGCCCAACAACAGTGACAAGCAAACTCGGTCCCTCTAATAGCCCAGCAACAGTGACAAGCAAACCCTTCCTCCTTCGCTGGTGCCCTCCTTCCTTCTGCGGCCATTTTAGAGAGAAAGATTTGTGATGAAGATGTGTGAAATGAGGATGGAGGACACCTATATATATAACAATTTGTCCTTATGGAGGTGAAGTTGATCTTTACAATTGGAGGCAAAATTTGAATTTCAAATTTTCAATTTTCCCACCTTAATAAAGTTATGACTTGTAGAATCTATTTTAACTAAATAAATATTTTTCCTTATCTTTACAATTGGAGGCAAAATTTGAATTTCAAATTTTCAATTTTCCCACCTTAATAAAGTTATGACTTGTAGAATCTCTTTTAACTAAATAAATATTTTTCCTTATCCAAATTCGGTGTTCTTTAGGTCGATTTTGGTCCTCTCGAAAAGAGGAATTCAATGCCACAATTATCTTCCTCAAAGGAGTTGTCCAAAGTGGGATTTGTCCCTAGTTGCCAATTTTAACACTTTTCCATGGTAGTGTAATTTAATTCAGAATTTTGAAGTGCTCTACTCGTGAAATCTATAGGCTGCTCATGAGCATCCTTATTTTTTTGTAATAAGACACCAACAATGGTATCTTCAGAAGTGAAAGAGAAAAATCATGAAATCCTTTGAATAATCAGGGCTAACTAAAACAGGAGCTTTGGCAATAACACCCTTGATTTCCTAGAAAGCCTTTTTGTCATCTTCTTTCCATAAAATATTTACATCCTTCTTCAAAGACTTTGAATAGGCTTAGCTATTCTTGCGAAATTTGGAATAAATATTCTAAGAAAATTTCTTTTTCCAAGAAAAGATTGAAGGGATTTAATATTATGAGGGAGAGGAATCTTTTGGATTGCCTCAACTCTTTTAGGATCAATGTTGATCCCATCTTTAGAAATGATGTGACCAAGTAATTTTCCTTCAGTTACTCCAAAAACAGACTTAGCCGGATTCATGGATATCCCAAACTCTCTACACTTGTCAAAAACTTGCCTAAGATATGACCTATATGACTAATACCATCCTTAGAAAAAACCGTAAGATCATCTTGATAAATTTTGATAATTTTCTCAATTAATCCAAGCATAATCCATAGCCCTTTGAAAAGTATCCCCAACATTGGTTAATCCAAACGACATTCTAATATATTCGAAAGTACCCCATGGTGTGGTGAATGTAGTTTTGTGACGATCCTCTTTCTTAACCCATACCTGATTATATCAAAAAAATCCATCTAGCAATGACATCATTCCAGAACCATTTACTCTTTGCAAGATTGTCTCCATGTTTGGCAAAGGGTAATTATCTTTCTTACATGCTAGATTAAGGTTTCTAAAATCGACACAAAGTCTAATTGTACCATTCTTTTTCCTAATAATCACCAGGTTGGAACACCATGTTGAATGCCTAGTTTTAACAATAATTCATGTTGCAAGCATCTTTGAAAGCTCCTTTTGAACTAAAGGGGCTAACTTAGGATTTATTTGCCTAAGCTTTTGACAAAAGGGTTTAGCATTTTTATCTTTCAAAGGGATAGTGTACTGCATGACATCTTCCCTATAACCTTTTAATTCATCATAAGAAAATGCTAAAACATCCCAATATTCACGAAGTAAATTGGTTAACTTTTTCCTTTCTTCTTCGTTAGTACCCTTACCAATTTTGACAACCTTGGGATCACTAGAGGTACCAATGTTTACTTCGATGAATTCACCTGGATCCATTTTATTTTCCTCTTTCGTCTTTGTGGTATCATGGTGATCAAAGTGTTGCTCTAAAGCAACAACATTCCTAGGAGTAGGATTTATAATATCTGCATGATGATCAGATCCATTCTCCCTAGAATCTATCTGAAAATTTTCGATCTCATCCAAACTATCAAGAAAACGAATCACTTTCTTTTTGTCATCAAAAACTTTGCTAATGCTCTAAATTATCTGGAAGAGAAATTCTAAAAATAATTTCCATTTTTATCTTATCTTTGATCAACTCATCAGATAATTGCAAAGTAGAAGCAGCTACGGCAAGCTCATCTGCCAAACTATTCTGCTCTCTTGGGATAGCTTCAAGGTCAAGGGCATCGAAGTATTCCATAGTATCCCATACAACATTTCGATAATTCCTTAACCTTTGATTTTTACATGTAAATTTATTTTTAATCTACATGATAACTAAGTCAGAATCTCCCTTGATACTAAGCAACTTAACTCTTAAAGCCTTTGCCAACTCAAGACCCAACAACAAAGCTTCATATTCAACAACATTGTTGGTTGCTTCGAATTCCAATCTATAGGCAAATTTGAAAACATGACCAAGGGGAGACTTTAAAACTATTCCAACACCTTTACCATGCCTAGATGATGCACTGTCAAAATACATGTACCATACTTTATCCTTGAGATCCCCAATCTTTTCATCAACCTTATCATCGAGAAGAACTATGGAATTAGACATAATAACATAATTCCCAATGTCAGATTGTTCTTTAATTATCTCATTATGGGGTCTCTTAGGATCTTCAACATGGAATCTTCTTTCGGGCTCTCTGTTAAGTCTTACAAACCCATTAACTCTAGGAGAAGGAATCGTAGCATATGACCAATTCATCTGAATACTTCCTCCTAGATCAGAGGCCCATTTTTCATCAAGCTTATCATCGAGAAGAACTATGGAATTAGACATAATAACATAATTGACAATGTCAGATTGTTCTTTAATTATCTCATTATGGGGTCTCTTAGGATCTTCAGCATGGAATCTTCTTTCGGGCTCTCTGTTAAGTCTTACAAACCCATCACCTCTAGGAGAAGGAATCGTAGCATATGACCAATTCATCTGAATACTTCCTCCTAGATCAGAGGCCCATTTTCTAGATAATAGCATACCCCAAGCATCAGGGACATCAACAACAACAACAACAACATCCATAACAATCATAATGTCAAGGTAAACTGATAAATGAACCTATAAATCCTTGATTAACCCATGAACTTCAATCTTCTTAGAATCCATGGCACATATATTGTAGTAAGGCCTAAAAACTCTTAAATTGAGCTATCTTTAGCAATTTCCAGGACTTGCTCTTGAGAACGCTTTTCACCAAATAATTTAACCATCACATCCTTTTCATGATCAAAATTATTTATACTAAAGGATGATGTGAAAGGTCTAACATCTTGACCGTTTTCCTTATCCTCCATCCAATCTTCGATAGACAAACAAAATTCTTTACCAACAACATTTATTTGATTACTTGCCTCAAACATTCCACTATCCACAATTCTTTTAATTGTGGGGCAAGTAGCCTCCTCATGAAGAGCATCACAAGCCCTACCATAACGCAGAGCTTCATCGACTAGATTAGTAGATTCAAGCAAATTAGGCGGTCTCTGCTCACTAGATTGGCCTTTTTTCTGCCAAGTATTATTACTTCGATTATTATTATTATTCCTAGGCTAGAAATTTTGTGCTTGAGCCCTTTTCATTTGAACCAACCTAGACTACAAAGTACTTATTTCCTTAGCATGGTTAGAGATTAATTTTGCTTGGTTAAGCTCCATGCTTTTAATTTTTTGCAGTAATTTTTGTATAGGGTTGTCATCAGATTCTTTAACCTCTTTACCTTTAGGTTCTTTCAACTTTGTTGAAGCCCTATCAAAACCTGGGGTTTTAGATTTCCTAGATGCCTTCTTATCTTTTTCATATCTTTTTCAGGCTCTACAACGAAAGTTTGAGTAACTTTATAATCACAATTCTTAGCTCGTCTCAATTCATAAGATGTATCAGGATTAAAAGCATCGATGTAAAAATCCAAAAGAGATTTATCAAGGGGTTTATAATCTTGAGGTAATTCCTTAATAATATCATTAAATCTCTTATTAAATTCTTCTACGGTCTCATTTTCTCTCTTATTTATGACACAGATAGCTTTTATGAGATGCCTCTCTTTTCTCTTATCTCCAAAATTTTCCTTAAAGGCATTAATAATCGATTGCAAAGAATCAAATGAATTATCAGGCTTTTCCATAAACCACTCCAAAGCATTTCCCTCCAAGGTAAGAAAAAAGGGCTCATTTTTACATCTTCATGATTATAATCAACAACCCTCACATACTTACCTACTCAAGAACCAAAAGCTCTCAGATGAGCATTAACACTAATTGCATTATTTTCCTGAAAAGAAGGCAATTTATCCATCCCATTCTCTGGAAGATCATCGAGATAACCTTGAATGTTAGCAAAGTTACAAGGGGCAAACATGTTGTTAAAATTGGAAACTAGGGCCAAACTCCATGTGGGTCATCTTACTTATGGCAGCTGATATTTTTCTTGGATCCCTCTCATCGAGAGGTGTAGGATTGATCTAAAGATCATCCGATTCCAATAAGTATTCATGAAGTTACGAATTTATTTGTGTTATAAGACAATTCGTTAAGGTCAGCCAACAACCAAATAACCCCCACATGTGCTCAACGTTTTAGTACAAAAGGAGATGACTTGAGAGTCATTTCACACACACTTCTCTCTTGATTTCTCTCCACTCGCTTTGGGTTTTAGTGGAAGAGAAATCTAGAAGAGGGAGCCCTAGATGTTGGAGGAAAGGAGGCTGCCCTAGCCGCAGCAAGGAAGACATGCCGGCGAGGGTTTGAAGGATGTTGGAGGTCAGCTCCAACTGACTGAGCGCTAGAAGGAGGGTTTACCTACGCTACTAGGAGAAGCCTTCTATAGGCTGTCCAAGGAAAACTATATGCTGTCTAGAGAAGGTCTCCACAAGCCCTAGCCGCAGTCCAACAAGTGCCACAAGCTATGCCCTAGACGCAGTCAAGGAGGCCAAATACAAGCCCTAACCGCAAACAGAAAGGGTTGGTCAGTGTTCACTAAATACTATCTGAGATCCGAATAAAAAAATGTTAGTTACACGATCAAGCTTGAAAATAGAATGTCGAAGTGACAACTACCTTGTAGATGTTGTTGCACCTTAGATTGCATTGTTTGCAAACACTGCTGACCTCTTTTGTTATCAAAACTTAGATGCAACCTCCCTTGCACACTGTAGCCATCTTATTTGCTAAAACCCTATTGGCAACTAGTGGTAGGATATATGTTTTCACGAGTAGTTGTTTGTTTGTCAAAAGGACAAAAGTCAATAGTGGCAGGAAATTGTATCCATTTGAGTGAGTTGCCAGTGGTAGATGAGTTGTGTTTGTTGCAGTGAGTTGCTAGTGACAAAAGATGCACACCCATCTATGGAAAAATGAATTTGAAAAAATCCTTTAAAATATGAATTAATTGGCTTAGTAACAATGTTATGACCATGTGTGTGTGTGTCGATATATATATATATATATATATATATAGAGAGAGAGAGAGAGAGAGAGAGAGAGAGAGATTTGTGTGTGTGAGTTTTCCTTCATGAACAGACAGTGTGGTGGAGTTTAGAGCATATATCCCTGTAAATAAAAGCTTACTTACAAAGCCTTTGAAAGGTTTAAAAAGAAGGTAGTTCATATAATTTTTGTGAAGTAAATACTGATCAAACTCCTCTAAGATCAGTAGCAAATTTGATTGTAAATTGACTATGGAGAAGAAGGTCTTGCTGTGATTTGTAGCTGGTGTGGTAAGTTGCAAAGGTGTTGCATAGTGTAACTGGCGGTAGGCAGTGATCGTGGTCACTTTTTAACTCAAGGAAGCCTACTTAGCTAGACCCAATGAATCAGATCTATCCTTCTTGCAAGCATTGAACCAAGCGTTTACTTATGCTATGGCAAATTGTCAGCCATCTTATTTGTATTCTTCATCCTTTTGTCCATACCCACCAGTTACTATATGTGAATAAATCTTTCCAACATCCAATGGAAGAAAGATTAAAATCATAGTTAGTATCTTTGCATTACTCTACAAGAACCATTCTACCATGGTAGGTTTCAAGAACTCTAGCCATGTCCAAAAGAAATTTGGTGTGTACAACAACAACTTGCTTCTCTCCAATGAACCACCCATGAAACTTGTTCTACTTCTTCCACGCCATTCATCTGACCAGAAAGTTTACCTATGTTCCCACAGACCATAGGTGAATGTTTTATTGTCTATAAAGATTCTTCCAAAGATGTACATTCTGCTAGTCATCTTGTTCTTCCTAGAAATTATAATAGTTTTGCTTGTAATAGTCTCCCTAAGGTTTCTAGTAAGGACCCTGCCCACCAGTCTTTACTTGCTTCATCATCTACCTCCTATTCACAAATTAGACCAAATATCAACAAGGTACGAGAATAAACGCATGCAGGAGTCCTTAGAAAAAGGGAAAGGAAACATCAAATAGTTGTTCTTTAAAAAGAAAAGTTAAAATTGCAGTAAGAAATTTGTAGAAGGAAAGCATGATTGAAGAATCAATGATTTGCTACTAACTCTGATGATGAAGAGTATCAAAGAATTCATAAAAATGAAGAGGAATTGATGAAAGAAAGAGAATCTGAATCTCTTCGTGAAATGATTGGTTCTTGAAAAAGCAAGAGAAGAATTTGCGAGAAAAAGCGATCTTCAGTATGAAGACATGTGAGAGTTAGAGGGAGATATCAGAGTGATTGAACCTTCAGTCACATCCGTACTAGAATCAAAGCAGGCATTTTGTAAGTTGTAAATTTTAGTTTAAACTAATGAAGCCTATTGTTTAGATTCTCTTTTTAGCAAAAGCAAATTACTTTCCCTAACATGAATGGATTCCGAGCACTAGTATGATGACTTCTGCATGCAAGGAGTACAAACAAATTTGATCAGATTCCCAGGAAGTGCATCCCCAATTAGTTTAATTCAGTTTGAAGGACAAGATAGATCTTCCCATTGGAAATGAGGATTTAAGTGCACATATTCCACAAATTATTTATGATGAGAAGAACTTTCTGCAGATCAATGGACACCTTGTTTCCCTTCCCACAAAAGGAAGCTTTCAAGCAAGGGTTAATAAAGTCCACACTTATAGAAGAAAGCTAGAGAATATTGAGAATCACAAAAAAAGAATTCCACTTATGGTAGAAAAATATAGGTATGAAAAATAATTGAGTCTTATTAAGGAAAAGCTTGTAAGAAATTGTTGTTTAAAAATATCAAATGCTTTATGGGAAAGAGAAATATATGCAGTCAGTTTGCCTGAAGTTCCTCATTCAAATCCTAGAAGGGAAAATTATAAAGGAACGAGGGCTGAAGATTTGGCAGATCGCTAAAAAGAGATCGATGCCATTTTGGTTGTAGGATTCATCGTTTTGTTAAAATCAAACTGGGCATGCATAGGCTTCCATGTCAATAAGCATTTTGAAAAAAGGAGAGGTAAGAAAAGATTGGTAGTTGATTACTGTCCTCTCAATAAATTCCTTAGGGATATTCAACATCTTGTTCCCAGTAAGATAATTTAATCAGAAGAATGAAGGGATGCCATATCTTTTCCAAATTTAATTTGAAGTTTGGGTTTTGGGAAATTGCTAGCAAGCCTAAAGACAAGTACAAAACGACTTTTGTTGTGCCTATGGGGCAATATGAATGGACTGTCATGCCATTCAGTTTGAAGAATGTTCCTAGTGAATTGCAGAAAAGAATGGATGATAACTTTAGACCTTGTATAAAGTTTTTAGCTATTTATGTAGATGATATTTTAGTTTTAAGAGAGAATTGGGGAGAGCACATAGAACATTTGGAGAAGTTCCATGATCTTGTATATGGTCATGGATTGGTGTTCTCTCATAAATTTGATAAAATGCGAAATTGCTAATTGAAGTTTCTTAGATTAATTTCTTAGGATTCCAATTTTTTTATGGAATAATCATTCTCCAACCTCATGTCTTGGAATACATCCAAGTGTTTCTTGACATTTTGAATGGAAAGGTACAACTTCAAAGATTTCTTGGATGCATTAATTATGTTGCCCCTTTGTATACGTGGATGGTAATAGACAGAAAGTTGTTGACTGAAATATTAAGAAAAAGAATTTTCCAACATGGACCAGTCAATGGATCTCCATTCTCACAGGCCTTAATTTTTGTGCTCTACACAAATTGTTAGAGATTGTTATTTTCTAATAATTTTTGTGTTTTTGAGATAACTTATTAGTTTTGTTCCAATTCGCTTTTGGTTTGAAGGAGTCTTAATTTTAACATAAATTGTATTATTGCTTTGGGTGTCTGTTTACAAAATGTATATTTCAGTGTTCCACTCACAGTAATTAGTGTTTTACATGACAGGAAATGGATCTGTTTGCAATACTTATTGCAGTTTAAAGCCCCCTCCAATGGACATTGTGGGAATCTTCAATTTTGATGGGCCAACCTCTAGTCGGTATGGTTTTGTGCTTTCCCAGTCTTTGTTTTGCATGGTGTACAATTTCTTACATGTCACAAATTTATTCTTTTGGAGCTTGTGATTTATCATGATTACACGAGAAAATTTGACTTTGGTGTGGATTGATGTTTATTTTTCTACTTTTGTTTACTTTTCCTCAATTCAAGTGTTTCCGTCTTTGGTCATGTACCCATTTTGGTGGTTTTACGTTCTTCTCCTCTCTAGGAGATGATTACAAGATTAATTATTTGCTTTTCCTTCACAGGAGAGATTTGGTATTAGGCCACCTTACCTCCAGCATTGTTTCTATGTATGATCCATCCAAGACCAATAAATTGTGAGTCTTATTTCTAACAGGGATTGATGTTGATAGACAGATTTGGATTCAACTTCTGACATTGATGACCAGGGTCCAATCTCATTGACTCATGACCTAAGTTGCAGGAAACGTTGGCAGGGGAGGAGTTTTTGTATGGTACAGCCCAGAAACATGTTTCTGGCCGTACTGGCACGTTTCTCGAGGTGGAAACGTAGCCAGTATGGTCGGAAACGCGTTTCTGGGCTGTACGATGTCGTTTCCACATGCAACTTGACTTTTATTTTATTTTTTATTTTATTATTTTGTCTTCTAATTTTTAATTAGGTTTTTCTAATGCCTTCTAGTTGCTTCTAGATGCCTGTCTAAAGTTATAAAAGTGAAGTTTTGCCCTAGTGTTGATATGCAGTTCATCAGGGTGTTTGAGTGTGGTTTCGCCCTCATTGGATTTCATATGGAGAAAGTAGAATTTTAGATCTCACTCAAAATCCAACAGACTTATCTGTTTTTCAGGATTTCAGGATTGGGGGGATTGCAATGTTTCCATTGGATTTTATCATGTACTAGGGTATGGAATTTGTATTTAATCAAGAGAACCAAGCCCTCTATGTAGGGGAGACTCCCAATAATCAAGAGCATGTAGGTTACTAGGGTATGAAACTTGTATTTAATCAAGAGCACTAAGGTCGTTCGACTATGTAGGAGGAGACTCCCAATCAAGCATGAGACAAGAAATTAGAAATTTCTCGTGGTTGATTTTGGATATTTCTATTTTCATTATGTGATCATTCATGAGTAAATGTGATGTAAATTTAGAGACTTATATTTTATGCATTAACAATTGACAATTTTTATCATAATGTAATAAATTAGAATGTATCATATATGCTTTATGATTGCACATATTTCTTAAATGTCCTAATATATATATATATATATATATATATATATATATATATATATATATTCGCGTTTCCCCGTTTCCAAAATTTGGGGGGTCACGTTTCGTACCCGTGCCCGTTTCGGAAACTCGTCCCCGTTTCGTGCAACCTTGCTCATGACCAATTGGTAGCTTAATAATTGAGTGAATACTTGATAGATAGGGATGTTTCAGTTACAAATAATTGAAGAATACTAAAGAATTATGAGTTAATGGTTCAAAAAATGATGCTAAATAATATTAATTGTGAAATTTTCTGAATCTAACACATCAGAAAACCCTACTGCAATTTTTGGTTTATTATCCCCTACTTGTTCTTTACATTAACAAGTTATTTAATTACATAAACATCGAAGTAAACACAAATGCAGCCTTCACAGATATATAGATGATGCACTGAAGTAAACAGAAACAATAACACAAGGGACACCGTTAAAATACCCCTACCCCCTAAGGGCGAGGTCGAGGGGACGAAGGCCAGAGGTAAGCCTAGGCAAAGATAAGCCTAGGGCGGGGTCGAAGGGGTCGAAGGGCCGAGGTGGGCCGAGGGGCTGGGCAGATATTAAAAAAGAAGGTTGGAGGGGCCCCATTGGTGGATGGTTGGAAGGTGGGGTGAAGGGGGACCCGTTTCAGGAGACCCCCTCAAGGTTGTGGAAGGTCAAGGAGGGGCCCCATCAAGGTTGTTGAAGGTCAAGGAGGGGCCCCATCAAGGAGGGCACCCCGTTTCAGGAGACCCCCTCAAGGTTGTTGAAGGTCAAGGAGGGGCCCCATCTTACTTAATGATGCAAGATTTGGCCTTTGGACGATCGTCCCTGGAAAAGCCCAATGCAGGGAAATTGGTGCAACATATATGAGGGTTTTATTATTAAGTAGATTTTTGAATACAACTAGGGTGCCAGAAATGGCTCACCCTCCAGGGAATGTCCTCGACAGTAGTACCTCTATCCGGGGACAAATATTCCGGGAAATTAGCAACTGGATGATCAATCCCATGGTGACTCCGGCTGTTCCTTGTGTTGGACAATGAACACTGCTCCAATCACTGCTCCGGAACTGTGTCACCCTTCAGGAACTGCATCACCCTCTCTCAGCTCCGCGTCAACTGATCTGCTCCCAGTCTGCCCCACAAAATCTCCCAGTGCTACCTATGAAGCCCTCTATGACTTTTGTGTCAGCCTCTACGGCTTTTGCGTCAGCCTGTATGACCTTCTGCGTCCTCTGCGCTGGCTCCTACGGCCTCTGCGTCAGCCCTCCTATGCCTGAAACCCTCTGTGTTAGCCTACTGAGGCTTTGTGCAGCCTCTCTGGGCTTCTGTGTCACTCCTGCAGCCTCTACGTGGATGACACAGGCCCTTCTGGCTCTGCACAGTCTCTGCTGCCTCTGCGTGGCTTCCTCTGGCTCTGCGTCTGCCTCTTCTGTGCTGATCTCCCGTCTCTCTGTTCCGTACTTGCTGCCTCCTGACTGCTGTCTAGACCAATGATTCAATTTCTTAGCAAACCCTGCTCCAGAGATTGAACTGACTGGTCTCCCTCAGTGTGTTTACCAAGTGCCCCTCAAGCCTCCTCTTATACTTTTTCTGTTGACATCTCAATGGCCGAGAGTAAGTCCCTAATCAACGGCTAAGATTACATCTCGCTGGATGCATGTCTTTTTGGACCGTTCTAACACAGATTCATATTAATACACATTAATATTTTATTTTCCCTAAGTTTAGACTTAGGGACTCCATTAAAAATATTAATTATTTTAATATCTCTTGATCTGTTTAGAATCTGCCCAAACCCTTTTTGGGTATTGGAGATCTCATGTACCCCAACCTCTCCACCAAAGTTCATGGCTAGAGCACATTCGATGCTACCCCAAATCAACATTCCCTCTTAGCGAGGATTGTGCTCTAGCAATACTCCTCACTGAGTATTACTCTGATCATCCGGGATCGGTACCTGTGCTGATGCTAGTCCTCCCTGCTCAACATCCTCTGCACCGCTGCATCATGTACTGCTGCATCTATATGACAACTCCCTCTGCATTCGTGCTGCTGCTGGTCCTTTCTCCCAACACTGCATCCGCACTGCGCCTTCCTCTGCATCTGTGCTGCTGTTGGTCCTTTCTCCCAACACTGCATCTGCACTGCAACTCCCTCTGCATCTGTGCTGCTGTTGGTCCTTTCTACCAACACTGCATCTGCACTGCAACTCCTTCATTTGTGCTCTAACAAACTACTTCTGAAAGGGGTTCTTTACCATCCCCATATTTTCCTTGAAGTAGTCAAATTTTGACTTTGCAAGGGCCTTGGTGAGGATATCTGCCACTTATTCCCCTGTAGGAGTGTAGCTCAACTGTACAGCTCCACGTTGGACACAATCTCTGACAAAGTGACACCGGATATCAATATGCTTTGACCTATCATGAAATACTGGATTCTCAGAGAGTTTGATGCAACTCTGATTATCACAGATGATCCTGGTCGCCTCCATATTTATCTTGAATAGTTTTACCAGCAATTTTCTAAGCCATATGCCTCACACGAAGCTGTGCTTGCTGCCATATATTCTGTCTCAGACGAGCTCAGAGCCACAAACTTCTGTTTCCTACTGCACCCGGAGGTTATTCCTAATCCAACGTTGAAACAGTACCCAAAGGTACTTTTCCGATCCACTGAACTTCCTGCCCAATCTGCATCAGTAAACCCACTCAACCTGATATCCTTCCTTTTGTTGTACAAGAGCCCATAATCAACTGTTCCCTGTAAATACCTGACAACGTGCTTGGCTGCTGCCCAGTGAGCCCTCTTTGGTTCCACCATGGACTGACTGAGGGTGTTGACAGTGTAGCAAATATCTGGGCTGGTATTGACTAGATACATCAGGGACCCTATGAACTGTTGGTATAGGGTGGGATTGACATCCTTGTCTTTTGATGCATCAATCTTCTTCCAGTTGGTGATCATTGGCGCAGCCATAGGTCTACAGTCTCCCATCCCGAATCTTTTCAGAATTTATGTAGCATACGTTCCTTGCCCAAGGAAGATTTTTCCTTTTAGCTAGCAAACTTCCAACCCTAGAAAATAGTGCATTCATCCCAGATCCTTCATATCGAACTCTGTGGCTATATTCTTCTTGCAATCTTCAATGAGTCTAGATGATCCTGTTAGGAAGAGATCATCCACATATAATACTAAGATAAGTGGCTCGCTCTCTACGACCAGATAGTAGAGATTCGGATCTGCGTCGCTCTTGACAAACCCCATCTTCTGCAAGTGGCCATTTATTTGACCATACCACGCTCTTGGTGCCTGCTTCAGCCGATACAAGGCTTTCTTCAGTCTGCATACATGAGACTTCTTCTCATGAGTTTCAAAGCCCTCTGGTTGTTCATTGTATAGTTCTTCTAATACCTTGTTCAGAAATGCTGTCTTGACATCCATCTGATGGATCTCCCATCTCATCTAGGCTGCAAGAGATATCATGGTCCTAATAGATGTATACTTGGCTACCGGGGCGAAGGTTTCCTCATAGTCAATCCCTTCCTTTTGAGCATACCCCTTAGCTACAAACCTGGCCTTGTATTTTTCAATACTGCCGTCTGCAGTGTATTTGATCTTGTAGATCCATCTTGAACCTACCACAGATCTGTCTTGAGGCCTTGACACCACCTCCCAAACATTGTTTACCATCATGGAGTTATACTCCTCCACCATCGCATCTAGCTAGACCTGATGCTAAGCTGTCTCCTTGAAGCTGGCAGGCTCTCCATCTTGAGCTACTAATGCTTGATACCTGTCTGGCTGTTTTCGCTCCCTTTTACTGTTCCTTGGCTCTCCGATGAAGTTCTCTGCATCACGCGTAGAATCTGACGAAGTTCCCTGCTGGTTCTTCCTCTGCTAACAGGTTCTTCTGTTTGCTCCTCTTCCTCATCTTGAGAATCTTCCTGATCTGAGGAAGGATTCTTCACTTCCGTTGGTTGACGAGGCATGACCAACGGATCCTCTTTCGATTGCTCCTTGGAAGGCATTTCGTGAGATTTTCTGAAAGTTTTGTCCTCCATGAACTTTACATCTTGTCGTACTACTACCTTCCTGCTCCCTGGAAGATAGATCCTGCATGCCTTAGCGTTCTCGCTATATCCTGCTAGATACCCCTTTTCCGCAGTCTAATCCAGCTTCGTCCTCTTTTCTTCGGGTATGTGACAATATGCCAAACTCCCAAATATCCAGAAATGACCGACTTCAGGTGTCTTCCCAGTGAAGACTTTCTCTGGAGTAATCTTGCCCAATGCCCGATGAGGAGTCCTGTTCTGAACGTAGACAACTATGTTGCATGCTTCTACCCACAGGAATTTTGGCATACCCTGATCATACAACATGGCCCTAGCTGCTTCTACAATGTTTTTCCTTTCTGCCAGCCCATTCTGCTCCAGATTGTAGGGAGTTGTCCACTCTCTTTTGATGCCCTCCTTAGCGCAAAAATCAATGAAGTCCTTATCGACATATTCTCCACCATTATATGAGCGCAAGACTTTTATTTTCTTACCTATCAGATTCTCCACTAGAGCCTTGAACTCCTTGAATCGACTGAAAACCTCATCCTTGGTTTTCAAAAAATAGATCCAAGTTTTCCTCGAGTGGTCATCAATGAAAGTAAGGAAATACTCGGCATCGCTGAGAGCTTTGACAGACATAGGTCCGTAGATATTTGAGTGTATCAATCCTAGTACACTCTTGGCCCTGTGGTTGCTCTTAGGAAATGCCGTCTTGGCATACTTTCCTAGAGCGCATCCCCTGCATACATCATCTCGTTCCGTACTCAAATCCAGAACTCTTGTTACAGTGCTCTTGAGAATTCTTAGAGCTCCATGGTGCAAGTGACCCATCCTTCTGTGCCATAGTTCGTTCAAGTCTTTGTCCCCATGACT